>OY037017.1:17273722-17719888 GCA_955831195.1 Pilophorus perplexus
CTACGAGTACGTAAAAATTCAAAAAGTAGCTCCGTTTGGCGTAGTAGCTACGTGAGCGCAGAACTTTCGCGGAAATAGAGGAATCTTAAATCGAACTTTGGATCAATATTTCGGTTTTGTTTAACGAGGAATCTGTATTTTCAATCGGATTGTCAAAATTCCGCTGCAAAGTAGGTGAAAAGAGCGAGAGAACGAAAAAAAAAAAAAAAAAAAAAATTGGGAAAATTATTGCGAAATTCTTAATTCATCGCAATTAACGACTCAAATTACTTTTCTTATATTTTTTTCAGTATCTTTTTCCCATAAAGTCACGTTGAATCCAAATACGGATTTTCAACAACAATCATCCTGTATTTCTTTAAGGAAAACGTTTAATAAACATGAGAAAGCGAGTCGTTGGAAATAGGCCATTTGGAAAGGGTGGGGGTTGGCTGGCGTAGCCACCCCTGATATAATAATAAAAGTATGAATACTTGCACCTGGTAAATTTGACCGAAATGGGAAAAAAATATAAACTATGGGACTCATATTACACTCGTATAAACCCAATTTTTTTATATTCCTCTTATTAAAATTTTGAGGGTACACTGAGAGAAAAGATTTTTTTAGTGGCTAGGTTAAATCCGAAATAACCTCGAAAAGAAATTGAAACCACCTAGAATCAATTGATTCAACCTAGAAAAAAATAGGTCCAGGTCAAAGTAACATAGAAAAATATTAATACAACCTAGACCCATATAGAAACAACCTAATCCGTTATTACCTGCCCTCTGACCACAACCTGGAATAAAAAGTGTTAACCTAGACCAAATGTGAACTTCACATTTGGTCTAGGTTGACATTGTGAAGACCTAGAAAATATATTACCTACCTTTGACTTTTAAGTGAGGTAACCTAGAATCGAATGATTTGACCTTCCATATAATTCCCCTCCATTAAAGTCTCAGGTGTACAACTGAAAACAACCGAGAGATTTAAAAGGTGAGATTGTTACTTTAGGTAACAACCCAGAAAAAGTTAGAATTTCAGTCTCAGTTAAAACTACCGTAGTACCACAAATAGGTTTAGGTTTAAACAACAGTGATTGTAATTCATTCAATAAATTCCAGGTTGTTTCTACGGTACGCTAAGCAGTCGCGGAGAGCGCCACTGTAGGCGGTGGGCGTAAATTCTCGTTGTCTTGGCACCCCTGCTATTTACCCGGTGGGGTTGAGGCCAAATCTCTGTCAAATTCTATTCATCTATTTTCTGTCACTATGTGCAGTCATATTATGACGTCACAATCAAATTTTTGTACTGAGTTGGAAACAGAGACATCCCAGAAAGATAGTTGAAGTTGACAGAACCAACCTGCAATGGAAGTGGAGCAAACCTAGAAAGAAAAGTGGACCACCTAGTAATTTATTAGGACCAACCTGAAAAGAATAGGAAGCTACCTAGAAATTTAACTGGAACAACAGGGATAGTAATTGAAACAACCTCGTAAATAAAGGGACACAACCTAGAGAAAAAAGGGTTCTAGGTTAACGCGCCATGGCTGTAAATTGTTTGAGGTGGGGTGAGAACGTTTTCGTTTTAGGGTAAATCAACCGTCTATGAAAGTGAAAAACATTGAATACCAGGGTGAGACAACCAAGACATTAATGTTTTTAACCTAGACTGTAAATGGATGGAGGCGGCGGCACACACCGTGAACTTAACCTAGAACTAAAGTGTGGGGGTGGCGCATTTTAAATCTTGGTTGTTTGCATTTTTAGGACGGTAACTTCACCAGTATTTTCAATCTAGGTTAAATGATATTCAACCTAGACTAAATTGTTCCACCCTAGAATGAAAACCAAAAAAAAAATCTAGGTTGGCAGCATTTAACCTAGAAAAAAATCGAAAAATAACCTAGAACAGGCCCTTTTTTTCTCTCAGTGTAGGTAGTACAGGTATTGTCATTTTCGTTAGTTGTACATTTTAAACGTGGTCTTCTGCATCTCTACTTGTGGGAAGCAGAAAGATTGAGCTCATCTATTCAAAATTTCTCTGATAAATGGCTTTTCTTTTCTTCAAATGTCACAATCGACTTGTTTACAGTATGTAGCAGACATTTCGGACCCCTCAAAATGTGGCTGTTAACGGTTGCTAGTTACTATGAATCGTATTAAAATCTGCTGGTGTGGAATCTGTTCAATCTAGACGCCAAATCCCATCAATTTCACTAGGAAATCCATCCAATAATGAAAATTGCCGAGCTCAATTGTTACGAGTGATTTATAGTGCTGCCCAGAAGGGAAGAGAATCCTATTACGAGGCAATTCGGAAAAACAAGGCAGAGAAAATAGCCGCCCAGCAAAGTCTTTAATTGGCCGGTAGCTAATGGATGCACCCACGCCTGGTTGTTCAATCGAACGAGAACTGCACCCTACATATCATTCAGCTTTGAAACGGAAACGATCAGCGTCCAGTGTGATTATACCTAGTAGGAAAAATTCCCTTTCAAATTAGAGAGGTAGAAATGAACGAGAAGAGCGTAACAAGGGTTTCGTGGGATTCTATTTGCCCGGATCATTGAAACAACAAAACGTTTGGAAATGGTTCAGAAATGGAATTTTCCCCTTACGTCTCAGGGCATCTTCACTTTATTGTGTCCGTCAAACGTGGAGTGCTTCGAACTGGAAGATGAACATAAAAGCTAGAGTAGAAGTGGACGCATCCTTTCATTGTTAGACCCATGGGTGTATCGCACAACCCAGTTCAACAGTGGTATAAAATAATAATTTGATTTTCATTCAATGGAAAATACGAAATCCAATTGGTCGAAGACCAGTCTCGGGAATTCAGTTTTAGGAGTTTCTACTGTATGCTGTCATTAATCGTGCGTAACACGCCTATGTGCTGCTAGTAGTCGCTTTTGGGTTATTATTCTTGGAATAATACCTACACCTATGTAATCGCGACGGAGGTCGACGACTCCGATCGGCCTCAAAATTTTTCATTATCCGTTTCAAGAGGTCTAGATTCCAAAACCGAAATGTCCGTCCGCCGTTCGGGCCGTTTTGGGAGTAGGAATTTTTTTTTAAATCTGAAATTTTGACAAAATACTCCGTTTACCATCTAGTTGTGCCCGCAAGGTTTTCAGCCCGATCGCCCAAACCCGTGGGGTGCTATGGGGCTAAAATGGGGCTACGGGAGGAGTTTTTTAAGGCTTTTGGCTATGGGATCGAGTTAGCTGTCGTTTTCGAAGTATTTTTGGACGTAGAATCCATTTTTTGGGGTCCCGGAACGATCCGATTTCGCTGTGGCCATTTATAGGGCTTTCATGGGGCTTGAAATGAGATTTTTGAAGGATCCCAGGAGGTCAAATATTTTTTGAGTAAAAAAAAAATTTGAAAAAAAAAAAAATTTTTTTTTCATTGACAGAATTAAATTTATTTACAAGTAACCTTAATCAAAGAACAATAAACCCTTGTGTATTTGCAGCGTTTTTGATAAGGCGTGGAAACCAGCGGCTTTGCTTGTTCCTTGCTTGACAAGTCTGCGGGCCCGAGGTGACTCCCATTTCCGGCAGTCTTTCACAAAATCACCTATAAAGAATCTATTTCAGTTCGTTTATCAGTGTCTTTAAGATTATAAATATATTAGCTAATGCTCTTTCCCCACTGAAGATCCTGAGGGTCAGCTCTTATAACGATCCCCTTCATCCTATTCGTCCGAGGATTTATGTCGTTGAGAGGCTCACACTGTGTCCACAGAGACGAAAACGGGATCGCTCCTCGGGGCAAATTACCTTCAGATTATGCCCAACCCCTACGCCACCAACAACCCTCATCATCATCGGATCCCTCCCAACATCACGTACTAATAACCCAAGAAGCGCGTATTTTGATTGCTTCTAATTACCACCGATGAGTTCCCTCCGTAATCTCTCACCATTGACGTCATTTTCTGTTTGCGCAGACTATTTGGACTTGAGGGAGAGACCTTGGCTGGATTACATCTTCCATATAACTTGAAGGAGGTTGTAGTTACGGGTACTATTACATACTACAAATTTTTGTGTAGCAGCAAGGCTCCTTCCCCTGGGACGGCACGCGTTTGACCATTCATGTCCATCCCAGCCGTTAACATGTAATTACTTATTCAGAGTCTCCGCATACAGCAAATGCGTGAAAAGAGAAATCTCAAACGTGCGTGAGCGTGTTTGTGGTTGTCGGTCGGTGTTTTGACGTGGACTGTGTAGCTGTATTATGTTGAGTTGAGTAGGGTAGCCTGAAATTGACGGCTCCACTTCACGCAAACTACGAACGTTAGGAAAACCAGCTTCCTCTTGAATAGCCATTCGATAAAAATCCCTTTCCAGACTTGGTCGACAACTTCGAATTCGATAACGGAAATTACATCTCGTTCTCAGTGCTTATAGCGGCATTTCACGATGCACAAAAATCGATCTAAATCTTTACTCCAGGGTCGACTGACGTACTGCAGACCGACGATGTTCTCCTGACTTCCATTATAATCCCTATAAGCGGTTGGAAACGGATATCCTCCCTACCTTTTTGATATAGGTATAACAAATATACCTATTAAATGATAATGATTGTTTGTATCATAACACGATAAGGCGAGGGGGATGATATTCATGCATCAATATCTAGTTATATCAATATATATTTCTCTCTTCAACTGTTCAACCCTTACTCAATCCCGTTTTTTGCTTTCACCCCTGTCATCACCGTACCAAGTGATTCCGCTCAAAAGTCCCTCTGGCAGGCAAATTCGTTCGTCAGGAAGGTCCGGTGGTTACAACGGTCGTTTTCTAGAGGTTTCTACTGATTGCGACTTCCACTCTAACGGTTTCAACCCCCTCGTCACTTCAATCCTCCCCCAACAGTAAAGGTCCTAATCAACTTGCCCGACTGCCCTCCTCATCGCGGAAATTGAGCTTATGTGGTCAACTTGATTCCAATTCGGAGCCTAGGCCCTATACCTTTGATGCCGGTTAACTTGGCTACTACCAGCGTGGTGGCTGGCTCCCATCAGGATGTAATCTAGTAGAAGATAGGTCTGGTTTGCGTCAATCAGGTGACCATCAACATGTCCCAAACTCTTTTATGATTCGTGGTCAATTTTGGATTACTTTGCTAACTTTTTCTATCATCTCTTTAGATCATTCAAAATTGTGTATTTGTCTTTTTCAAGATGTGTATTTGTCTTAGTTTCAAGATGTGTTAATTCCAATAATTGAAACCTCCGTCCGCCATACAGGCCGTTTTATGCTATAGGCATTCTTTGATCTATTCCTAGTTATGGCAAAATGCTCGGTTCTCCATCTGGTTGTGCTAGGAAGGTTTTCAGCCCGTTCGTCCTTGCCCGTGGGGCTCTGAGATCTTGGGCTCTTGCCACAGTACTAGAGCTTTTTGGCCATAGGGTCGAGTGGGATGTCGTTCTTTAAGTATTTTCGGACGTAAAATTCAGTGTTTTGGGTCCCAGAGCCATCCGATTTCACTGTGGAGATCTATGGGCTTTCATGGGGCTACAAATGGAGCTTTTGAAGGATGTAATGAAGTCATATGAGGAGTCGTTTTCCACGTAATTTTGAACGCATAATTCATTTTTCGGGGTCCCAACTTGGGACTCCCAAGTCTGTCCAAACATTGTACGGATTTTTTTAAGCAATTTTTTATTGACACCTAAAATTCATTTTTGCACAATTTACCTACTTGAAGAATAATAAACCCTTGTGTAGAATTTGCAATGTTTTTATTATATGACACTGTCGCATAAGCTGGTATGTCTGAAACAGCCAGTCGCCAGTTACCTCAGAACACTCAAACGCAGAACCGGCGAATAAGGGGTTTGACAAGCAAAATTACGACTATTTCGCCCCGCTCGGCTAGATTGCTACCGGAGGCTTTTTTCCCCCATCTGAAATATCGTAGTGAAAACCGGCTCCACGATGGCGAAATAGCCTCTGTATTCTATGGGTGTTCCCTCGAAGGGATGGCTGCGGGTATTGTTCGAACGCTGATACGCAAATAACAAAAGAAAAAACCGGTAGAATGTGTTGGACGTTCTGAATGGACGGTAGATGCCTACAATATCGGTAGTTGCAAGAGCTGTATATATGTGCCCGATATTTAAAACGCTGAAAATTGTACACAAGGGTTTATTATTCTTTGATATAGGTTAATTGTGCAAAAAATTATTGCGTGTCAATAAGAAGACATTTTTGACAAAAAATTTAAAAAAATCTTCAGTACTTACAATGTTCGAACAGATGTTGGACCTTGAAAAATGGATTATGCGTCCAAAATTACTCTGAACGACACCTTATTAAATAAGGTTAAAATTTTTAACTCCTGGGATCCTTCAAAAATCCTATTTGTAGCCCCATGAAAGCCCCATAGATTCCTACGGTGAAATCGGATCGTTCTGGGACCACCAAAAATTCGCATTCGCACTGGTCTCACAACACAACATTGTAAATACGAATAAAATTATTGAAACACCTATAGAGAAAAGAAGAAGAAAGAAAATAGGCACTTACGTGAAAAAAAATAAATACATGAATTCAACTTTTTTGTCTGTGAGATGTTTGGTAAGATGTGGGACCTCGAAAAACGGATTTTGCGTCCCAAATTACTTGGAAAACCACACCTCCTTGGCCTCCTGGGATCCTTCAAAAATCCCATGGTCCCAGGTATAGCCCCATGAAAGCTCCATAGGTCCTGGATCGTCCCCCCCCCCCCCCCAAAAAAGGATTCTACGTCCAAAAGTACTTCGGAAACGACACTAAACTCTACCCAACCCCATTTTAGCCCCATAGCGCCCCACGGGTTGGGGTGATCAGGCTGAAAACCTTGCGGGCACAACTAAATGCTAAGTATTTTGTCAAAATTTCTGATTAAAAAAAATTCCTACTTCCCAAAACGGCACGGACGACGTACGGACATTCTGCTTTTGGAATCAATTCATCCTGAAACGTATTATGTCAAATTTTGAGGCCGATCAGAATTTTCGACTCCGTCGCGATTACATTGGCGTATTTAAAAATATTTAAACAAATATTAGGAAATAAATGCATTGAAGGGAGTGAGATGGAGCCACTCTGCAGCTTTTGGGTGTGCCATCAGAAGGGAAAACTTGCTGAAAGAATGACCACATGAAGGTCAGTTAGTTAATACTTTCTCTCACCCAAATTTGATCGGAGCTGATGCAGAAATTGATACTCAGCTGTAGAGATTGTTCTCTCTGACTCCACTGCAAATTTTGCAAACTAGAGATAGCGCCCCCTCTTTCCCCTCAGATAGGTTAGATAGTATATGGATCTTAGATAGGATCGTAGATACCACAAGAATAGCAAAAATATTGTGAACTACAGGCATGAGGAGACTTAATTATCATTCATATATTATACTGAAATATATAATAGATGAATCACAGGCAATGATAATGTGATTCACAAGACAGAAAAAAGCGGCTTTTTTAAAGAAAATAAATCCTGCTGGATCCCGCGTGATCCCGAGTTGAGAATCCCGCATTTGCAAAACACCGCGGGACCCCGCGGGATTGCGGGATCATGTGAATCCTTTCTCTGGAGCAAAATATTTCTAAACCCGTTTCATAGTACAAATGCGGGGTCGGCTCCTGCCCAAATTGTGAGAACCGTGAATGGTCAGCACAAAGAATCCCACTTTAATTATCTTCTTTTGGTTTATTATTCTTGGAATAATACACCTATGTTTTCGCGACGGGGGTCGACGACTCCGATCGGGCTCAAAATTTGACATTATCCGTTTCAAGAGGTCTACATTCTAAATCCGAAATGTCCGTCCGCCGTCCGCCGTCCGCCGTACGCCGTCCGGGCCGTTTTGGGCAGTAGGAATTTTTTTAAAAATCTGAAATTTTGGCAAAATACTTGGTTTACCATCTAGTTGTGCCCGCAAGGTTTTCAGTCCGATCGCCCAAACCCGTGGGGCGCTATGGGGCTAAAATGGGGCTACAGGAGGGGCGTTTTGAAGGCTTTTAGCTATGGGATCGAGTTAGGTGTCGTTTTCGAAGTATTTTTGGACGTAGAATCCATTTTTGGGGGTCCCGGAGCGATCCGATTTCACTGTGGCGATCTATAGGGCTTTCATGGGGCTAAAAATTGGATTTTTGAAGGATCCCAAGAAGTTAAATATTTTTCGAGTAAAAATTAAAGAATTTTTGAAAAAACACATTTTTGAAAAAAAAAAATCCCCCCAAAAATTTTTTTTTAAATATTAAGTACAATCCAAAAAAAAATTTTTTAAATTTTTTTTATTGACAGAATTAAATGTCTGTACAAGTAACCTATATCAAAGAATAATAAACCCTTGTGTAAAATTTGCAGCGTTTTTTTCTCTCATAAGATCGCCTCTGTTGACGAACAAAATCAAATTATCTACCTATCAAATGTCCCTTGAAACGAAGACTCGCAAATCACGGAAATTGTTGCAGCCGTTTGGGCGTGATGCTTGGAAAAATACATGAACAGACAGTGAATAAATTCATATGATAGGATATGCCAGGCAAAAACTGAACGTGATCTGACTTTATCTGTTTCTTTTTTGAAGAAGAACACCGGGTAGAGAAGTGGAAACCCATTTTTTTCGATTAAAAAAGAAGTGGAATTCCATCTGAAGGGTCTTAGTCGTTGTTGTGGTGAGGGGGAGAGAGAGGGACCTAGTTATTCCAGGGGAGTTGGTAAGGTTTGTATGGGCTGGCGAATGGAATCGAAAGAGGGACACAAAAGAGAATTGGCACAAGAGGAAGCATCGGCTGGGGAACTGGTTGGCTAATCTGCCTTTCGAGAGTTTGTTGCGATGGAGATCGATACAGTCTCATTCTTCGTAGGTTCACTTGTGAATGGGTCCCAGCGCGGATTTGTTGGAGGGCAGAAACAGCGACAAACACGATTCGAAAGTTTTTTGCCTGCCTTTCGATAGCTCTCAATTCGGAATTGATTGGTGCCAATGGACTACCCCCTCAGAACGAGCATCCTTGTCACAGAGTTCACTACGCTCGAAATGCAACAACCCTCCTGCTTCTCGTCATGACGAGGACCATGGTAGAATTTCGATGTAAAAGGAAAATTCGTGATCGGTAAAATCTAGGCCGTACTCAAAATCATCTCATTCAAGCTCAACTTTCCATGACCTTTTGGTTGCCATCTCTTACGAGCTATCTACAGAGTTGTAAATTATCTTCGGAGGGATCTTGCAAAGCAAACTTTATAGAATTGATTAGCCCAAGCCGTTGAAGGGGAGATATTTGAAAAGTTCCTACCTTTGATCCTCTTTGCTTGCCTTCCTAGAAACTAATCATGTTTCACCTTATTGAAAACAAATTTATCGATGCAGTGGATGGATCTTTTAAGGTATCAATCATTCCATTTATTTATGATGCGAATGAATGCTGGAAGAACACACAATCACATCGATTTCTGGTCAAATTTAACTGTCCGATTCAAAACTTATTCCTGTTCATAGAGCTGAAAACATTAAGCACGTACCAAAATTGGGTGAATTCGAGGGGCGCTAGAAGGAGTGTTTTTACCCTAACGAAAACATTTTTGCGGCCGTAGCTGACGAAGCGTTCCATTTTACAAACGTGATATACGCCATAATTGCGGGAATTACGGTTCGGGAAGGCCGCTGGTAGTCGAGGATCCTTTTAAAATGTGTCGCATGTTTGCAGGACACCCATCGGCATCGAATAGAGCTAACAGGTTGGCCAGAGTGGGTTGCACAACGGTTGTATTTTTTCAGCTTTTGTAACTTTTCATTAAATTTTTATTGTTGGATAACATTTTTTCGAGAATGTCCGAATTGTGGTTTATTATTCTTGGAAGGGCTGTGTAATCCCGCGACGGGAGTAGAAAATTCTAAAATTTCTCAAAATTTGACATTATTCGTTTCAAGAGGTCTAGATTCCACAAACGAAATGGTCCAATGGTATTGGGTAGAGGTTGAACAAGGCCAGTCAGCTATTAACTCCGTTTACTCATATTCCCGACGTTTCAAAAACATGAAAGTTTCCATCTTCAGGGGAGGAATATGGAACGACGGGAATATGAGTAAACGGAGTTAATAGCTGACTGGCCTCTTGTTGAACCTCTACCCAATACCATTGGACCAATTTGATAATGTCGGAGGCCACCGAAAACCAATCTAACAAACGAAATGTCCGTCCGCCGTCCGGGTCTTTTTGAGCTGCAGGATTTTTTTTTTTAATCTGAGATTTTGACAAAATACTTGGTTTAACATCTAGTTGTGCCCGCAAGGATTTCAGCCCGATCGCCCAAGCCCGTGGTGGGGCTAAATAGGGGCTACAGGAGGGCTTTTTGAAGGGTTTCGGCTATGGGGTCGAGTTAGGTGTCGTTTTCGAAGTATTTTTGGACGAATAATCCATGAGAGGTCCCACTTTTTTTTTAAGATTAATTTTTGCACAAGTAACCTATATTGATATCAAAGAATAATAAACCCTTGTGAAAAATTTGTAGCGTTTTCGGTTTAAATCTCAAAAATTTGTTTTCTGTTATCAGCTCCGTTGGCACCCCCTCCACAGACTTTCAAACATTTTGCACTTGTTAACGCTGATATGTTAGACTGTGTGGGGTTTTGGAGGTAGAAACGGATGAAGGGACCATCATTGATTATGGTTCTCTCACTCCAACTCGTGTTCTTTCTTGTACGTTCAGATTCATCAAATAACGTTAGGGGATTCTTCGCATCCCCGATTGTGAGTTATTTGCATAAATGATTTAACGGTGGTTATTAAGGGAAGGTAGGTACGGTTGTATTAACGCCCGTTTAATTTCGCTATAAGGCTCTCTGAGCGTCGGTAACGACGGGGGTTTGCAACAAAAGGGGAGGTTTATTCCCAATTCGTGGGGGCCTTCCGGCCCTCGCCTGACTTCTGGAGTTTGAAATACACTCCCGCCCAGAATTGAATGGGTCATTTCATTTCACTATTCCCGAGTTTAGTAGAGTGGGTATAGCAGTGATTCTCTCCCTCATCATAATGCCGAAGCAGAATGAAAAGAATTGAGTTTTAGAGGAAGACTCCGAGATTATTTTCCCTGCTTCCAGCAGCCGTAATCCCCTAATCGGTACTTTGAGGGGACACTAATTCAGAAATTCCCCTCCGTCCTTACACTCATCTAAATACCTGACTGCAGACGGAAATTGTTTTGAATCGTCTGCTCACTCATTACAGTTTCATCGGTCCGAATTGCCCTTCTGAACAGGCTTCCTGTCCGTTCCGCTCTGCTGAATCTTTTGTGGGAAAACTGGCGCCCGCCTCCATTTGCACCTTATTTAGATTGCATTAGCTCCTCTCTCCACTCGGCTAAAACGGGATTTACGCCCCGATTTCACTCACTCCATCCCCACGTCAGTCATCACCGAGAACCAAACGGGGAAGTATCGACCGACATATATATGGATATATATATCCATAGACATACCAAGCAGGAAGTGGTATCTGACCCAATCAAATATTTATTGAAATACAAATGTAATTATCAAAATATACCCTTGGGAAATGACATAATATGTACGTATCATATTATATGTTCTTGATACGATACTGATCATCATTTTTATTTGTTCGTTCACCATTTTACGTATATTAACTCTAAAGCCATTTTCTGTGACAGGTCCCTCGTAGTCGATGTATGAAATCCCAGTTCACTTGAAGAAAAGTCAATAAATCGATATCTTGTATCTGTTTGATATTACCAGTCCATATTGCGATGGGAACCCTTTTGAGGATATCGCCAAGACACAATGAAGGGAAAAGAGCCCTTTTCAATTCTTCCCGGTGTCATCCCCTCTTCAACTATATTCCTTCTTTAACGTAATGCATAAAACCCACTTCATCTTTCTATGTCCCTTAAGGGCACAAAGGGGCCTCGAGAGTACTCACACGAGACTACTTTGACTTTTTCCAAAGGAAGTTTTGAAAAAGGCCGTAGACTGATGCACAGCTGTATCAATGGAGAAATCTAGCGAATGATGATCGTGTGATTCCCAGGGGGGCTCATATTTTATTCAGAATGATGGGGGACAGCGACACGTTGCAGGTCTGAGATGAGTGTTGGAGGAGAGCTAATTTTACAGTGAATTCAATTGAATAACAACAGTGAAAATTCTTCTTCCTTCATTTCAATGCTATTTCCTCCCACTTTTCTTCAAGTGCTTTCACTGGCTCGTGTATTTGTTTTTCAGGCCAACCCTGACAACGACTTCAAGAGCATCCCGGAAGGGCTGTGGTGGGCGATAGTGACCATGACGACAGTGGGCTACGGCGACATGGTGCCCAAGACGTACGTGGGCATGTTTGTAGGAGCACTTTGCGCCCTAGCTGGTGTACTCACGATAGCCCTTCCCGTCCCTGTCATCGTCTCCAATTTCTCCATGTTCTACTCTCACACTCAGGTTGGTCGAGAGGATCACAGCCGTTTTCATAAAATATTCATTGGCCACCTAAACTCGATTATTCCGTCTGGCAACTTTGACACATGTGTGCCCGTTCGAATAGAAAAAGGCGAGCCCAACGGCTCTTCCTGTCGGTTTTCAAATATATTTTTCCACCACCTTCTGGGTCCTAATTCTATTTTCAGTCTCAACCGAGTTGAAAACAGCTATAAAGGTTGACAGCGTACGTTCACCGAGGCAGAACAAATCTAATGGTCCCCTCTTTGAAAAGGATTAAACCAATCAACTCTCTTCAAAAGGACGATTCACGATTTTTTTCTCTTTTCGTCCCCCCCCCCCCCCTCTTTCCCGTTGAATTTGTTCCCAAGAGGGAAAGGTGATTTAAAAAAAAAGTCTACAGATGGGTCTGAGGGTTTGGATCATTATATCGATACCCTTGGGTAGAATGGAGGTGGAGAGCGAGACGAGAGCTTTACCCTTCGACGGATACAAATAGAAGAGGATTTTACTAGTAAAGAATAATTACCTCTTGAACCGCTTCCCATTAAATATCCACAACCTACTTTTCTCTTTTTTTGCTGCTAATGACAAATGAGAATTTAATTTAACAATTTTTTACATTAGGTCTTCGATCGAATTATCGAAGGTTAAAACATTTACGCGGTAAAAACAGTCGAAGTTACTGAGGTATTTTTATGGTCAATTTTTTGTACTCCTTTCAGCGTAAGGTTGCTATAAAAGCCCATCCAGAGTATTAACAGCTCAACATCAAATAGTTTGTAAACCCAATTCTTCCTTTATGTGAAACATGTTTTTGTGTCTATAGAGCTAAATTGCTATTAAACTCCCGTAAAACTTACATCATCTTCTCCGGTTGGGAGTTTTTTTTTTTTTCTTTTTCATAACGGGAATAAACGATCTCTCCGCCATAATGCGTATTTTATTACAGCAGTTGCTCGTCTCGAGGTCGGAATACGGGTTTCCCCTTTTAGCTTGTTTTCAGGTTGGCCCTAAATGAAGGCCTGACTTTCCTTTTGTCTGGAAGTTGAAAGGCGAAATTGGCCTCCCGTCTCGGGCTGCCACCTTGACAGAATGGAATTTTCGCTTCGGTCGTGAAACGGAGGGAAATACGGCCGGTTCGGGACGGGGAAATTGATCGACGTGGCCGAATCTAATTTTCCCCCCAACTTGTTTTTCTGCCCTTTTTTTCACCTGGCCTCTCTAATCAGTGTTTTCGCTTCAGGGCCCAAAGGTTGCTTGATGGAATAAAACGGGCGAAAAGATGCCTTCTCTTGAATGCCCTCTCAAAGTAAATTTTTTGAATAAGTATTTTTAATGGAAGACTCCTCGAAATGGCCTGAATCGTCTTCCCCATTTTCTGGCAAATCGAGCTATAAGTTCACTAACATTCAAAATCATATTATGATGGTTCAACGATGGGACCAGTTGACCACATGACAATGTGGTCAACTGGTCCATCGTTCATACATTGTATTGATTTCAAATTGAAACACCGCCAAAATGTCTCAACGCCATTATTCTGTTAAAAATGTTTGCTCCACAAACCCCTTTTTACGGTCCTTTCATTTCGTATTTACCCACCGGTCCAGTATTTTCTCTCCCAACAGACTCACATTTTCCACTATTTATGTTTAGAAACGTACGACGCGTATTTTCATGTTGTTGTCACCAGTTTGCCACGTTTTGGAGGAACACATAAAAATTTCAGGCTCCGGCCTGGAATACCACTGTGTACATTATACACCATGTCGGGTCATGTCGGTATGTCCCCCCATACATAACGCTTGTATAAATGCGATTTTTTTTTTTTTTTTTTTTTTTTTTTGCTGGGGTGTGTTTATCGGAATCGTATTTTCGCTTGGTAAATAACGTAGGAATCCCCGGTTGGAGAAAGAGGCCTGAGTCAATCTGATAACCGCAAAAGCCCCACCGGAATCGCCCTGTATTTTCAAGACCCATTCGCCAGGAACTATCTGGTTTCCTGGCTTTTAAAGGAAGAAAGGCCCCATTGAAAGTTTCTCCGAGGACCGGAAGATACCCGGTTTTATAGTTAGCTGTAACGAAATCCCTCCTGAACGGTAGGCAATTTTTTCTAAATCCTTTAGAACGAGCTACCGATTCCAGGAGCCGTAACGTTTACTGCCTATTCTTCCTGCCATCAACAACTCATGGACAATTTTCCTCGCGTTTTATTATCATCGTGGATGGCTATTTTAAAAGTCCGCAAAGGTTCATAGCACGTTAATTTTAATCTCCAGTCGCTAAGTGAATTCCCATTGTGATCTTCCCAAACTGCGAGAAACACTGAATTACCTACTACGCCAGAGAGTCCCGTTTGAATTGCAAACAGAATTAATTTGTATTATAAGCGGGTTACACAAAGGAAGCGTTCCCATGATGATCAGGAGAATGCTAATATTAATACCTACCTTGAGCAGTGTTTACTATGGAGCAAATACGAGTATTGATTGTGGCCTGTGTGTCAATCACTCGGATTCATTAATTATGAATATTAATTATCGGCTGTGTGAGCTTATGAATTTTGAAGTTTAACCAACTCTTGTTAGCTACTCCCCGAATCATTATAACATAATGACATTGTTAGACTTTTGGTTAAGACTAGATAGGTCCTAAAATAGCGGTTTCGTGGACCTGGAAAAGCCAAAACTGATCTTGAAATGTTTTGAACTGCCGAAAATGAATTCAAGTTGCATACCACTATGAACATAGCCGAAAACTGTAACTTGGCTAGTTAGAAAATGTTAGCCAGAAAGAGCACGAAATCCACGTTCAAAAGCATTATTGTTGAATGAATGAATTTTTCAAATGGTTTCTCTCTCTATATCTCCTTAGGCCCGCTCGAAGCTCCCCAAACGGCGTCGACGCGTACTTCCGGTCGAACAACCACGACCCAAACGCGGGGAAACCATCAGCTCTGCGACAGCTGCGGCTAACCGCCGGATGAACGCCATCAAGCATCATCCACACCCAATTTTCAAAGAGGCCTTCACCAACCCAAAACTTGGTGAGTCACTCGAGCTCAAAATTTGCAATTTGTTCAGCCGCGGTTGATTTTCGTCGAGAATCAAAAATCGTTCGCATTAAAGTGAAAATGGCGCTCACTCTGTGGGTACCAGAGATTCCTGAAAACTATATTTTTGAAATCCCAGAAAGGGTTTTTTCGTTCAATAACTGAGGCTATGTAAGCTGATTGACAATGTGTGGCTTTCAAAAATAGTCCCTCTTGACAATAAGAACAAACCAATCAAGTCTTTTTTGTCCGGAATGAGAGTATTTGTCATTTGGGAAAGTTTAATTTGTTTGTCTAACATTTATGACCGTGTATTTATGTGTATATCATCACCTACAACATTCAATTAAATTCACCACAAAAAATATGAAGCCGCTGACCTCGAAAACCATTCTTCTTAAATTTCTTCGACGTTTTCATGTTTTTGTAACGAATTTCATTTTATAACACGACACCCTCCATAAATAAGTCTCATTACATTTCAATGTTTTTCTCGTTTCGATTTCCTGCAAACTTGACTTGTTAAAAGATTTCCATGATATTCCGGCGTATTTGCTCTGCTAATTGAATTTACGTTACGGTCGAGCTCATCGCTTTCATTTCAATATAACCCTTGGCGGGCTCTCATTTTCAGTTGATTCCCACCCCTTTCAACATATCCATTCGACTTTATAATTTAAGAAATCCATCAGACACTGGGACTAAGTAGTGCATAGTATGTAGAACATTTCCAGTACCATGTAGTAAGGTATATGAAATATGAACTGCATGAAGCCTTAAAGCTCTTTCATTACAATGTTGGAAGAAATGAGCACTTCTCGTTCCTAATAGATGCAATTATATCAATAATGAAGCATGAGAGTAGAACATCTTCTAGATTGTTCTTGGAAGTAGCAACACGAAGCTTTTAAATTTTCGTAGTTGCAGTACCTTGTAGAGTGTAGAAGTAATCAGGTACTGCATTGGTAGGATTACCGTAACACCGTAGGTTTAAAAAATGTTAATCTTTTAGCACTTCACTAGCGCTCTGTTAAGTTTCTGCCAGTGAGTTTCAATTTATTATAGTTTGCGACTGATCGGCATAATGGTGTGACGTTAGTTTCAGCTGAAGTTAGTAACATTGTTCCTCCTAGGATTTCAACAGGTGAGTTATTGCATGGACTGGGAAAAGAAATTTAAGGACCCCCTCCCAACGTAACCTGATTGATGCTTACCCCAACCGCTTAAAATGAATTGGAAATAAAGGTTTTGTTATTGTGCAATTCGCCGTTTAGAGAATTTTGAATTTTTCGTGGAGGTTTTTTGGGGTGTGAATTGAAGCGAGAGACGGAAAACGTGTTGGGTGATCTTTGATTGTTTTAAGGGTTTTGTTTGTACGAATGATTAACCTCCCCCCGCTTTACTAGTGTCGTCTCGGCTTTCACGTTCCGACACGACAAGTAATCCCTCCGGATAGGGATAGGATCCATTGGGGGCCAACATCCCTTCAGCCCCTACACTTTAACATCACCAGTTCCTCAAAACGTCCGATAACCTACCCCTCTCACGGTCCACCAAACCTCATCTGGATCGCCTACTGAGACTTAACCGGAAAGGTGGACGTTCTACTTCGGTTAAGATAGCCTTTTTCTTCTTTTTTCGAGGGGAGAAACGGTTTTCGTTATTGCGTTCAGGTTTCGTATCAAACACTTAATCCCCGAGTGAGAGAAAGGTCGTATGGGTTAGAAATGGAGGAATTACCTACCTACAGGGAGTGGATTTCAGAACGGGATTTTCACGTCGGAAGCCGCCAACCGTATCAGCACTGCGCCCAGATGTGTGTAAGCCCAAGTGTGTCACATTTTATTGGCTCTCGACGACCGGTTTTAGCAAAACCTGCCGATGTTGGTCATTTCACTCGAGTATAATTTTTGCCTCCCTTCATTTGCATTTCTCAACAATATTGTTCAAGGACGGGGCACATAATTGAAAATTGAGTGGATACGTTTGGCGTCCCATAATTAACTACCTTCATTTTTTTTATTTTTTTTTTATTTTTATGGTCCCGCTATAAAAACAATAGCAGAGGAAAATTAATATCGTCCTCATCAAACGAGCCTTAAAGAAGCAGGGGAATTGAGGAACAGTGGAACGGGGATGGACCCCCGTAACGACCGCCCAAAGTATTAAGCTGTGAAAAGCCGCTCGGGTCCCGTTTTCAACGGGGTGGAAATAGTAGGAGGTGCTACATCTCGCGAAATGAGGTCTGATGACGGCTTCCACACCCATCGCCACATCAAATGCCGCTCCCTCACCGCCCTCAGTGGGCCGCCTCTCTACCGGTAATGCTCTCAAAGTAATCAGAGTACATTTAAGAGGATTAACGTTTCGAGGAAAAGCGACAAAGACTGGAAATCGGTAGGAAATAAAGTCACTCCAGGAAAAGTGTTTCATTAATAAACAATAAGAGAGAGGCGAAGGATGAGGTTGATTTGTTTTTGTTCCAATAACCGTTTATTTTTCCCTCCCTTTCTTCAAAACGGTACGTCAAGAGAAAACGCTGCAATTATTGCTTCAAACTATTATAGTTGGGGAGGAAAATTAAGTTATGAAAGCCCCGAGCCCGAATTTGAAATGAAAAATGGGGATTTTGAAAATTTCGAGTGCCCAAACGAATACGTATAGAAGGTACTCCGTTTGGGTACGTTTGGGCACTCGGTAGGTAGTAGTCATGATAGATTTGTAGAGAAAGGTGATTTTCGTCAAGCCTTTCGTAGTCACCCTTGGCGCTAAGTTGATCTCAAAAGTGATTCCTTGTCTTGTTATATTGATCTTCAACACTCAACTTTGTTGTTCCTACCAGACTCCCGGCGCCGAGTTGTACCTAATATCAACCACCAAGACAGGCCACGGTGATATCCCTTCAAACCGCTTAGCTTAAAGCTTAAACCCGAAAGCTTATGATGATAAGTGTATTTTGTGGGGATGGAATTTATCGGTCTTCGCTAGCGAAAATTACTTCCCGTAATATCACCAGCCCCACCACCTTCCGCTATGGTCGCGTTGACATAGAACTAGATTGGGGGGCGAAGAGGGTTATTGCCGAACGCGAATGAGGAGGCTTCTGGTTCCTTTCGGTGGATGTCTTAACATTCGTAGATTCCGCGCCACCAACATTCTTCATTACCGTAAGGCCATTTGTGTTCTTTCCAGGCGGGCAAAACACTCTTGTTAACAATCAGGATAATAGCAGGAGTTGTATACATCGAGTGGTTCACCGGGGGACGCAGCTGGGGTCGCTTATCGCACCAGGAACTCGGAGGAGTTTGTCGTCAAGTTTTGATCGAAGGGCTCAACTTTTACCAAAGTCGCAGTCTGCTTTCATCAGCCCGTTTTCTCTCGACTTTCGCCAATATTTGCTTTGACCAAAACATCAGGTCAGAACTTCTGACTCAGAAGCAACCCAGGAACAATGTGAAAAACGCTTCAAACTCAAATACACATTGGTTCACTATTCTTTTGCATACACTATAACTTCGAAAATCATACCTCACTTCACTCCACAAATGGTAGTTCAACACACTTTATCCCTAATTTAGTGTTCGTCCCGGATTCGAAACCAGGTTGATCATTGCTCCAACTGAGTTGTTCTCGGACGAACTGACGTCCACCCACGAAGGAGATTATTTCTCTTACATTTTTTAAACTCACTACTACAATGAGACCTCAGTGTTGTAACACCTTGCAGGGACTGCGAACGGTGTTAACATGATAGGGCTGGCACTTCAAGGCCCTTCAATCTCTGGTTTGGCCCTCCCGCCTTCAAGCTCGGTACAATCGCCCAAAAAAGGTACTTTCTCTTTCCGTACTGTCTTTCTTCGTCCGGTATTTCACAATTTCTGCTCTCTCGCTTTACCGGTGGTTTTCCTCATTAACTTGAAATACTTGGAATTTTCTCTTTTCCTTTTAATCTTTACATTTTCTCTTCTTTTGTGTCTCTTTATACGCCTTTGTTGTGTACTCCTTCATTGCTTCTTCTTGGTCTTCTTCAATAGTTAGTTGACTTTTCTTGAGGTTTTCCGTAGAAGAACTCACTTATAGAATTCTGCTTTACCCTTTTCCTACCGTAAATATAATTTACACTCATTGATTCTGGGCTTGGAAAAGCCTTTATTACTTACTTCGAAATTACCAAATGATGGATCGACTGGGCCTTTTCGCGTATGTAGGGTCCATTGCCAACAATGTTTCTACGGTTCGTTGTTCAAATTTTACCTTTTCAGGTAGGTAAAAGCGATGGGTTTTTTCACTTGCATTTTTAACAATTCCCATTTTGTTACTGTACATTTGAAAATATTTTTCTCATATCCCTCTTTGATTATGCCCCATTGTGCGTACCCCTTGCTTTGGTCCGACTTGAACTTGGACTCGCCGCTCTTTCAGCCGTATTCGGTACAATATATACTTTTATAGCATGTTACCGTTAATTACTTTTTTTTTTCATCTTTATAATCGTGTTTTATTAGTCTGTCACTATAGGGTGGTTAACGTTTAGCAGCAATAACTACGTACTTTTGGTTTATTATTCTTGGAATAATACACCTATGTTTTCGCGACGGGGGTCGACGACTCCGATCGGCCTCAAAATTTGACATTATCCGTTTCAAGAGGTCTACATTCAAAATCCGAAATGTCCGTCCGCCGTACGCCGTACGCCGTCCGCCGTCCAGGCCGTTTTGGGCAGTAGGAATTTTTTTAAAAATCTGAAATTTTGGCAAAATACTTGGTTTACCATCTAGTTGTGCCCGCAAGGTTTTCAGTCCGATCGCCCAAACCCGTGGGGCGCTATGGGGCTATAATGGGGCTACGGGTTTGGTTTTTTGAAGGCTTTGGGGTATGGGATCGAGTTAGGTGTCGTTTTCGAAGTATTTTTGGACGTAGAATCCATTTTTGGGGGTCCCGAGACGATCCGATTTCACTGTCGCGATCTATAGGGCTTTCATGGGGCTAAAAATGGGATTTTTGAAGAATCCCAGGAGGTTAAATGTTTTTCGAGTAAAAAATACATAATTTTTGAAAAAAAAATCCCCCCCCAAAAAAATTTTTTTTTTGAAATATAAAAATTCAAAAAAAACTTTTTTAATTTTTTTCATTGACAGTATTAAATTTCTGTACAAGTAACCTATATCAAAGAATAATAAACCCTTGTGTAAAATTTGCAGCGTTTTTGTTAGTTGTTATAGGGCCTAAACACTGTTTTGAGTGTTCTATAATATAGAAGCATATTGTAATGAACACCTCCTGAACAATGTATCAACAACAACGTGTATTTTTATACCACAACTAATCAATGAATCAAGCCACATGACACGTGGCCATCACATTGTGATGGTTGCCATCACACTAACCCCCCCAATCACGTTGTTGAGAACCTGCTGGTTGACGTGGACCATCTTCTTTATCCTCCCCAGCCGAACCCGGTACAGAACATCGTTCTTCTTCTCCATCACGACCCATGGGCCTGTCCATTGCGGCATGGGGTTCCGTCCTAAATTCACTCTGACCAGGGTCGCAACTTCGAATCAAAGTTGATCAAGGAAATGAGCCATCTACTGGGAACCAGGCACACTAGGTCGACCCCACTCCACCCATAGTAACACTGAGAGAAAAGATTTTTTTAGTGGCTAGGTTAAATCCGAAATAACCTCGAAAAGAAATTGAAACCACCTAGAATCAATTGATTCAACCTAGAAAAAAATAGGTCCAGGTTAAAGTAACATCGAAAAATATTAATACAAACTAGACCCATATAGAAACAACCTAACCCATTATTACCCGCCCTCTGACCACAACCTGGAATAAAAAAGTGTCAACCTAGACCAAATGTGAACTTCACATTTGGTCTAGGTTGACATTGTGAAGACCTAGAAAATATATTACCTACCTTTGACTTTTAAGTGGGGTAACCTAGAATTGAATGATTTGACCTTCCATATAATTCCCCTCCATTAAAGTCTCGGTTGTACAACTGAAAACAACCGAGAGATTTAAAAGGCGAGATTGTTACTTTAGGTAACAACCCAGAAGAAAAAGTTAGACTTTCAGTCTCGGTTAAAACTACCGTAGTACCACAAATAGTTTTAGGTTAAAACAACAGTGATTGTAATTCATTCAATAAATTCCAGGTTGTTTCTACAGTACGCTAAGCGGCCGCGGAGAGCGCCACTGTAGGCGGTGGGCGTTACTTCTCGTTGTCTTGGCACCCCTGCTATTTAGCCGGTGGGGTTGAGGCCAAATCTTTGTCAAATTCTAATCATCTAATTTCTGTCACTATGTGCAGTCATAGACGTCACATTCAAATTTTTGTACTGAGTTGGAAACAGAGACAACCCAGAAAGATAGTTGAAGTTGATAGAAACAACCTGCAATGGAAGTGGAGCAAACCTAGAAAGAAAAGTGGACCACCTAGTAATTTATTAGGACCAACCTGAAAAGAATAGGAAGCTACCTAGAAATTTCACTGGAACAACAGGGATAGTAATATAATTGAAACAACCTCGTAAATAAAGGGGCACAACCTAGAGAAAAAAGGGTTCTAGGTTAATGCGACATGGTTGTAAATTGTTTGAGGTGGGGTGAGAACGTTTTTTTTTAGGGTAAATCAACCGTCTATGAAAGTGAAAAACATTGAATACCAGGGTGAGACAACCAAGACATTAATGTTTTTAACCTAGACTGTAAATGGATGGAGGCGGCGGCAGACACTGTGAACTTAACCTAGAACTAAAGTGTGGGGGTGGCGCATTTTAAATCTTGGTTGTTTGCATTTTTTGGAAGGTAACTCACCAGTATTTTCAATCTAGGTTAAATTATATTCAACCTAGACTAAATTGTTCCACCCTAGAATGAAAACCAAAAAAAATCTAGGTTGGCAGCATTTAACCTAGAAAAAAATCGAAAAATAACCTAGAATAGGCCCTTTTTTTCTCTCAGTGCAGGAGGGCTGGTAGAACACCTCAATCGAACGATAACCAAATTTCTGACAAAGTTCTCGTAACCATCTCTCTTTAGTAAGCATAATATCGCTCATCAAAACTGATAAAGAATAGACCTTTTCTAGCCTAATATATTGGCAAGTTTCCTATTTCGTGGCTAGGGAAAGACCAAGGAGAGGAGATCCCGTTATTGGATTGGGCGAGCTTTCTGCCCACAATTTTCTACCCAACGACTTCCACGGCTCCCTTCCAAATGAATTATGTAGCAGGTCGACCATTGTGTGCAAGTGGATGGAGAGAGGTGGGAGAACTCCCTACAACGTACGTCGTATTACACGACTCGTATAATAGAAAAAACAAACAACCTACCGACTTTTTCCACCTTTCGCCGAAAAGTTGCTAACGTGGAATATCGACTTGTGCGCGGTCGTTTTGCTGTAGCCAAGAAGATAAAAGTCAAGTTTCAGCCTTCTTCTGCTTCATATATAACGTTTATTGGGCTGCGAAGCCGCTTTTTCTTCCTCTTGGCTTTCCGTCTTCGAATGACACACGGAAAAGAAACCTTTGGAAAGGCGTTTCTCTTCAAAGGAGTCGTTATATATTATTCATGTATAAAAAATGTACCACCAGAGGCGATGGACACAGAAGAGTAGTTTTTTTTTTTTTTTTTTTTTCCTTTTTTTTTCTTCCACTTCAGAGTAACCGCTAACTTCTCAGCGTGGATAACAGCATTCTTTCGGGCCTTATTTAGACAATGACATTCAGTTCTGCTGCCTGAACTGCATTTCCAGGGAAATTAGTGCAATATTGCTTTGTTGATTGAATACCAAAAAAGATATAATGGGTATTGTACTGGATTTCCCGTCTCTGCAAGCGTGTAAACCGATTCTATTTCTGTATTTCGCTCGTATGCCGTTAGGTCGCCTCGTTTCGCCCGCTGGAAAAAGGAACGCCACCCCTTGCCCTCCTGAGAAATCGGGAATACCCCCCCCCCCCCCCCCCATTTCTCAGACGTGGGACTATAATACACACTATATGAGACTACTGAAATCACATTTCTGTTGCTTTTTCCTGCTCATTTTTCGGGTTTAGGTTTTATATTCAGCGTTTTATGGTCATTATGGTTTTGAGCTGTGATATAAAGTTAGTTTCAATTATATTAAGCAAGGTACGTTTACTTTCCCTGTTAATCTATTCACCAGTGATGCTAACCATAAACTAGACCCCTCACTACGTAAAGAAACACCTTTTGCGTTTCAGTTATCAGTTTTGCCACCATTGAATGCATAAAGAAACAGTTTTTCTGGCGACTGAAGCTTTGAACGTAATGAAGCACATTTGCAGCTCGCCCAGTTGAGTAAACAGCTAGTTTTGCGTCTAACCGTCATAGTTGAAACCGTTTTCAAGGAGAATGGAACGTGTTTTGCCACAAACTTATGGTATCAATCAACAGAACGCATAGCCTTCTCCATTTTGGTAAAAATTGTAAAGGAACTTGCATCTCCGTAACTCAAGTATCTTCTCTAGCTGATTCTAGTGAAAATATTCTGAACCCTGTAAATTGTAGGAACACATTCGCACTTTTGTTCACAATTTCTCTCGCAACAGGTCCACATGCTCATGAAGCTTTACTGCCAGAACAGAATTAATACCGTTTCGTGTAGAGTAGATGTAGATAATTATTTTTTTCCAAAAATTTTTTTTTTTTCAAAGGTTACGAATTCTTTATTCAAATTCAAGGTAGCAAGCCAAAAACAAAAACCCAAAACATAAACAAAACAAAAACATGAACAAGAAACCGACGGCCCGAACCACTGTGTCTCTACCCTGCTGCCTGGCGTCTAATGCCATTCTGGGCGCCGCGCCGCCGTCCTCTTGTCACGGGTCCGAATGAAGGAGGCTCATGGGGAACTGTCCAAGCCGAGATGAACAGCTGCACCACCCGACAGTTTCTACAATTTACAATTATTGTTGGTCGTTGTAAATCGCTGAGTAAATTAATTGTGACAGAGTAGAAAAATACAAGCCTGCCGTATGCAATAGAAAGTAGTAAAAAAAAAAACAAAAAACGCCCGTGCTCAGGTTATGGGAGCCACGTAAAACTTCCTACCACGCCTCTCTCAACAAACTGGAACTGGAACGGAAGTGTCTCTCGTGCATTAGTAACTTTTTAAAACTCTTCTTAATGCGGTAGAGTGTGGGACTTCAAAAACATGGAAACTCCTTTAGTTCCTCCCTTTTGCTAGCTTCTTGCGGTCGGCTGGTCTCCGCTCGGGACTTCACTCCATCGGAAGTCCGGTAATTATTCTGAGCTTTGAGGGTTAAGTGTTCGTCCCCCTGACGTGAGGCCAGCCAACGTGTCCAAAGTTTGTTGGTCCTGGTGAATTCAGCTATTAAACGTATATAACGTTGATGCGAGTTAACGAAGGTCACGGAGTCTCTCTCCAAAACATTTTAACGTTTGCTTCAGGGTGTACTCTTGATGTTGGAAAGTTCCCTACTTGTCAAACTGCCAGTCCATGTAAAATGTACCCAGCCTGTATCTTGTGATGTCTCACCTAAAACTGTATAGTATTCAAATTTTTGCGTTTTACAAGATGGTAAGTTAATCTTGCATCGTAGAATATTTCCCTATCTTACATTGTGTTGCTTGCATGTACCCAGTGTTGTTAGCAGCAGAAAGCACGATACCCTAAAATAAGCACGGAGGGTAAGCCCAGCATGGCACATATTTGATAAAAACATATACAACGAACATCAATGAACTCTGATAAGCTAGAAGAGACCCCTCGCCGAGGAGATTTTTGGATTACCCGGTTAACTCGCTACCTTTCTGGATTGGATCAGCAGGATTTACTTTCAGTTTTATTGTATTTTTCTTACACACAGCTAACCCCAATCTGGTTTGCTTTCTCACTTGTTCCAGAAGAAGGGTCTTCATCCAGTTTGGCCGTCGTACCCAGAGTTGGTAGTGGTGCACTGGTGGCGCCTGCTCCTCTCGAACCCCGAGCGGCCACTATTGGCAACGTTAGCCTACTCCTCCCTCTACAGGTAGCTAACCAAATTAGTTGAATAAATCTTACTTTTTTCGTTTTTTATTAACATACAATACCAAATTTTCAACCATCCGAGTGGAAGGAAGGCTTTTTGTAATAGTTGCTGGTCACAACCGAATCAATTGTTCACGAATATGAGTAACTCTCCATACCTACGATAAACCCAATCGATATGGCTTTAAGTATATACGTCGTAAAACATTAGTTATTGAATCATAACAAGGATGTAATATTATTATAATGGTTAGGGGTGCCTAGTATAATTATAATTAGGGGTGCCTAGTATATATTATAGTACGAGCTAAAATATCCAGGAACGAGGAAATACCCAGGCCAACCCATACTTTACCAATCAGCATGATTCGGCTTGGGCCGAACAGCAAAGCCGAACTCTTGTGGGCACGTCGTTCAGCCCTGCTACCTTGCAGCCGAACCAAGTCGTGCCGAAAACAATGGTGGACGTCATTTCGTACCAAAAGTTTCCCAAAATCAATCTGCCTCGATGTAATACTGCATGATTCACCGACAAAGCTGAACGGAATCGTACCGGGCGAACCGGTACCACACCTAGTGTGGATTTGACGTCGTACCTACCAAGTTTTTCTAATTCAACGTGCTGCGCCGCTTGATGTGGCAGCCCAGCCAAACAAGTGTGGACGCGTCGTTTGGTCTTGCTTTTTAGCTGATAGTCAAACCGAAACGTTCCGAAATCAATTGTGGATGCCATGTCGAACCATGTTTCTCGAATTCAACATGCTGTGCGGTCTCATTCGGCGTGATTCGGCTGAAGAAGTCCGGGAGGCAAACCCAAACTAGTGCTAACGGGTCGGGCAGTGGTCCAAAATCGAAAGAAACTTCAGCTTAATTGGAAAAATCAATGTTCACCTCTGGACCTCGGCCTCATCGATTTCCAACATACTGGAGCTCGTTAACCAACCATTGATTTGGTAAAAAATCACGTATATTAGTAGGAGTCCGTATACCTACGGAGAGAAGAAGTTTATACCGCCATTTTAGTCGTTTTTAATGATGGAGTTCAACAATTCACTTCATACGGAAAAATTGCAAGAACATGACACCCAGGAGTTGTAAATCTACCTTTAGCATACAAGTTAACAAGTTTTGTTGGTTGCCTAAATAAACCAAATTGGTAAATTACCAATCGGATATTGTTGCTTTAGTCTAGAGGTGTTGGTCAGGGGAATCGTTTTTTATCATATTCATCTGCGTCGAGGAGCGCCCTCAATTTTGAGCTCGACATTATGTTGTCATTGGCGATCAATTGATTTTAAAAGAACTTACTGATTATTGCGCTACTCCGCAGCCAAAAATCTGAGAACGCAATGTACCTACACTGCAGTATTTGCATGCAAATATGTTGTCATTGTACAACTTGAGGATTACGCTTTTCCTATGATTTCCGAAATTCACCTCTTTTCAATATTGCTCGGTAATAGAACTTCTTTTAGTTTTCATTTATCAAGGTTTTACAGAGAGCCTCTCAGGTGCCAAAAGACGTATTATTTATTATGAAATTGAATAAGTTACCATAAGCCGAGCCAAATCGTGCTAAAAACACCTCCACCATTTCGAACTATTTCCCGAATCCAACGTGCCACTTAGTGCGGACGCCCTTACGTTCCAGCAACATCAACACCGGAAGAGGATGACATCCTTGTGACACATTGTGTCCTCGCATTGAACACTACTAGTGCAAAATTTGCGTTTAATGACGCACTATTAGTCTAAAAAATTGACCGGAATATTATTAGTGCAGCACTAATAATATTCCGGTCAGTTTTTTTTAGAACTTGGAATTTTTTAATGGTTTTATTCTGATTTGACGTAAGGGTCGATGGACTAAGAAGATGTTCCCGGATTTCGAAAGAGCCTGCCACCGAGGAGAAGGTTATTAGAACGTGGTTACGACGCAGAACAGAATCCCGTAGAATCGTCGAAGCAGCAGAATGGAAAGTGACGCAAATAGACGGGAAAAGTGGCCCAGGCGAATATTGTGAGAGAGGAGAGCCCTTGCCAAATCCTTTGCTTCACTAATAGACCCAACTTTGTGCGTTCTTCCACCGTCTGCCTCACCATCACCCGTTCTTCGCCTCATCACCAGACTGGTCCTCTTAATTATGCTTCAAAGAGCATCAAAATCAAAAGGGATCCAGCTGTACTGTATACTTCAGACCTAGACTTGTGCTTGCTTCATACGACGACCTTTAGGTCTATATGAACCGTGGAACCACTCACATCCTCATCTGCCACTTTATATCTACCCCTTTAGTTCAAGTTGAATCTGGTTCTGACTATGGGATTTTTGGTTAATTTAAGTTAAAAATTGGTCAAATCTTCTCGGGACTAATTTCTCCCTAACAACTCTCCGTCTCCCTCCTTCTCCCTAAAACTGCTTAACGAGCTGTTTTTCGTTTTTCAAAGCCAATTCCTGCCAGCGCTTCACAAATGGCCTTTGACTCGAGTGCGCCAATTCATCGATTTCCTAACACGATTACTGATCCAATGCAGGTTGAAAAAAAAAACCTTTATCTCACGGCTCTTTCGAGGGATCCATCTCTTCTCGAAATTCAGGGAAGTGAATAATTCAAATATTTTGATCGATCTCCCTTTCACTTTCATTCCTTCAAATCCTCCAGAACGTCTCAGATAAGAATGAAAGCGTTCTATCCCTAGAGGATGAAATTCTCGTCGGGAAATGTGGAACGAAGAACTTTCGGCCGTTCGAATTGTTATTAGCGTATTCGTCCAAGAACCTGTTGATTGGCGAGCAGCAACATTTGCAAGACGAGGCTCACACCGTAAAATTTACTATTTAATTTTATTATTTTAGACTATTTAATAGTCATTTTCCGTCCTTAGTATTGTAGACTGTTTACCCTCCTACATGAATTATATACATACAATGAATTCAATACATCTCATCTCTGCAATGTTCAACCGGCCGCCTTGAAATTTTAGTCAGGCATTTGGGTTGACGAGGATGCGGTCTAATAAAAGATAGTTGATTTTGTTTTATTATTCTTGGAATAATACACCTATGTTTTCGCGGCGGAGGTCGACGACTCAAAATTTGACATTATCCGTTTCAAGAGGTCTTGATTCTAAAACCGAAATGTCCGTCCGCCGTCCGGGCCGTTTTGGGCAGTAGGAATTTTTTTTTAATCTGAAATTTTGACAAAGTACTCTATTTACCATCTAGTTGTACCCACAAGGTTTTCAGCCCGATCGGCCAAACCCGTGGGGCGCTATGGGGCTAAAATGGGGCTGTGGGAGGGGTTTGTTGAAGGCTTTTGGCTATGGGATTGAGTTAGGTGTCGTTTTCGAAGTATTATTGCACTTAGAATCCATTTTTTGGGGTCCCGGAACGATCCGATTTCACTGTGGGGATCTAAAGTGATTTCATGGGACTACAAATGGGATTTTTGAAGTATCCCAGGAGGTCAAATATTTTTCAAGTAAAAAAACGAAAAAAAATTTCCTAAAATTGTTTTCATTGACAGAATTAAATTTCTGCACACGTAACCTATATCAAAGAATAATAAACCCTAGTGTAAAATTTGCAGCGTTTTTTAGGTTTTTTTGGAGCAAGTAGAGGGAGGAATATAGGAAACAAAAACAATGGTGAAAAATGTGATTTTTGCTAATTTGTTTGCAGTTTTTTGATGGTTTAAAAAGGTTTTAAACTAAATATAGGTATATAATATACACTTATATTTAGTTATATTATACGGAATGTACAGTAGATTTCCTATAAGATAGGTGTATTTTGAAGAAGTTCGAGTGTTATTACTGGAAAATTCAGTGTAAAGGAATGTCCAAAAAAATTATTTAAAAAAAACCTTATTCGAGCCAAATAAAACAAGCCATCAATTGAATTGAATAGATGAGCGCAACCTTTTTGTTATTACGATATATTTAATGAGCGAGAGAAACTAAGAAACAGTAGGTATCTAGCGACCAAACTATGCCACACAACACATCATCCACGTGATGCTCATTACGTAAACAACTGCACCCTAACGACCGATGCGTAATAAAACCTTATGCCGATCAGAGGTAACGAACGGCTCAGGCTGCAAAAATCGTTTTGGAGTCGTTGGAATCAGCCTGAAAAGCTCATTCCATAGACCCTTGTACCAACAAAATCGGACAAAAACTTTCGTCCCGCTTTTGAGGCCTCCTTAGTTACACATCAGAGATAAACAACTTTCGTCGTGAAGGACCTCCCGAAAACCGATGAAGGGGATGAGGGAGGAAAAATCAAGGTAGCCTATAACCACCCCCCGAACTCGCTGATGACAATGAGACCACCCTCATGAAAATCTGTTGAGCCGCTCGGGCGTGATGCTCTGTACACAAACAAACAAACAAAAAAAAAAAAACAAGCCATCAATTGAATTGAATAGATGAGCGCAACCTTTTTGTTGTTACGATATATTTAATGAGCGAGAGAAACTAAGAAACAGTAGGTATCTAGCGACCAAACTATGCCACACAACACATCATCCACGTGATGCTCATTACGTAAACAACTGCACCCTAATGACCGATGCGTAATAAAACCTTATGCCGATCAGAGGTAACGAACGGCTCAGGCTGCAAAAATCGTTTTGGAGTCGTTGGAATCAGCCTAAAAAGCTCATTCCATAGACCCCTGTACCAACGAAATCGGACAAAAACTTTCGTCCCCCTATTGAGGCCTCCTTAGTTACACATCAGAGATAAACAACTTTCGTCGTGAAGGACCTCCCGAAAACCGATGAAAGGGATGAGGGAGGAAAAATCAAGGTAGCCTATAACCACCCCACGAACTCGCTGATCACAATGAGACCACCCTCATGAAAATCTGTTGAGCCGCTCGGGCGTGATGCTCTGTACACAAACAAACAAACAAAAAAAAAAAAAAAAAAAAAAAAAAAAAAAACATACATGTCGAGGAGGTGAGCGCACCTTTCCATTTTTTGGAAAAAGGTTGCGCTAAAAAACATACATGTCGAGGAGGTGAGCGCACCTTTCCATTTTTTGGAAAAAGGTTGCGCTAAAAAGCGGCGAACATTTTCGGATTCAGCACCCTCAAAAACCCCTGAAAAAGGTGTTCATAAAAGCCGGTAACTAGCAGGTCTTTTTTTTTATACTATTATACAGAGATACAACCATTGTATCTCTGACTTATAATATAAGTAATATATAATATATATCTCTATATATTATATAGGTACCTAATGTAGGTAAGTCACAGTAAATTTTAACTTTTCCTGATACTCGGGCTCAAATTTCCAAACTTGATGAACTCTCCCGAGTTCATTTGGAAACTTGGGATCTCATCAACTTCGAGGATTGTTTACCTTACGAGAATCTCGAGGCGCCTGAAGCCCCACACAATAATGAAGGGACGAGCTATTGTTTGGGTGCTTGTAACACCGACAACATTACAGAACAATGGTGTACTTTCCACACTTGTAATGATGCCAGGAAGATATCCTTACGTTCCAAATTTTGGAAACAAGGATCGTTTCAAAGCAACTTTCTATTTTCCCTTTTTCCTTCAAACACAATCCATTGGATTTTCTTTATTTTACTAGTCTTTTAGCAATACAAGTGGTCTCTGAAATAATGAAAGTTTCTGTATTATTAGATCGCGCTTCATACAGGGATCCGCCACTTTCAGTATCCGAAGTTGACGGTGAGTCTTCAGGCCCAACAAGTTAGTATCAAAAGAAGGGTAACCCGACTTTTCGAGAGGTAGCCGCACTGCACAGCGTCTTTCATAGTCCGTGTGCCAGACTTTGTACATCTTGGTGAAAGACAACAAAAGCAGCGAATGTTGTAGGATGTAGTTTTGATCTGTATTCCACTCATCATGATGAGACGCCATACATGTTGAATCGTTCGTTAGGAGTTTCAAAAGAGTTGGTTCAACATTTCTAGACTCGTTCTGAACGTTTACGGTAAAAAATGGCTGGCACACGGGAACTTGTTAGAAGCATCCTGTCAACATTCGAGGACAGCACATCAAAATTTTATCGCTTGGATTTAACTTTGCGGAGACCCCTGACACTGCATGGAAAATTCAACCAAGTTTTAGCTGCGCAGATCCTCCAACACTACAAGATAAGATGACACACTGTGGGTCATATCCAGAATCCATGGGAATCTATCATCTTCACATAAATAACTCTTGTCCACGTACACTCCCTACATACATTCGCAGAATTTGCTCATCAAGAACACTCAACAAGACAATCAAATGGGATCGCGTTGGCACCCCCTAGATCACCCCTAATTTTGTGTAGATCACCGCAAATAATGTGTGCATATTTTGTTGTAGATGGTTGTATTGTCGTTACGTGTACCCAGAACAAGCTGGAATATAACAGATATTTAATATTAAATTTTGTCTCCTAGCATGACCTAAATTAAACCAAACTTTAAATGTGATGTAAAGGCATGATATTAAACTCAGAACCAGCTAATTATAATGATAGGTTGGTTGTTATATTGTTAGCCCCTAGAATTAAAAACGTTGTTTCTTTGTAATAGATTTAATTTTGGTTTTCAAAGTTGCCGTTTTACATCATGATTAGCCTGAGACTACAATATGGACATCATACCATGTAGAGTTGTCTAGATCAGGGATTCCTAAACTTTTTAGCTGGCGGACCCCTTTTTCAGGAGAAAGTCCTGGGTGGATCCCCGTCAGCGGCTTGGTAACTTGAAACACACTGCAGAAAAAATTGATTATTGAATTATCAAGATTCAGATTTTCCGTTACTGTGGCCGCATGGGCCACACTCATCATTAAATTCTCCGGCCTGCCCCTCATAGTTTCGTCACGGGCCACGGGAAGCGCCACTATTGACGGTGTGATGGGCAAGTCCAGCTTCTCTCGTGAGCGGGTGGGCCGCGGGTGGGCCGCGGGTGGGATTATCATTCACTGACCGCTTTCTTTCATCGTTAATTACAATGAGCAATTGCAGTGCATTGTTCATTTAACCCGAGGACAGGGCCTCCCTTGGAACAAATTATTTGACTGTGGAAGCCAGCCCTCTGACTTTCGTGAATTCTGTGAACCTATGGCGAGCTAATATCGATGTTGACTCATCATCTTCGATATTAGATTCCCCTAGGTTCCCTTTCAGAGTCCAACCCATTCCAGATCAACAAGGCACTTCGTGCCAATCTGGAGATAACGAGCCTCCCTTTTTCTGCCTCGATACCGCCTTCCACAATAGCAGATTTTGACACTTCGTGTTATGCCCTGGGCAGGGATATTCAGCCTTTCCCCCCAAACACTCAATAGGTACCTACAATTAATGATGGACATATAAAAGAACTAGGAACTCATTTTGTGCACATAGGTACACCTTTAACATCTATTAACCAGGGTGCCCTACACCTACTAACCCCGTAGGGCAGTTTCTATAGAAACTATAATATCCTGTCTTGAGTGGCTGAAGTGATTGAAAACTGGACTGAAGACAGGTTTGAAATGGTTGACAACCTCTTGGAAGTGGCTGAAAATAGGTTTGAAATGGTTAAATACATATTATTGATAAGACTTCCCTTTTTTGTAAGCATTTAGTTTGGTTTATTTTATAAGCTATTAGTGCATTATTAAATGTTTCATACAATTTTTGGCCATATTTCTTGCGGACTACCTGAAAAGTGCCGGTGGACCAGACTTTGGGAACTCCGAGTCTACATAGATGGTCCCATTTCTATGGGATCTAACTAGTTGTTTTACGCAGGTGGCAATCTTTGCTAAAGAACTCAACGACTCTCTTTAATCTAATGCAAATGTTGCTATTTGCCGATAAATGTATTTGCTCGGGTGCCCACGCCATTCAAGGGAAAAAACGAGAAGAAAAAGCTTTCAAATTGAATAAACATGTGTGTTGCGGAGGAAATGCGGATGTGGGCTTGAGGCTGGGGTAAGTGTCTGACAAAGGGACTTGGAATATTTCCGAGTATATAGGGGGGAAGAGCTTCGGCCGTCTGGAAAGGCTCGAAGGTTGGTTGTAAGAGACCTTTCCATTCAGGAGCGCAGCCTGGAGGGAGCCAATACCATTAGGAAAGAGGATTATCACTCGAGAGATTTGGGAATAGGCTTTTCGCGCTGCTGTCGCGGTTTTCCCTTCCAGGGCCACCGCAATTATCCTTGTTGTTGCTTCGTCGATCCTTCCAGACACAGACGTTCCACGGTAACATGGTTACGGTGGCTATTTCAATGCGATGTGAAAGGTTCTTGGGCTCCTTCGTTTTCTTCATTTAGCGAAAAAAAGAAACATAGTTCAACTTGTAAACAACACAATTGATTATCCCGTGGATTTTTAATACCAGGCAATAATAACAATTTAAACTTTGTTTTTGTGAGAGCTCTCCCTGCAGAGATATATGCAGACGCCCACGAAAACGTACCTACCCTTCATTTATCAATAGATACGGGATTGGACGCTTCAAAGACTCGTCGTAATCATCATTGCAACATCATTTTGCATTCCTTTTTCCAAAATGAGAGAGCGTGTTGGAAGGGGTGAATCCTGTTCAAAGCGAATCGCTAATGACAAAGGCCGTTATCAAGCTAACGATTCCACAGACTTGATTTATACTGCAGCCCCACCCCCTGTCGGTGTGTCCTCGTTGTAGATTAATTCTGCCAAAGACAGATGCCCCGTTTTTAAAGGCCGGTCCTTGGGGGGAAAATGGGGTACAATAAATTGGCCGTGTCGACGGAAGGATTTAAGGACGTGGAAGTTCGCGTACGCGGCAAATTATACCTCAGAGATTCCGATAGTACTTTTGATCTGCCTCGTTTTGCACAAGAGCTAGCTGAGCGTTTGAACTTTTTATTGAGGGTAGATCAACACTGATGCGCAAAAATTTAAATTCCCAGTTTTAGGAGTTTGTTTAGGATTCTGAAAACAAGTAGAAGGAACCGAACCGAACCAAGAGGAGGCTGTGCCACCCATGGCCCTAACAAGAACGTCATAGGCTTGGGCCGACAACAATACAACATTAGGCGTTGGGGCCAGGGTCGAAAGGGTCCCAAAGTGTTACTCAATAACTGCTAGGGAAACGAGGATATCGTGGAGATCGTGTTCTTAACAGCTTGTGTTTTGCGTTGTGGGATGGGCGGAATTCCAAAATTGCTATGTTCAAAATCACACGCCGCTAGGAGGATTTGGATTGAATTAGGCGAGGTTAGTCTTCCCAGAGTTCACCCTTGAATGGACGAGGGTTCCCTACGGGCAGGCACTTGACAAAGAGACTGTGTTGTCAAGCAGTGTGGTTTCACTAGAGATGTCCAGGTACTCCACACCTTCCGCTGTAGTCATCTTCATACCCCTGTGGCCTTCTCTGCAATGTCGGATCACTAAGGTCCTGAGTCCTGAACATGAGCTTCTGGAGGTTCCTGGGTTCCCCCGAGACCATGCCCAGACATTCTTCCAGGTCACCAGGAACTCTGCTCCGGATCGGGGTTTCCCTCATTCCCGCCAAAAGTTCGTGAACAGCCGTGAAAAAGATGCTGACTCTAATGAGCCATAAATAGGGAGGGCGCGAGTGTGACCAAAATGGCCATGGGCCGTTGAGGGGAAGGAGCGGTTCTTGGCTTCTCGCATCTAGCGGCCGAGCGAGGAAGCGCTTCCGTCTCCCGTTCTGATGTTCGTTCTAGAGTGATGAGTATTCCCCACACTGACAATAGAGTATTCTATTTTTGTCTATATGTAGTATGTAGATGTATTCAAGCAGGCATATTTCACTGTTCGTACATAACAGCCATGTTTCACTGTTACACTTTTCCGAGTGAGTCTTCAAATATTTTCCCACCACACGACACAATCGTTTTGTAGAACCAATGGATTATCGCTATATAGTGCCATTTTTGGTTTACCGCTTAGTAGAGCAGTGTTTTCACAAAGCCGCAGAGTTTTCTACATAATTCAAGTAGTTGTTATTGTTGCAGCCTCGGCTGCTGACGGCCACGTCGGACGAACTGACTAGGCGGACGATCCTGGAAGCCCACAGCCAACCGGCAACGAGCTCTTCGTCCATCAACCCATCGTCAGTCGATTAGTACTACTTGCGTCCAGGAGCTGATTTTCGGCATAAACGATTCCCGTCGGAATTCGGTAATTTTCGGATTTAATGGATTTAGCCCTCTCCCAGAATGAAACATCTGAACCTTCAATTTGGAAGACCTCACTGCCTTCATGAGGGCTCCCATGGAGCACCACAGGCACAATGTAAATATCTCCCTATGAAGATTTACATAGTTTTAGTTTTACACGCCAAATCTTGATGGTGTAGGTACACCTACTCGTAATAGCTCTTTCGCGATCTCTTCGACGCTCAATGTATCAGTTTTGTTACCTTTTAGCAGGTTTAAGAACAAATGTTCCCCTAAAAGTTATTAAGGCTTTAATACTCAACATAGAGTGGCTTTAAAACGTCATGGAAATGTTGATTCAGTGAGTATTTATGTAGGTAAACGAGGACGGATGTTATTGAATCATTTTATTCTTCTGAAATGATATGTCTAGCATGTACATAATGCATAAAAAGATGTTGATATTTTTAGACAGCTTGTAAAGAAGAGATTAGGTATTTAATGTTTATTATATAGGTGCTCGAGAGCTCAATGTGATTTTCCATGTTTGTCAAAACAATCCGGGGTAGGTTTTGGATCAAGTTCTCGTTCAATAGCAGTAGTGCAGGTTCATGTAGCGTTTGAACTCACTGACGTAGAGGGTTTTGTGGTTGGCTGTTCAGGTTGGGTCTCAAAAGTGCGTGGTGAAGAAAATTGAATCCGCGAAAAGAATGAGTGTATGTTAAATATATGTAAGGTAAGGTGAGGGAAGTGCAAAAATGGGGCAAGTGTGTAAGTGGGGTGTAATTATGCTTAAGAACCATTTCCAGATGACATCTGGTGGCCACGTTTGAAACTATGTGCGTGACAACACTTATCCACCAGATGGTGTCAACGCAAATGGTAACCAGGCTGGAAGGTTGTGCAGTCATCCACCAGTGCTATGTTTTCCATCCTTCGAATCAGTGCGGATTTTCAGGTTTTGTGAAGATTGTTTATAAATTCAGTAGTTGTTCTCCACTGCTATAATTGAAATTCAGCGTCATATTTTTCTATCACTGAGTTAGCCCCTACCCACCCACATACCCACTTGGCCTCTTACCTCATTGGCTTTTCAAGAAGGGGCATGTGCGTGGTGATAATCCGGGAAAGTGCCTGGTACCCTGCTTCTCCCCTGGTTGGTTTTCAACCAAACTGGTTGCTTTTCTTGGGTCAGTAAACACCTAATTTTCCATGTAAACCATCATGTTTTGTTAATTCTTTAAAATATTAGCAGTCCAAGTACTTCATGATCTGTAAAAGTTGATAACTCGGTGAGTTCTTGTCCGATTTCAAATTTTCAAACTGCTAAAGGATCATTGAGATGTTGCCTTTTTTTACACAAGCCCCGGTGAAACCAGAATAAGCGTTCCAGGATGGTTAGACACTTACCTATTTCAATGGGGCAAGTGCGTAAGTCGGCAGCTATTTCAGCCATAATGGACAGAATTGACCTCATTATGAAAAATCAAGTGTGCATCAGAGGTATCCAGGGCAAAAATTAAAATTGATGTAACGTGAACGGCTGATTTTTGAGGTTCTGTTGACATTGAACTTTACAAACCATTGCAAGCACTTCCCCCACCTAACCTTACATTAAATAAATCATACCAATATGATAATTTGATTATATCGCCATATCAAAATATCGATATATTTGTATTCGATACACCACTCTACCAACTCAACTTGAATCATATTCTTCTACATTTTAACAAACTTCGTCCATGATGACTGCGTATCTTGACGATGGAATTCGTGTTCAATGGCGTTGAATACAAAATTTGTGAAGGAAGCTTGAGGAAACCTAGGGGAAAAAAAGCTGTGCCATTCAAAATTCATGCAAGCGACCCCAGTAGAGTTCGGCGGAAAAATGGAATTTCATTAGTATTTTAGCCCAAATGGCAAAGTTATCAAGCGTAAAAGTTGATGAGAATGAATCGTATCGAGAGACCACAAGTTTCGTTGCGAAATCAGCATTTTTGAGACCCTGTTCTTACAGAGATACCTAGTTAGTTTAAGTAACTTGGAGAGCTTTACAACCATCCATCTTTTACTGTCGTTTACTGTGTGTGCTATTTCACATGCGGCTAATTTAAGTAAATTCTTAATTGCGGTGAAAAATCGAAATTAGAAACGCTTTAAAATTAAGTGAACCACGTCTTTGAGATCCGGGAACTAATCTAATCCCGTCTACGATCCAATACCGTATGTAAGGAAAACTGGAAATTAAATTAAAATGAGGATGACTGTGTCGTCTCATGTTTTAGTGGTTCTTTTTACTTTGCCTTTGCGGACCATCTACGAATGTGTTTTGGGAAAAAAGGTCGATCCACCCCAGCTCGTGTTAATGGGTTTTTCTCTTTTAATTTAGTTCCCCGGCATAAATCTTGAAAGGGTAATTCTAAGAGCTTTCGGAGGTTGAAATAAATTAATTGCTGTGTCGTTTGTTAAGGGGAGAAAAAAGATTTATAGACCTCCTCGCCGGTCTAATATTATTTCAATGTTTCAATTCAACTTCTGTGAAATGAGTGGGTTCATTTCGACAACTCCCAATCCTTTTGCGGTGTAAACTGGACAACTGTTGAGCTCGGATATTGTTTCAAATCGGCTCAGTACGGCGTGAAGTTCAATCAACAACGGGATTTGCCCGAGGTAATTAGAACGAAGGGAAACTCGAAGCCCCGATAGATTCATTCAAGCTAGTTGTGACGCTGGAACAAGGAGAAAATCCACCACTACACCATTGCCAATCACGGCATGTTCCAATATTATAGAACTCTCCCTCGTTGGCAAACCGGTCACAGGGATCAGCTTTGGCTTATGGAAATTTCGTCCTTTTTTGTTCCATTGATTTATTCTTCTTAAATTTACCGGTTCAAAAGACCATTCAACTTTCCTATTGAATTCCATCAATTTCCATAAATTGGTTACAGACCAGCATTTCGCTCTGACCCCTGATAGATTATTCAATTTCATCATTATGAAAGGATATCCATTTTATGAAAGGAATAGCTGGAGGGTGTAGCGGAAACATTTCCGAAGTCTGTCTCAGAGCTAATAGCTGATTCAGTTGGCTACAGTCCTGCTCCATTAGCTACGTGAATATTATGGATGCTCTAACGGTATTCGTGCTCATTATTGTAGTGCAGACTGGAAACCAACCAGAAAGTTTACCGTTTTTCCCCCCCAAAGCAAATTGCCCTAAAATAGAAAATGAGATCATAATTAAAATGTCTGGCTCGTTTCACTCGAATTGGGGGAAATAATATTATCCCGCATTTATGGCTCGTTTGCGAAAGAAAGAAACACATTTCTTTAGAAATAGAAATGAACGAATATTTTTGGGGTAAATTTTTTCTTCGTGCCAACGGTTGGTCAACTCTTATCCCCGACAAATTAAAAACTAAACAAACAAGCAAAAAAAGATGAACGAAAGAATTTCGACAAAAAACCAAATGAGTGCCCTTTTAAGCGTTTTTGTTCGATGTCTCTGAAGAGAGGTATTCAAGGGGAAAAAGGGGTGCCCTCCAGGCTCAAGTTGCTCGCCAGATCTCGCCCGTTGATAAAATCCGCCCTAGCTTAGTTAGTTTTTTTTTTTTTTTTTTTTTTTTGCGAAGAATCCAGGATATTCGAAAAACTCTTTGAAATTCTGGAAGCATTCCCGGTTTGTTTCTTCCCCGTAATGAAAATACTAGCGAGGGGCTCCGTACAAAGAAAACTGGCCCGGATCGGAGAGCGTTACGCAAATTTGGAATCTCTAAACTAAATATAAAACGTTTTAGCGGAAAGTGAGGTTTCTTCTCATAGAGATTTAATTTGAAGATCTATTTCTTTCGACAAACCTCCCTTCGTTGGGGTTTTTCACTCGTTAATATTAAAAAAATATATTACCACGCGGTATTCCTCAACTTCAAATTACTTCAAAAAGGAAAAAGTGGTTTTACGATTTTCAGACACATCCACCATTACAAGTGACTTCAAAACTCCGTCTCAAATTATGAAACCATATTCCTTTTTAACATCAAACAGAACAAATCTTATAAGAACAAACGCTGCAAATTTTACCCAAGGGTTCATTATTCTTTGATACGTGTTACTTTTGCAAAAATTAAATTCCGTATCAATAAAAAAAAATTTGGGAAACAAATTTTTTTTTACATTAAATGTAACAATTAACAAAAATTTTTTTTTGTTTCAAAAATTCTTTGTTTTTACTCGAACATGTGGCCTCCTAGGATCCTTCAAAAATCCATTTTTAGCCCCATGAAAGCCCTATAGATCCCCACAGTGAAATCGGATCGCTCCGGGACCCCCAAAAATGGATTCTACGTCCAAAAATACTTCGAAAACAACACCTAACTCGAACCCACAGCCAAAAGCCTTAAAAAAACCCACCTGTAGCCCCATTTTACCCCCATAGCGCCCCACGGGTTTGGGCGATCGGGCTGAAAACCTTGCGGGCACAACTAGATGGTAAACGGAGTATTTTGTCAAAATTTCAGATTTAAAAAAAAATTCCTACTCCCCAAAACGGCCCGGACGGCGGACGGACATTTCGGTTTTGGAATCTAGACTTCTTGAAACGGATAATGTTAACTTTTGAGGCCGATCGGAGTATTCCAAGAATAATAAACCAAAATTGCTTATATAAACCATAGCTGCTGAAAACACTAATGAAAAAAATAATCAAAAGTCTATTTTCGTGTTTGTTGTTGTAGTTTGCGAAAAATAAAAATTCATTATAAAGTTACAAAGCGAAAGTTGAATTTATTGAAGTTTACCTGTTACGATGTCTCCTTAGTGTAGAATCCCATGCGTTAAAAAATGACAGACCGCATATCAGATTATTTTCAATAGCTCTAAAATGTCTATGTAATGAAAAGGATGTTATTAAATAGTTTTTATATTGCTAGTTAGATACCTCCGTTATAGGAGTTTTGGTCCACTAAAACGGTCGATGTTGAATGTTATGTGCCAAAATGTTATGAAGTAGAATTATTCCAATGACGTAGCGTCTATTGGTGCCAATTAATTTTGTCGACTGATGAAGTATTATTAAACGTTATGTAATGTATACCTTTCTGTATGTTATGAATATTTTTGTATAAAAGTCATTTTAAAAAGTCACTTTTCGAATAAACGTGATGTTATTGATGTCGAGTTAAAGCCTTTTGAAGTGAAAACCCTCACAAACTGCATTTCAGGTTCAAGGAAGTTCGACAAACTACACTCGTCATACCCATAAGGAAGCTTCATTACTTATAATTTTCAGCTGAAACAAACCACGTAATTTCAAATATAAAGCTCTAAGTAAATGATATTACATGGTCCAAATTAGTCCTTTACGCCATTTCCAGGCGTCTAAAGGAAAAAGGGTCGAACTATTGTCCGTTCAAAATTAAATTTCCCTACTTGTTTTCAGCACAATATGTTTTTAAATACATTAAGAATGCTTACAAATTATAATTATAATAAGAATATTGAAATAGAAACCACAGTTCATAAACATAATTAAAACAACGTATTCCTAATATAAATAAAATAATTGAGAAAAAAAGGGCACCTACATTGTTTAATTCGCAATACAAAATTCCACACAACACAGATAAAAGACAAGATATGTTCTATTAATTTTTTTACTTTTTCATCTATTTCTTCTTTTTTTTCCAAGGTTACCCGTCTTTTGCTATATCAATTGAGGGAAGAGGAGAGTCGACAAAAAGGCGCTTAATTGTTAATAATGCTCTTTGAAGACTATACAATTTCAAGTAAATATTATATTTTTTTTCTGAGTGCACAAAAATAATGCCCGCTAATTTCATTGATTCCACACTTCGCGGCGTGAAAAATCGACTCGAATTTCGGGTTTCATACAACACGTTCCGGACTCCGATGAACAGATTTCCTTCAGTTTCAGGGAGAAGAAAATGCAATAGAGAAGCAATAATTGATATTAAATTGTACATTGTAAATTTTACAATAACAGCTAGATGTTTTTTTAGCGTAATAGAACTGATACAAATTTTCTACTTTAAGACTGCAAGAGATGGCACTCTACCAACACCAGATGCTTAGCATGACATCACATTGTGTGATCACGCGTCCCACCAAGACAAACTAGCGGCACATTCGCGTTAGGGATGTATAAAAAGTATCGATACTTCAAAATCGATATTTTTCTATATTTTTTCAAAATATTTATTATTAAATAATAAATATTTTGTATAATAATAAATTTTATTATTATACAGACAATTATTTACCTACTTAATCATCCACGAGGTCGATTGTGAAAAGGGCAAGTAAGTACCTGCTTTTATTTTTTGTAAATAAAAATTTTAAACCAAGGAAGATTACAATTTTGTTCAGTCCAATGCTTTTTGAAAAGTATCGATACTTATTGAAAATATAGACCCGATACTTTTTTTAAATATCGATACGATATGCATCGATACTTTTCGAAGTATCATACATCCCTAATACACGTAGACCGCTAAATCGCTGTCAAGAGTGAGAACGGTCGTACTGAATAAGGCTTACGACACCAATTAAACCAACCCTGAATATAATCGATAGCAAAGTTTCAACAACACACGAAGAAATTCGACTAGATCCCGAAGGAAAACCAACTCTTCCTATCCCCTGAGCAGACACCATGAAATTAAAAATGTACCACTTCTCCCCGTAAACTGAAAGGACTCGGCTCTTTACATTCCGCCAATACCGCTCTAGATACAATAGATTTGCATGTTGAATAAATTTACTTTATAACTTATATTCATTACTTTTGAAATCTGAAAAGTACCAACAAGGATGCCTAATGTCTAGGTACTAATAGAAGCTCTTACATATTTAAGGTTACAGAAATAGATTATATTGTGTGAATATAACTTGTTTTTAACACCTTAACCATCCTTTTAAATTTTGTTTCATATATTTTTGCATTAATTACTCAAAACGTCTAATAATATCAGCGTCGTCACTAAGTAATACGCTACTTTCTCCATCGTTCCTCAAAGAAAAAAGAAAACTAGAAAGAAAACGGGATTTCCTCGCAACGTTGGGAAATATTCATCATTCGAATTAGTCTCTACTAGTTAAAAATAATTTATATCTGTACATAATTTCCCAACTTTAAATGATCCAATACACGAAGAGATCAGTCATCTACCTTTTTAACGCCAGATTTATAATTAGTTTACCTAAAAAAAAAAATCATTTTAGAATAACCTCTAGTCATAAACTTCAGCATAGATATTACATACATCATTGTGATAACCAATTCAATGAGATTAACTCCATTCTTCTATATACATCTCAAATAAATGCATTGTACGGTAAATAAATTTTTAATTCTCAAATATGTTTTGAATAATAACAAAGCCGAATATACGTTGATAGCGAAGGTAGTTAATTAGAAAGAAAAAAATTAATACTAACGCAGTGATACAAATTGTATCACACAACAGTTGAGTCCTAAATTTAAACAAACAAAAAAGTAGGTTGTTAAATTGAAAACTTAAACTAGGCATAAAATAGCGCCAGAAAATTTTACATTTTGATAAACTTGTTTCACTCAACAGAAAGTCTTTCTCACGGGAGCTCACTGAGTTTATACGTAGTACGATATTAAGACAGCAAAGATAAAGTGAGGGAATGATCTCCCTATCTGACGATATTAAATTAAAAAATATTCTTTGGTGTCCGAAGGAAAAACGGAGGGGAACCCAGTACCTGATACCTGAAACCAGAAGGTGTAGAGGTTAGAAGAAGTGGAGCTGGCAACGGCAACTGGAACCGCTGCATCCGTGCAAAATTAACAACATTAAACTAAAAATGCCTGTAGGTTTCTGCTGAGCAAAAAAAAAAACGCAAGAACGTACAAGTACTCGCAAATTACTTGATTTGGGTGGGCATAAGAACTAAACCAGAGGAAGGACTTACAAAATAGGTTGACGACTCAGGGCCTACCACCCCTCGCTGCTTCTTCCAAAGCCCTCACTTTTAATTCCCTTTCTCTTTGTCTGTGGACATCAAACGAATCTACTACAGGACACATTAGACACATACAAGCAACTGCGCGACCTCAGTAAGGTGGCAGCCTGTAAACGGACCAAACAATCCAAATCAATAAATCAGCAAAAAATCAAGTAAAGGAAATATGGCATTGTAAATCAAATGAGGGTCAATTATGGAGCAAAATAGGAGGTCTAAGGAAGTTGGCCATCCGAACTGGAACCGTTACAGCGTTATCTATCAAATACTTACCAGCTGGTTTCACATGGCGACAAAACTGCGGTAGTTAGCAAATATTCAGGGAGGGCTTATATTATTATTATGCTACAGGGAGGGCTTATTTATTATTATGCTACTGTCGCTTGGTTGGGTCCCAAGCACAAAATGGTGTATTGCAGAAATGAAACCCCCATCCAAAAGCGTCACCGATTAGCTTTTTTCTTGAAAATTCACCCTCATAAGCCACTCGTGGTACTCATCTCCAGTAAAGCCCTGCTCTCTCCTCTTGTTCATACGGCGACAGCGAAAGCCTGTTCACAACTCTACTGTAACATGACATGAGAAAGCGCTTTCTTTTGTTAGCGACTTCTTCTCGCTTACTTTGAGCCACTTTCACAATACCCGTTGGGGGGGGATTTTTTCCCAAAATAAACTTTTTTCCAAGCAAAATTGTTAGTCGCAAACCTCAGATTCGTTTTCAGCAGCCCAAAATACCATATAAATGGAAATTTCCAGAACTACAACAAAACGTTTTTCTATTTTTCCTCATTAAATTTTGACTGGACTGAATGGTTTGTTCGAACTGGGGTTACCATGTAAGAAAACTATACCTGTCTATTGTTCACATTGAGGTGATTTAACGCTTTTCTCAACACGTATAAGGGACGTTTCAAAATTTCGGTACAATTTAGGTCACCGGAAGTTTCTGACCAAACTATCATGTCCTTTGCTCATTTTTTTAAATGGCTTTATAGTGCATACTACTACCAACGTAATCCACTTCATTTGATACGGAAATAAATTTTGTTTATGTATTAAAAATATGTATTTGTATGCTGAAATTCCCTCCCTAGACATGTCACCGGTCTGGGGTTGACAACTTTGATAATGCATAGCCATAAGGCTTTTTGAATTAAAAAAAATTCGGCGCCGAAATAAGGTTTAGGTATACCTGAAGTTTCGAAAAATTGGTTTGGATGACCACATACCAACACGCAGTAGTTGTGGCATCGATATTTATACCTGTCACCAAGTTTTTTTCCCTCCCTAGACCCCAAATTGAAATGCCCGCGAAAAATATAAAAGAAGGGAATTTTTGGATCCTAACAGGTTGGCAAGTTATGTCGTTTTGTTGTCGAACCTGGGGAATCTTTTTCCAGCTGACATTTTTTAGTTCGAAGAGCCTCAGCTCAGGTCATGTGACAAAAAACGTGTGCGTGTTTTTTTACCCACTCTCTCCCTCGACCTCATCAAAATAGTCATGGTAAGTAATATCACTATAATTCTTTCTGTACTAAGCGTGATTTGTTGCACTGAATCGATGAAATTTTTTCCAGAACGGTAGTGATGGTTGGGTAGCCTCCAACACACAATGAAGCCCGAAAGTACCCTCCCTCGCCACTCCCCTCCCTAGACCTCACAGAAAAATTAAGTGTCGAGGGAAGGAGTGATAATGTAGGGAGGGTAAAAAAATTTGCTTTCGTCCGTTTTTTTTTTCAAACTTAAACCACCAGACATTGCTACAATATCATTGGGTAACCATAACGAACCAGTGGGTCTGCTGAACCAGATCCTACCCAGTGATGAGTTGCCAATAACATATATTACCCTCCCTAGTTACGATACCCTCCCTAGAATCGACGATCTCGAATCTCGAAAACTATACCTACATAGTCGTGCGCTGCCACTTCAGGGGATTCTTACTGATACCTATAGCGATTCAAAAAGACGAAAAAACCCGTGTTTATCGACTTTTTTTTTGCATGAGTTCCAAACCTCAAAATGTACCGAAATTTTGAAACGACCCATAAATAAATAAACAAGAATAAGGCGAGCATTTGGCAGGCTGTATTAACCAGATTATCATTCCTGAAATGTTGGTCTTTCTAGAGGAATTGCCAATAGAGTACAGTTGACCGTCTAGGGTATAGTTACTATTTGTTCAAGAAACGGTATTATTGGCACCGAGTCAAAGAAACAATACAACTAGAACTGAGCTTACAGAAGATACAAAATTTATGGAAGGTTCTTTATTTTTACGTCCCAAGTGAGATCATCAACTGTATGAGGCTTCAGGTGAAATCCCGACATAGCGAGAAAGGTGAATTTTTCGTAGACATAACGATCTCTCGTGGCAGAGGGCAGATTTGAAGTAGGACCCGTAAGAGGGTTGCGTCCGACCGAGCGACAGTAGCTCATCACTCATCATCGTTTGGCTAAGCACAAACGTGCAGCGAAAAAAATTCAAAATGTTAAACGCTGCCAGTCTGTTTCAACCATGGAAGTGGAGCTTTTGCCCAATCAGACGGCCGAATGCGGTTGCCACGGACCAACTTAAGAATTTTTGCTAGGAGTATCCCGTTTGGCCACGAAAAAGCAACACGTTTGGCAACCAGTACGGCAAGCGTGGAGACACGTTTGGCCACGAAATTACTACTATTATCGGAGAGCCACTTACTAATATCGTCATCAGTAGCTAGTCTTGCATGTGCTTGTTTGGTGTTCGGTGCAACGCGTGGTGTCGAATTTTTCTCGATGTTTTTATACGTTTTTGGGATTCTGAACACAAATCCGAAGCTTCCCAACAAAATGTGTGGGACCCTCACCGTCGAAGTCGCAAAAAACCCCGACATTTTGGAACTTTTTTTTTTTTTCAATTACAGGTAAAACTATTCTATATAGTAAATTGCAGAGCAAAACATTCTGCGTCGAATGTTGAGAGCGCGACGGGCCGTCAAAGAATACGTGGCCAAACGGGTCGTTTTTCGTGTGGACAATCACGTTACCTCTCCAGGCCTCCTTCAGGGTCCTTCGTGGCCAAACATGTTTCCCCGATTTTGACGCCTTGTGAACCAAACTTGAAAGCTTATGTAGGCGGACCATTTAAGATTCCTGTTCAGCTGGCCAGCCACGTAGTTATATTAGAAAGTGAGAATGAATAACGGAACAACTATTAGAAACTCTTACTGGAACATTTATAATGGCGACAGGCATATTCCTGCAACGAGCCAGCTCTAGTAGAGCGAGACAAATTTTGTAGCACTATTAAATTTGATGGCATCTGAACCTTGAGAAGACATGTTCTTCTCCAAGTAATAGCAGAGGATTATAATCATTGATAAGATATCAGGAGTTTTTATGTCTTCTCAATGTGATCATTATATGAGTTCTTCTGTCATCGTTTAAAATGTGATAAATAACAGAAAAATAGCATCTCTCCTTAATGTAATTAAGAGATGGCTAATAACAGGGACAAGACAATGGAACTTGAAATGTCTTCTCGATGTTATCACTTTGATTTCACAATAATTCGTGATACTACCTAACGATGATTTTATACTTGAGCAGTGAAATGAAGAATGAGGGACTAAATGTTTGCTCAAAAGTCATCAATTTGATGTAATTTAAGGCAAACGTAGCAAGTGGCAAGTGGCATTCATAGTAGACGGAAGAACCGAAAAATCACCCAGTTTGAGCTCAATCTAATTAGACAAGCTCATCACTCAAGGAATTTTTACCTAATGAATTCTTCGTGCTGAGCAGCAACCAACGGATGGGGAAATCTTTCTCTCTCAAGGAGCATCTGTCTTTGGAGATGTTCGTGTGCTGCAGCCTGCAAACAGTCGCAATCATTCAGGTAAGTTATTCCTTATCCAATCACGATAATGTGTGACCTGAATTTTACCTACCTGATGAACCAGTTGATCAGTGTACGGCCGGGGCAGGAGATCAGGTGGGTGATGAAGCCCCATGCCAGGGTCTCTCGGAGGAAGTAAATTGGGCCTGGGATAGGCTCCGCCGGCACCTGAAATAACGAGAAAATCCGTTGGAGGACAAACTGCTCGGAAAACGACGCCTCATTCGACTTCCTGTTAGCCTTCAACCGACCCGTTTTTAGCCCCATGAAAGCCTCATTGAACTCCCCAGTGAAATCGGATGGTTCTGGGAACCTCAAAAATGGATTCTACGTCTAAAAATACTTCGAAGACGATACCCCATAGCAGAAAAAGAATGAAAACATTGAAAATTAGTTGTTACTAGCTGGTCATTTAAAAGAAATACGCTATATAACTTGTAAATGATCAGCTAGGATTGCGTCATTTGTTTCCTCGTGTTTCTTATCACTAAGATCAGGGCATATGGCAACCATCGTCGACGTAGAAGAGCCTAAACCAGAATACGCTTCATCGTCCGCTCTATTTGCATGGCCTCTGAACCCTTGTGTTAACTTCTGTTCGCTCTTTTTCCTGAGGGGATAAGGCTAATGTTCGAGCTTACACCCTGCTCCGCATTAGTGGCGCTCTTTTTGAAATCGCCCGGAGCGGCAACGAGGATTGATAATTTAATCAACAAGACCAAGAAAGATCGTTACCAGGAATAGAGAATGGCGAAGAATTTTCAGGTGGAACGGGAGCAGCAGTGGACGTCGGAGGTTGGCTGGAAGTGCCCGGCGTGCTCGATCCAGCAGTCTGCTGCCCAGGGTGGAGGTGGAGATGGGTGTGTGCATGCGTATGAGCGTGCGTGTGGGCGTGGTATTCTGGAGATATGCCGGCCATCTGAAGCCGAACCATTGGGTCCGTGGCTAACGCTAATCTCTCAGCGGCCTCAGAACTGGTCGTGCTCGGATTGGCACTGCTTGAACTGGCGCCGGGAGGAGCACTAGCTCCAGCACTGGGGATCCCTGAAAAGTTTAAAAACGAATTCAAACTACCCGCACTAGGGGGCAAATTTGAAACAAGCCAACCCAGTACCATATTCATACCTAGCCTCTCCAACCGCTCGCGATCCAACTGAGACAAAGGAGGCTGGCCAGGAGCACCAGGGGGGTACACAAATTGATGAAGGGGATTTCCTCCAGCAGCGTACCTGTGAATTATTCGCGTTGTTTAAGTAAACAGTCAATAATTACACTTACAATGAACATGATGTAGATTAAGTACCTTCTATGAACATCCAACCAGTGGGGCTCGAACGCCGTCAGCCGAGAGCCTGACGACGCACTCTTCATCAGCTCCTCCTTGAGACGATCGCTCAGTTCTCGTTCGCGAAGTTCCCTCAGTTCCCTTTCGCGTTTTTCTCTCTCGAAATGCTCCATCTCCATTCTACAAAAAAACAACGAACTCTTGATTTTCAGAAATTCATGAGGCTAAGAGTGAGCTCACTTTTGTTTCTAACAGTTGATAGTAATAATTACTATAATTATTATACCTTTCTCTAGCTCCAGGAGCGTACATCGAGTTGATCTGGTATTGGACCATGGGATCAATGCACTGTGGAGGAATACCAAGTGCGGAAGAGCGGTGAAGTGTTACAGGAGAAAAACCCCCGTGAGGTCTCGCGTATTCACTGAAAAAAAATTGATAAATGCTTTAGAAACTACATCACTCCAGATCGAATACAAGTTATGTCATAGAGAAAGGGACACAACTTATTCCAAGGTTAAATATGACACCCATACTACAGAAGCTCACCTTAGCTGACGAAGCGCAGGAGTGTCGGGATAACTTCCAGGACGGCCTCCAAACCGGTCGTAAGGCGATGACATGTTCTCTATAGAGCCTCGGCTCGGAGGTTTTGAAGTTTCGGGCTTATCGGGAGTGACTATTTTCCGTTGGAACTTGGTGGACTGGAAATTGATATCACAATCAGACTTGGTTACCAAAGTGTATAATATACAATATATATATTATATAGAAATGGATTAATGCAACTTACAGCTTGAACTTTTTCCCTTTCTTCCCGTTCCTTTTCGGCCTGCTTCCTCATCCGTTCTTCCCGTTTTCGGGCCAATTTCGACTCAGGGACGGGCTTGAATGTCAAGTCCGTCCGACAACAGGAATTGTAATCCCCACGATTCCAGTGGCGAAGAAATCTGCCAATTTAACGTTCATTATAGCAACCGCAATAAGAAAAAAATAATAATAACACAACAGTACAGAGAAAAAATCTTACATTGCACTTTGACTTCTGTGACACTCAGAATCCTCTATCTTTGGTTCAGGACTAGGACCTCGAGGAACATGATGTGTGGGCGACGGGACATCGTCGTCATCACCGTTTCCACCGGCCTCATCGCTCGACAGCGTGATCGGCTCTGATTTCATCATCTCGTTACTGCTTCCCATGTAGCCGTGGACGCCTTTGAAACGAAAAAAAAAAATTAGACGAGGAAGTGAACAAGACATAAGGTGATCTACTACCACTTGCCATACTCACCGTGGGGAGGGGGTATGGAAGACTGCATGGCAGCGGCCTGGGCATGGGCTCTAAGAGCGTCCAGTGAGTTATGAGGAGCCAGAGCGAGAGGATGCGGATGTAGGCTACCCGGCGGGAAGAGCGGACTGGGATGAGCATTCTGATGAGACTTGCTTCCACTCGTCGAGCTGCTCCCGCTACTCCGAGGAACATTCACACCTGCGATTTCAAAATGGGATTAACGTTGAAACCTCGAGCATCGTCCATTTCCTATTTAAAAAGAACACGGGAATTTACCTCCAGGAATCATCAGCGTAGAAGGAGACAGCCGTTCGCCGCTTGCGTTGTGATGATGATGTTGATGACTGTGTTGATGGTGATGAGAAATGTGGCCCTGGCCGTGGTTCGTTGATAAAGTGGAAGATGTAGTTTGAGACAGCGTGGCCGATACGTGGCAGCTTCCGGAAGCCTGAAATCATTTCATTAATTAAATTTATTATTTTAGGAAGGGCTTTTGTCCATTCTTCAAGTTTTGAGAAATCAAGAAAACTTCCTAGTTTTCTCAATTTTGACATTTTATGTCTTTACTTTGGCACATAAACGAAAAAAGCGTTAACAAAAAGCTTTACGGTTGGTTTTCTGATGATTTCCGCTTACAACCTTCCTTAAATAACCCTTTCAATACCACTAGAACGTGGATGGGGGGAGGGTTGTTCGATGGAGCATTTAGTATAGACTCCCTCGCCGTTCTGATTTAGTGATACAGATTGATAACATGTTCATTATTCGTACGATATTCGAGCGTAAATGAATACCTGGGGAGGCTGTTGTAGCGATGATGGACTGGCAGTCCGTTTGCTTGAGTTTATTTTGTGTTGCACACTCGATGAACTGCTGGAACTAGTGGAATGAGAGATGGTCATTCCTTGCGGTTGGTTCGGCTTGTCACTGTGGTGGAGCAGAGTAGAAGATGTAGTCTGATGATGGTGGTGTGTTTGGGTTATCTCCTGAGTCGTATGATGGTTGAGTGCTTCATCTCGAGTCTCAACTTCCCTGATGGATCGGGAGGTGACAGAATGAGAAGTGAGCTGCATCGTTGAGGATTCCAAAGGCTTCCCTTCTCGTGTGGGTGGTGGTATGGGCTGAGGAATGGGATAGGCTCCATAAGGAGCAGGATACGGGTACGGATAGTAGGGGTGAGGCGGTTGGTAGTGATGGTGGACTGCTGCAGCGTGCGCGGCAGCCGCTGCAAACAAGGAATGATGCATCAGCGGATGGTGAGCATGATGCAAAGGAGGAACGAAAGCGTGGGGGTGGGGCAGATGTGGGGAGACTCTACTGAGTGGTGAATGTTGCTGGAGTTGAGGCATACTGCTATGTAAAGATGTGGGAGTCGGGTGAGTCGGGGATGGAGCTACAAGCCCAGCCGAACTCGATACAGGAGGTGGTGGCGGGGGCGGGAAGGGTGAACTCTGAGTTCGAGAGACTGGTGGAGAACTTGAACTTTCAGTCAGCCGTACGACTGGAGATTTCGCTGGAGGTGAATGTCTATGTTGTACAAAGTCTGGTTCTTTCTTAATGTTATCCACGTGAGGTCCAAGAAAAGGACTTGTAGCAGCTGTATTGCTACTCTCACTACGTGCAGGTTCTGACGGGGTTGTAATACTGCTAGATGACGTAGTTGGAAGCAATGGTTGTGATATGGAAGTTCCCGAATATCCAGGAACTTTGACTTCTTTGAGAGATTGAAGAGGATCGGTAGAAGGAGGAACTTGGTCCGGGGGTATGACTTCTTGCTTGATCTTCAGGTTTTGAGGCTCACTCTGCATGAATGGAGCTGATGGGTTGACTTTATCCAGCCGGGAATGTGGATGAAAATGAGGATGGTAAAAGGGGGAGAATAAATTATGTTGACTAGGAACAGAAGGGATATTCAAAGGAGTGCTGGCTTTGTCATGATCAACAGGTGGATACGCTGGGACAAGGATCGATGGTTGAACCATGGCAGGGGGTGACTGCTTTTCCGATGGCGTCGGGTCGGCAGGAGCTGGTGAACTCTCCGGCTGTGCAGGCGGTGGATATGCCACCGTCAGCGGTATCGGCGATCCAGGCGGTGCCGCGTGCTGAGGTGCAACTGGTGCAGGCGGTGGGAGCAACGGAGCCTCTGGGTTGGCTGGGGCAACTGGAGACTGAGGCACTTCTTGTTCAATAGGTACAGGAGCTGGAGGTGGTTGTATTGGCGAATGGATAGGAGCATCATCACTGACACCAGGCTCCATCTTGATAATGGGTGCCACACTGGGTGCAGAATTGTTGCCGTTACCACTCTGCATGCCATTGCCGTTATTGCTACCATTGCCCGTACCGTTTGAAGTAGAACTCGTCGGAGAAAAGGACTCATTTGTCGGCTGATTGGTTGAAGTCGAGGGACTGTCTTCTTTTGGCACATTTTCTATCGGTCCAGGAATCACAGCCATAACAACACTGCTCTGTATAGGATTCTCGAACAGCCCTTCTTTTTTCACGCTCAATTTCCCAGGCGACGGCATGTCGTCAAATGATTTTGGATGAAGCGACTCAAGTTCAATTGGTTTTTGCAGAGGAGGCGGCAACATAGAGGATTCAATTGGTTTTTGTATTGGAGGTGGGTACATTGAGGGGAACACATCGTCGATTTTCGGCTTGACATCCACAGGGCTAGATTTGTTTTCTTCTTCAACAACAAGAGGAGTCGGAGTGAATGTCGAAAGAGGAGGAACAAACTTGTCTTCATCTTTAACTGGGTCTTCTAGTTTGGGAACGATTGCTCCAAACGCACATTTCTCTTCGGAGGTGTTGGGAACTGGATCAGGCGGCGGTTGGGGAGTCGGAGCAGCCTGTGACAAATTGGAGCCGTCGTTAGTCTCATCGTTCATCTGTGTGTCGGGCGGCCCGGGTTTCATTTCTTCTTCTACAACAGGCGGTGGTGTCGGAACGGCGGCCGGTTGAGGCAGGGCTGCAACGGTGGTTTCAGGCTCGGCTGCCTCCTCTCCTCCCTGTTCCCCGTCGTCGACGACCGACCCGCTATCTGTGGTCAGACTCTCAGATGGGCTGTCTGCCCTGTCCCGCTTCCGCTTGAAGATAGCCACGTCCTCTTCATTTTCCTCGTTCTCCATGTTCCTCTTCCTGTTCTTGACGGGCGTTTCGGCTTTACCCTGAAATAATACAACATCAAATTACCATTTCCATAAATTACAGCGTTAACGTGATGAGAACTTCTAGTGTGCGTTCGAGTTTGGGTACTTTATGATCTGTAATGGAGACAAACAGTGCGTGCAGCCGAGGAAAAGTTTTACCTTCTTCTTTGACTTGTCACCAGGTGAATTGGAACTACTACTAGTAGTTCCGGGAGACTTAGTGCCCCCTTTCTTTTCAAGATCATCTGGCGTATTAGTTCCAGAACTTCTTTTGCCTCTAGGAGCATTGCTGCCATTCTTGGTGGGCTAAAAGTAAGAATACTCGGATTACGAACCCTCTAGCACAAGTACAGTGACGGACCAAATCGCCCCAACCAACCAACAAGATTCAAACCTTGAGACGTTTGAGGCAAATTCATGTGAATCCCCCGGCGAGTGGTAGTACCACTTGCTGTGATAATGGTCGTACGGTTGGCGCGATATGTGAGCATTAAACATATAAAGACTAATTCGGGGAGCATTTAGTATTACCGTTTCCTTATTAGCTTTGTTGCGGGTCCTCATGCGGTTTGGAGAGTTCCCGTCAGGGCTTTCAGTTGGCACCGGCCTGAACAGATATGGCGTTTCCCGTCCAGACACGCCTGATCCGTTAGCTGTTGAGCTGTTGCTGGCAGTGCCGTTGCTGCTTGCGCCGTTAGGTGTGCCGCTATTGTTGGGGTTGTTGTTATTATGGTTGGCCGGCAGAGGGGGAAGTTCGCCATACTTTTTGTAGTGGGTGCGGCACTCCGAGCACAGCAGGAGGCGATCCTTTGGCCCGGAGTACTGGCAGTCTCTTGAATCTATAAAAAACGCAAAGGCCAATATTATTAGAGCATTTAAGATTCAAGTCATTTTACGTTGACTTATACAAAGCTGACCAGGAATAGAGAATGCTTCAGGCCGAACAAACAATAGAACAACAACGAATTGATTGCTTTCCAGCCTGCGCCAATGTTTATCCTTTAGTACACATTGTAACGAATTATAAGGCACATAAAAACGCAAAAAACTTACTGGGCGAAAAACAATGCTCGCACGGGACTGGGACTACGAACGAAGCTGTGTCCCTTGAATCAGAATCATCTTCGGAATTGTCGTCGTCACTCCCTGAACTAGCACCGTCGGCTGGAACAATTGTCACATTAGAAACGACAGAGAAAACATAGCGCTAACAAACTGGTAAAATGTTTTTGGCTCACCTTTTTTGTTCGGGTTGGGCGACGGTCTCGAACCTCCTACAGCTGTAAAAAACAAGATTAATATTGAGCACAACTATCGGAAAATAAAGAGGTCTACGCCACATGCCAATTGGTCTAATTAACCCAAACACGTAATTATGTGACAGAGAAGAGAAAATTATGTGCCAGCTAAACTTGAACAACGTGACATTGACCGGCGAAACGATCAATAATTGTTGATGAAACGGGCAACCATTCACTGGCACTGGGTTCCGATAACTGATCTCATTACGATTATTACTTCACTTTTGAAGGGATTAATGAAGAGGAACGTTTGATTCGAAAAGCATTAATGACTCATAAAATGGCTTTGGTGTTTGGGTACAATGGACGGGTAATGGTTAAGCAATATGACTCACGAAGTTATTACAGCAGTAAAACGGGTCACCGCCATAAGGACAACTTATTCACCAAAGAAACTGAAATCTGAATAATTATAGAAAGTATTTCTATACAAGATTCGTTCGAAGAAGTCAGACGTTCCTCCACAAGATTCTCGAAAAAGTCGACTAAACATTATCACACTCTATAACAACAAAAAAGCATCGACGTCATGAGAGTGGACCGTCACGTTGTTTATAGTGTACTGAACAAAACAAAAAATGAAGTTAGGATGTGTTTTCACTAACAATCCAATCTGAAAGAGGGAACACTTGAGTGAACGATGGATATTTCTGATGACCTCACGCTCTTCTTCTTCTCATCTCCATTTGAGTATTACTTTGGAGTGAGAAGTTTCCAAATGAGTTCCTTAAACCGTCTGCGAATGCAAACTGTTGGTCACTGTTTCAACCAAACCAACAACCCCGAATATTGCATACAACGCAAATCGACTCGCTAAGATGTGGACTAGAAACGTTCAAATTGACTTGTGCCACGTAAAACTGATTGAGATGTTTATTGATCTCTCACAGTACCTATTATTACCGTTCCTATCCACCATAAAACAACGAAATAAATTTTTTGCACCATCCAAGGTCGTAGCTGAAATGTTACCATACCTCCCGGTGTTGGCCCACATGCCGAAGGATTGCAATCCCAACAGCAACATAAAAGTTCGTCTCGTTAACAAAAGCACTACTGAATTAAAGTAAGAAGAAAAAAAATCATTACGCTGTGATAGTTGTTGTTTATTTGTACAAGATGCGGGGGAGCTGGGAGTGGTAGAAGGCACGCTGCCGGATGTGTCTTCCTTGGCGGCTGAGCCAGACCTCGGTGCGTTCCTGATGTTTCGGGCCCGACGAAGGGAGCCCTGACGTCTCCGGCGGTGCGGCCGATTGTTGTTTGCTCCGGGAGTTTTCTTCCAAAGGTAGTAAAACTCGACGAGTTCCGGCTGGGAAAAACAATCAAAGTTAAAACGCAGGATGATGGAAGCTCGTAAATTCGATAGAAACCAGAAAGGTGGCCCTAGATGATAACTTACAGTATCTTTGTGAGGCAGTAGGTCTTTCTTGATGCGGAAGAAATTTTTACCAAACTGACGAAGCCCTTTCACAAAGCGTTTCTGGAAAAATAACCACATAGATTTAGTTTAATCAAACTACAGATTGCAATAGGGCAGGATTTTGCTCAATCGACGTCAGTGTCGAGTTAAGACATACCGTTTCGTCTTCACACCATTTCTTGTCTATTCCTTTGGGAACCGGACACTTGACCAACGCTTGCAACGCTTTCCCAGGATCATAGCCCGAATCGTGCAGCTGAAAAATTTTCCAGATACGTTTAAGAGGATTCCCAGTCATTATCACCAAGTAGAGCAACTCTGAGCAGCTTTGGGTACGGATCCACTCACCACGTCCAGGGCGTTTATCGTCGTGTCGTCGCGGGATGCTGCTAAACACCCATCGTCAGCTGAACCCCCTTCACACATCCCGGCGATGGCCGCCATTGATCGGGCGGCCCTCAGGTACATCAGAAGATCACCGTCGAGCGTCATAGCGGGCATCCATCTCAGTTCCTCCCTTTCCCGACTGAACTCTGGATCGGGGGGTAGCTCGGTTTGGCATCCAGGCCGATACTCAGGCAGGCGTGCCTTCAACACGTAATAATATATTATTGCCAATATTATGCATATTCTTACAATCAACACAACAGTAGGTACCAGTTGATGCGTTTAATCGATTAAAAAAATTGATAAATTGAAGTTGATAGAATACAATAGGTAATTGTAGATAGAAGTTGATAGAATACAATAAGTGTCCACAATTATTGTGGACGTGGCTGCAAAAAGGCGCCCCATCTTTTTGAGGAAAATGCTCTAAACGCTTCATAATAGATATATAATATAATAGATAATTTTTTATAACTTTCATTAAATGAATGAATTTTGAATTTTAAATGTAATTATTGGATTTTATTCGGGAATGTGGTGAATTATGGGGGGGGGGGGGGGGTGATGAGATGAATTTCCCAAGTCCATTCCACATTCACGAAAACTTTGGAGCGCTGTATCTCTGTATCTCTTTTTGGAGCCACCTCCTCAATATAGACCAAAATTCTCATAAACACCCTTGGATGCAAGTTATTAATTCATTTGATAATCAATCCAAAGCAATTAGGTTTTTATTACATAATACATATTGTGCGCAATTAACAAAGAAATAAAAGATTACCTGGTGAGACGGCCCGACTCGTATTTCTCCTTGCGTGGAAACCATTGTGCGGTGCAACGTTCAACACGAGCAGTTATCTCGCGAATGAGATCTGAAATCAAAACAAAACGGGATATCAAGCTTCATATCCGGTGAGTAATTCAAGAGAAAATGCACACAATCTACGACGGTGCCCAACAAAGATTTATACCAATCCCTAAGAGGCGCAGTAACTGCTAATCCTTTGGTTGTCGAGGCCACTTCAAACGATTTCCATTATAACATAAAACTCCCCCATACTTTTAAAACCCACGAACTGAATATGAGCTAAGGGAGTCTTACCTAGTAGCACGATAGAAAAGGGGCAACTAAGCAGCAAGGACGAGGAATCAAATTAACTTGTGGAACGGTAGTGTAATTAGTTTAGGGTTATCGTAGTTGATTATTATTAAATTATGATTCAGTTTACTTCAAATATTTAAACGATAAGTAGACAGATAATATCGAGGTTCGATTAGTGTCACATATTATGTGACACTAATCGAACCTCGGAACCAAGTTATTGATAGAAACAACGTCCAACAAGAGAAAGTTTAGCCCTCGATTTGCCCATCTTTACTCTTAACGACATCCCTCAAATAAGTGCTAAGTCATACTGATTCGCTCATCAAAATCACGCGAGTGAATTTTTAAAGTAGGTAGCGTATAACCACACATACCACCTTTTACAATATGTAGTTGTTTTGCTGTTATTGTAGATGAAGGCCCTCACGTGATGTCATCACGCTCCATAGATCAATCGAGAATGTTTGCTATATGTACGTCGTAATGGTCTTGCAGTAATGGCCCATGTTTGCAAGTGACATATTCAGCAGTACCTACATTCACGGCGTCAACACTCGCCAGGTTTTTTGTCAACAACGGCAGGCCGAAAAGCTCAACAAAATAACTCCTTACGTAACCTTTTTTTTTTTTAATTGCCAACACGGGCAAGATAAATATTAAACCCAGCACTGGGATAGTTATTTTTTTAAACGCGCGCTCAGTATTTCGTTCAGCTATTACATTTTCATAACGATTGATTCCCGATAAACATACATGATAAATATTCACATCGTGATGAAAAGGGTGTGTTCAACTAGAATTATTCAGTTGTATATGACTCAACATAATAATGTGAGAAGATGTTATGATAGTATAAGTGGTCATATCCGGTAGGTTAGGAACTGGTACGTACCCCAAACACCAAACCCGAGTATTACACCCCCCCCCCCCCCCCCCCTACCTGAATCTACTATAATAGTTGATTCAGGTAGTACATAATAAATTATTACCATCAACATCACCATCAACTATAAATTATTATTATTATTATTATTATTATTAATATTATTAATAATATTATGATTACCCAGAAAACTAAATACACGGGTATTTTCCTTCTGTGGTCATACAAAGCAAATTATACTTTGAACAAAAGCCTCGCATGGCCAAGGGAAATACCCGTGTATTCAGTTTTCCGGGTAATCACCCAGGGTAAGTAGCCAGGTGAATACCTGATTTGTGCATTTTAGCCTCAATAAAATAGGATCACCAAAAAAAAAAAGTAGCAAATTTTACACAAGGGTTTATTATTCTTTAATATGGGTTACTTGTGCAAAAAATAATTTTGTGAACAAAAAATGTGGGACCTCGAAAAATTTATTATGCGTCCAAAATTACTCGGAGAATATTTGACCTCTTGGGATCCTTCAAAAATCCCATTTGTAGCCCCATTAAAGCCCGGTAGATTCCCACGGTGAAATCGAATCGTTCTGGGACCCCCACAAATGGATTTTACGTCCAAACATACTTCGAAAACGGCAATTAACTAGAATCCATATCCGAAACCCTTAAAAAAAACCCTCCTAAAGCCCCACCGAGCCCCACGGGTTTGGGCGAACAGGCTGAAAACCTTGCTGGCCCAACTAGGAGGTGGTAAACGGAGTATTTTGTCAAATTTTCAAATTTAAAAAAAAAATTTATACCGCCCAAAACGGCTCGGACGGCGGACGCACATTTCGTATTTGAAATCAAGACATCTTGAAACGGATAATGTCCAATTTTGAGGCCGATCAAAATTTACGACCTTCATCGCGATTAGGTACAGAGGTGTATTATTCCAAGAATAATAAACCAAAAGACGTGATTTACATTATAGGTATTACAGAATATTATTCTCACGGATCAAAAACCAGCCTGAGCCCAAGTTTCAAACACTTTCGAGTGTATGATCATCTCCTAACTAAAGAAAATCTCATGCAAGAGGGTGTACAGGTGAATCTGATGGTGATTGCCCCACAACTACAGCTCATAATCATGAAATCATTCGCTTGGCGCCACAGTGCTTGAACAACGCTTGACTTCCATTCTAATATTATCTTCACCAATGCGACAATGTTCTTGAAAAACAAATCGCTTTATTGTCCAAAATGACGACTGGGTACTGGGAATGCTTGAATCATTCATTATCATAAGGTATACCTACCTGAAGGGTATGAGGGAAAATGCGTAAGACTCCAAAATACAAAAATGTTCAGGAACGTAAAAATAAACTTTATTAACTCATGGTAAGTCTGATCTATTCAAGTAAAAATTATCATAAAGTGTCATCAACGCCGCAAAAACCTCTAATGAAATAACATTTTAACTTGAAAGGCCATTAAATGGCCATTAATAATGGGAAGGTTCTTATTCGAGGGTTGAGTAAATACCCAATTTTTAAATACCCTACCCACCGGGTATTACCCCCCTCCATCCACTGTGTATGACCTACAAAGGACCTCGGGAGTTATAGAGAGCTTTGATTTCACTATCAGGTGCTGAAAACACAAGTCACCTCACAATGACCCACTCACCACACGATTCATTTTACTTACGACTGATTGGATCAGCTGTCATTACTAGTTGAGCACATAAGTTCAAACTCTCTGGGATTTTACGTCATAGGTATACCTACCAAATGTGAATATAATGACACATTAAAATATACCTAATAATAATATTATTATACTGGAAAAGTCCCACACGTTCATTACTTGACATTTTAATCAAATATAGGTACCTATTTCCTAATGGAATGCATTAGCAAGTACACAGTGACGGTTATATAATTCCCATGTGTGTCTGTAAGTCCCCTTACCTACTGTATGCACGAAACCCGAAATGAAATATAAAATGACTATCTAAGTATAACACTAATTCTCATCGTGTCTGTCATCAATAATTTCTGACTATGTAGAATTGTGTATCAGAAATTACTCGCAAACAATAATACCAATACGTAGTTGGTTTGGCTAGGTATCGATTTGTGATTGAACGGGAAGGTGAGGTGTACATTTAAAACCAAGGGACGAGATTATACACGAGTTGTTAAAATTTCAAATCAAATCAATAAAAAGAATGTCCAGGTGGAATCTTTCGATGAAGTAAGATGAGGTTTTATAGATGAGTGAACACGACGAACAAAGGCGACTTGGTGTAAAACTGGCCAGATAGTCGAAAAATCCCATAAGCCCCACCGCGCGGGTTTATATGGGTGTTATCAAAGAAACAATTCCGGGAAATTGATTGCAGAGGGAATCCAGTTAGAAAATCAGATCGCTCCGAAAGAAAAGTTTTGGCATAGGGGGAGGCCAAGTCGGGAGATCGACTTGAGCCGAAGCTTCGGGGGGGTTGCGTGACATCGGGCCCGACAAACCTACAACTGTGACACCCATAGACCCATCACAGCTCCGAAAATACTATTTTCCGCTCTAAATGATAACAAAATAAAATTCAAATGGATCGCTCGACCTACCTCAACGGGAAGATTCGTGATTTCGTAAAAATTCTTTGGGGCTTTTGCCATTATTAGCGATGGGCAGGAGGCAGAGAAGATCTATAATCAGTAGTAAGCCAGCACATTTTTCACAACCACTTGAGTCACATTTTCGAAGTCAAACACTCACGCGATTGACGTAGAGCACTTCAACGCGGTCCATTGCACGTTTTGCGCTAAAATAAGTCACTTATTTTGAACAATTTACATTGTAATAAGATCCTAACGCGTTCTCGCACTCATTGTTTTTGATTGTGTATTTTTCTTGTACTTTGACACATCACCGCGAGAGCACACTGCAATCGGCGACCGTTTCTAGGGAAAACGCGGAGACGCTAACGTATTAACTTCAAGTCGGCGTCGAATTTTTGTTTAAATTTAATTTAAAATGTGCATATTTAGTGCCATTCTGTGAACTTCGGCTGTAGGGGAATAATCCTATCAATAATGATCTTTTCCGTTGGCAAGATCAAACTCACTGGATCTGTTTGAAAGATCACTAAAGTGTACCCGTTTCAATGGGGTTTTAAACTAGAGCGCATTGCGGGAAAAGACATGGAAACGTTTCCCAGGGAAACTGGTTGGTGGTTTGGGTCTCTGCTGTCCAAAAGGCTACCTAATAATAATGCTATAGTTCTCATCGGCCGAGTTTTCTTTGCTCCCATCATCTACCTTTCTCTCTTTATCCCGGCGTACCTTTCATTTTCTCACAAACGGAAACGGGGCAATGAAGGAGTAGTGATTTCTTCCTTCCATTTGTGGCTCTACCGAGATCATTTTCCATCCACAGAATTGGTAGATGCCATTCGCCGAATGCCCTCCTCTAGTTGAGGAACGTGCTGGCACTGCCAGCCTGGCAGTCAGCAGCTGACCCAGCACTAGGGGATTGCCATCGCAGCTCTTCTGATAAACCCCATCAATAAAAATAATACAAATAGAAAATGTGGCTTTTGCAGGTATCGCTTTGATACCTAATTGGTATCTTTTTTTTTTTTCTTTTTTTTCATTGGTTTAATAAAATATAAGAGGTATATTGTGGTGGATTTATGAGGGTCAAATTATGTCATGACGAAGTAATGAGAAGATCAAATTTTATTCTCACAACTTCTGGATGTAAAACCAGGGCAAGGACAAGAACATCTCATAGGTCAGCCTTCATCAAATAGGTACCTACCTATGAAGAGGTTTAAAAACCTATAATAGGTTCAGAACTGATTGTACGTTCAACCTACCTCAAGTCACTCTGGGCTGTAGATGAGCTTAGTTGCTCGAAACCGGTCCCCACGCTACAATTGTTTATTTAAATAAACAATTTAGTACTCAGCAGAGGAGTCCTTTCTCACCCTAACCACCTCATTGGTTTTAAATAGGTACATAATAATTATATTTAGTTCCTCTCGTTCAAACGTTTTCCTTTCGCAGCCGCTGTCCGCCATAACAACTTACCGCAGCATGTAAATGAGAGAAATCAAGATTAGCGAAATTATAATTTTCTCTTTCTGAATTTCAGAATCTGAAACAGAACGTATTCGCGCTAAACATAGAATCTGTTGTATAACTTTTCCATTCGTTAATCTCCGGCGATTTGAAAAGTACCTATTTGCGCAGGCTCTATCACCTGACACACCCCCCTTTACCAGTTTAGTAGTTTAATCTGTACACACCCCCCCGTGTGGTGGACCACTGGTGGTTGACGTTGAACGGTTTCCTTCAGCCCCCCCTCGGCATCCGCATTACGTCACTTTCCTATCAATAGAGATGGGCTATCGGTAGTGGGTTATAACGATATATAATATATCGATACGATCATCAACTCCAGTATCGACCCCTCCTGTCATGTCACATATTATATCGATATGATCATCAATTCCAGTATCGACCCCTCCTGTCATGTCACATAATTACGTTTGTTCCAGCCTGGAACTTCCAGGTTTGACGGAATGTTAACAGAAATCGCAGGAGACATGCGCAGTTTAGAAACTGCTGTTCCAGGTCGATCGTAAGTTGGACGGAAACCGATAGCTCGAGGATGTGCGGACGGGTTCTGTCGACAGCTGGACAGCTGTCGACTGAAAAAAAAAAACTTCTGTCGACAGACGCGGTTAGACCTGGAACAAACCTATTAAGCCTATTAAGTGCAAAGAATACTTACGATTCTCTGCAATTTCCAATCAAGCTACCACAACCAAGGGGGGGAGGGAACAGAAAAGTAGGTAGGTACCAAAATTTGCAATGAAGAAAACATTAGACATTTGCGCTTTTCTGAAAAAACTGTTAAAAAATTAAAAAATTAAAATACAAAATGTATTAGAGGGCTTTAGTGGGGAAAATTGGACTGCGACCCCTACTATGGCGTATAACAGGGCTTCCCAAACTTTTTGGCAACAATCTGCGGATCCCTCTTACTCAAGTATTTATATAAATATAAATAATAACTTTACAGTCCTACATGACACTATAGTAAATTTACAGTCCTACATGACACTAAAATTTAATTTTTAGTTCTAAAAATTTGCATAAGTGAAACCAAGGTTTTACTAGTTTTTGGCAAATATGTAGCGAGAAAGTGGGATTTTTAAGCGCGCTCTAGCGGCCTTACTATTGTATCGATCTTCAAATTTGATTTCCTTTAATTTTTCTAATAGTGTGTTTCCACACTTTTCGGAATAAAAGCAAAACACGAGGGTTTATTATTCTTTGATATTATAGGTTACTTGTGCAAAAATTCAATAATTGAACAGACTTATTCTTGATAATATAAATAAAATAAATAATAATATAAATTTTTTTTAAATATTTTTTTTCAAATTTTCTTGTTTTATACCCGAAAAATATTGGACCTCCTAGGATCCTTCAAAAATCCCATTTGTAGCCCCACGAAAGCCTTATAGATCGCCACAGTGAAATCGGATCGTTCCGGGACCCCAAAAAATACTTCGTCCAAACGTCCAAAAATACTTTGAAAGCGACACCTAACTCGATCCCATAGCCAAAAGCCTTAAAATACCCTCCCGTAGCCCAATTTTAGCCCCATAGCGCCCCACGGGTTTGGGCGATCGGGCTGAAAACCTTGCGGGCACAACTAGATGGTAAACCAAGCATTTTGTCAGATTTTCCACTTTTCAAAATGAGATGAAAACGCCAACAATCGATATTTTGCACCATCGATTGTTTGTACAATTTATCATCCCCATCTCTACCAGTTATCAGTGATCGTTCTCTCCCCATTTGTCGCTGTAATTGTCACATCGTCGTATTTCTCACAAGTCATCCCTCTCCTGCGATATCCCCTCCGTGTGGAACTCAGTGGAAGCCACGTCGACGTCAGTACTCCTTCGTCACTTGGGTTGTTCGCAGTCGTATTCTACAGTCGTAAGGTAAGACGACATTCCGGAGACGCCCTAGCAGATCTATTCGACTAGCCGGCTTATCTCGGTTGTTGACCCTTCGAATTCGACTATTCAGCTCCCATCACTTGTCCCGTTCTCGCGAAGATCCTGACCTGCTCAGATGAGCTAGATGTTTTAGTGCTGAGCTAGTGCTATAAGGGCCATTTAGCTAACTTAGCTAAGCTAAGCTACCTACTCCTCTCATCCTCTTCGAAGGAAATGCAGTCATCATTCAATGTACGAGTTGCTAGCAAAAATGTTTGTATGCTAGGAATGGGCGGATCACCTGGTAGATACCGGTAGAGATTGATTCGATTTCCCAAAACATTGCCCGGCAAGCTTCAGGTTCCTCTGACATTAATAATAGGAAGTAGGTAAGTCCAAAATTAAGATACTTAAGTATTATTATTATCTTTTTTTTTGCAGATGGGGAAAATCAAGGCAGGACCTGTTGTCGACATTTTGGGCGATGAAATGACCCGAATCATCTGGGACGAAATCAAAAACAAGTTGATCCTGCCATTCCTGGACGTCGAACTCCACACGTACGATTTGGGGATCGAGTACAGAGACCAAACCAATGATCAAGTCACTATAGACTGCGCCGAAGCCATTAAGAAGTACAACGTCGGCATCAAATGCGCGACGATCACTCCGGATGAAAAGCGTGTCGAGGAGTTCAAATTGAAACAAATGTGGAAATCGCCGAACGGAACAATCAGGAACATTTTGGGCGGGACGGTCTTTAGGGAAGCCATCATTTGCAAGAACATTCCTCGGTTGGTCACAGGGTGGACCCAACCAATAATAATTGGAAGGCATGCGCACGCGGATCAGTACAAAGCTACTGACTTCCTTGTTCCTGGTCCTGGCAAACTAGTGATGTCTTTCAAACCAGACGGAGCTGGTCAGCCGATTGAACAGGTCGTTCACACATTTACCGGAGCCGGAGTCGCTCTGGGGATGTACAACACGGATGATTCAATTAGAGATTTTGCTCATGCTTCATTCAAGTATTCCCTTGGCAGAAAGTATCCGTTGTACCTCAGCACCAAGAATACAATTCTCAAGAAGTACGATGGCCGTTTCAAAGACATCTTCCAAGAAATTTACGACAAAGAGTATAAAAAAGCATTTGAAGGCGCAGGTATATGGTACGAACACAGATTGATCGACGATATGGTTGCGTATGCTATGAAATCCGAAGGCGGCTTTGTCTGGGCGTGTAAAAACTACGACGGCGACGTCCAATCCGACTCTGTGGCTCAGGGGTACGGCTCGCTCGGCCTCATGACGTCCGTCCTCATCTGCCCCGATGGCAAAACCGTGGAAGCCGAAGCTGCTCACGGCACCGTCACCCGTCATTACCGAATGTGGCAACAGGGAAAGGAAACTTCCACCAATCCCATTGCTTCCATCTTCGCGTGGACCCAGGGCCTCCTACATCGAGCCAAGCTGGACAACAACGCCGAACTGAAGAAATTCTGCGAAACCCTCGAAGCAGTCTGCATTGAAACCATTGAGGCCGGCGACATGACCAAAGACTTGGCCATTTGCATAAAAGGTATGAACAACGTTTCTAGGAAAGATTACTTGGAAACCATTGAATTCATGAATAAACTTGCCGAAAATCTTAAGAAAAAACTTAGCGTATGACTAGTTTGTCATTTGTAAAGACTGATAATTCCAGCTAGGTGTCTACTTGCATTGTTTCATGATTCTTAATAATAATTAGGTAAATATTATACCCACTTAGGTTTTGCTGCATATTTTGTGTTTGCCACGTTATTTTTGATACAATAAACGTTAGTAGATTATTCTCATCTCCTTTATTTCATCGCCCTGTACGATTTTCGATTTTAAAAGATTAATAACTTCACATAGCATAGTATGGTCGAAAATCTTCTAATTTCCTATTTTGGGAGAAAACAGAATAAGGATTAGGTACTATCCTTTCATATTTATGTATAGTTTTGAATAAATTATTACAAAATCCGAGATACCTACCATTCAGGTAGTAATTCAGTAACGTGAATACTTTATTGTATTGGTAAACGTATATCATGGTTGATTCCTAAATAACTGTCCATTTTCAGCTTGAAAAAAAAAGTAACTTCCACCTCTACGAAAAATTTGGAAAAAATTCCTGCATGTTCCAAAGACCTTCCTAAGATTGAAAAAAAAAGATGGGAATAACAATTTTTGAGTTTTTTTATTTAATTTGAAAATTTCGAGTCCATAGAGGGTTACACTTGATATTGCCGTAGAATATGCCACCAAGAAATTAATAACAAACGTAAATCCTAAACTTCAAAAGTGTCAACCCTCAAAATTACAGTTAAAAAAAATCAAAACTTCCCAAAATTAGTCTCTTTGTAACCCCCCATGGAAAGCTGGTTACGTTCCGTGGTCAGTTTTTGGTCAATTGTAACCCTCCATGGGTATAAACCAGAGTTGTAACGGAATGATTCCTTTTTCAATTACTTTCTACAATACGCTAGTATTTATCAGATTAGAGTGTCCTAATACCATTTTACCGGAATGCAGATGATTTCGACAGGAAATTACTCGAAAAGTAATGGGCATTCCCATTCCCATTCCAAGGAATGGTCAATGACAATGCAACTCTGGTATAAACTAAGATGTGGAGGTTACAGGTTTTGCAACATGGAGGGTTAAATTTCAAGTTTGCTCCTTAATTATAAATCGGGATTTAAACATTTCTGAACGTAATTTTTATAGGAAGTTACGTTGACTGAGAACTTCGATATTCAAGAGGGGGGAGGGAGGAGAGTTGATTAAAACAATTATGAGATACTTACATGTATGTTACACTTGAAGACATGCAGTCACTGTATTCTCTCCTCCTTCCGAGGTCAGAAATCAACTTGCATGAAGGGGAAAGGGGTTGGGGTAGTCTGTCGACCGAGAGGGTTTTTGAGCTGAAATCTTCATCACACACTCCGTTACGACCTTTTCTCTCAAAACAGTAGCCATTTTGTTCCTAGCATGTCATTTGTAGGAATTTTTAAGTTCGAAAATCGTGGGCTGGGACAGCCATGGAGCGTTACCCAAATGGTATGTTTGGGATAGATTCCACCTCTGAACCAACAGGTACCTAGCGTTCTCATTTCATGGTAACCTAACAGAACATACCTAATATTTACCAGAAAAACGCTGCAAATTTTACACAAGGGTTTATTATTCTTTGATATACGTTACTTGTGCAGAAATTTAATTCTGTCAATGAAAAAATTTAAAAAAAAATTTTTTTTTTTGGATTTTATCTCAAAAAAATTTTTTTTTGGATTTTTTTGTTCAAAAATGTGTTTTTTCAAAAACTCTGTATTTTTTACTCGAAAAATATTTAACATCCTGGGATCCTTCAAAAATCCCATTTTTAGCCCCACGAATGCCCTAAACATCGCCCCAGTGAAATCGGATCGTTCTGGGACCCCAAAAAATGGATTCTACGTCCAAAAATACTTCGAAAACGACACCTAACTCGATCCCATAGCTAAAAGCCTTCAATAAACCCCTCCCGTAGCCCCATTATAGCCCCATAGCGCCCCACGGGTTTGGGCGATCGGACTGAAAACCTTGCGGGCACAACTAGATGGTAAACCAAGTATTTTGCCGAAATTTCAGATTTTAAAAAAAATTCCTACTGCCCAAAACGGCCTGGACGGCGGACGGCGTACGGCGTACGGCGGACGGACATTTCGGATTTAGAATGTAGACCACTTGAAACGGATAATGTCAAATTTTGAGCCCGATCGGAGTCGTCGACCCCCGTCGCGAAAACATAGGTGTATTATTCCAAGAATAATAAACCAAAATTGGAAAAAAATCAAAACGTCTGATTAGTGTTATCGTCGAGGGATAAGAAATTTAGGAATCATCCTTATACATTCACGATACCTTGTTGTTGTTGTGTGTTATACTTGTAACATTATAGTCAAATAAGTTTAAAATTTGAGGGGGGAGTAGAAGAAAAGTGTGCGAATGGGAGAGGTAGATACACTCCAACCTATCGTCACCCTCAGCACAGTTACTTTGCTGGTCATGTTTTTAAAATTTTCGTCGACAGTTTCCGTCTCTACGATTCGTCTCAACGACTATATTCGTGTATAATATTATTTCATTTTTCTTTTCAACGTGCTTATTAAATGGTCCGTGAAGGGTGCTGCGCTCTCGATTTTAGGAAAAACTAATAATTGGTTGAACACTAATTATTACATAGTTTTCAAAGTGAAATTTGAAATTCTTCGAAGATGGTAAAAACCAACCTTCAAATTCCTATTCTGGAGTGATTCCACTGGGCAGATTGAAAAAATCTTGATTAGATCCTGTGAGATAGCAGAGCAATACGCTTGAAGCGCCTGAAATCTGAGACCCCCCCCCCACCATCATGATCATTAGGGCAATAACAACGAAATTTTGAAATTACGATTTATTAATAAAAAATACTTGTTGGTACGTCGAGAATACGCGAGAAAAACCAATACCAACTTTAACATTAGAATCACGAACTGTTGCACGAGTTTTCACGAGGTAAAACTGACAAAAATGTGAATCACTGCAACGTAAGTGTGAGTTACCACCAAGAAAACGTTACAATTCAAAACCGTCAATGGTAAAAATCATCGAAGGCAGTAAAAAAAAAAATCTACACTCACTTATATACACGAATTCTCACTTTGACAGGAATATTTAAAAAATAAATAAATTAACACTAAAATGTGGACATGATTAAAGCCATGGGTGCCATGCAGGGTCCATTCTGCACAAATTGTCGGGGCTTTTAGCGGCCACGACGAGTGTGCTGACCTGTAAACATAAAACAGCGACCCAGAGGTTAATGAACGTGACGTCAGAACGAAACTGATGATGATATAAAGGCTAGGGGAAGCCAAGCTAGTTTAAATAAGGAAACCTTTCTTTGGCCATCCCACTAGGATTAAATAAATTTTCATAAACGCGTTACAACCGAGTAGGTGGTTGACTCACTTTGCTCTCAGTGCCCTCAAAGTGCGACAGGCTGTTGAGCCGGGAATTGATTGAGTTGATGGCATGTGTAACAACGGTGATGATTTGTTCCCCTTTGACGTCAGAAGGCGGTGTATTGAGGTGTTTGTCTTCCTGCCTCTGCAATACAAAATTGATCTTAATATTTAGTAGTATAATACAAAGTACGCCTAGTCGCTGTAGTGTCAAGTAAGGCCGTTCCCAAGAAATAGCAACGTCACCAAAAATAACAACTCATTCAAAATACAAGGCGAGCTTTCTTGCCGAACTTTTACGTTCAAACGGCAGCACAAAAACGCTGATCGGGTATCCAAAGACACTAGCAAAATTTGCTGTATAGTTTTCACCAATTTAGTTGGATTACAATTCAATAAATTGTTATTTTCCAACCAGCGGGTCGCGAAGACTTTGGTCTCGGATAGCTTGAGATAGAGTGAAAATAATAACTACAAGACGAAGCGTTCCAACAGCACATAAATCACACCAAATGTATTTGCAGAGGATTTCAATCACAGAGAACGCATTCTACAACTGGGTGATGCCAACACACCCGTTGAAATTCATTTTTCGTATCTCAAAGTGCTATATCGGAGCGGGACTGGCGGGATGGGAATTGCTACCCGAGTGCCACGTTGAGGTAAACGAGACCAGATATAATATGGCGGTTTTCCGTCGGGGTCGCCGGCGGCAAAAGTGGAACCGCAGCATGTCGTCGGGAGACGTTCTACCTGCTGGGCTGTAGGGGAGCATTGAACCCACAGCCACGAACCGAACCGTGTATAAAGCAGCTGTTTATCGCGGCGCACACAGTAGGGTTTGGCCAATCTAGGAGGACAACAATACTGGGAGCTTCGCTATTTCAATTTCCTGCATTCAGTAATCAAAATCAAAGATATATTCGAAGTTGAACCACAAAAACTACTGATCAAGAGGTCAACTTGAATGAGGTGGTTAGGGTGAGAAATGACTACTCAGCAGAGGAGTCATTTCTCACCCTAACCACCTCATTGGATTAGACCTCTGCACCGTCGGCAAACACCACACTGAGGTCAATTTGAGTTTTATCTTCTTCTTCTTTGGGTGCCATACCCTAATCGGGCGTTGGCAACCTCTCGCTAAAACTTTTGTTGACCAGTTATTACATAAATAGTAGGGACCTACTGTTTAAAGCCGGTTGGGTTTTATAGTGAGTCGATTCTCAGAAGTTTAGCTTGGTGTTCACGGTGACTGGGGCCCAAGATTGGACTCGTTTTAAAATTCCAACTGATGTGTTTCGGGTATTCTTGGATTAGGTATGTAGTTGACGTGACTGCTACTATAATGATTAATCGCCAAGTTGAAAGTTCATTTTTACTGTTTGCATGGTGTTTACCATCGTGGAAGGGATGCAACTTCGTTCGCGAAAATGAAGTAATTTTTCCGCCTCCATCATACTCAGAACCGAACGAATCCATTATAATTATTAACAGTGGAATGCGAAGAGCTGACTGAAAACTGACTGAGAAGAGCCCCCTCTTATCTAACTCGGACCTGTGACAAACTGCGGCTGTATCTATACGTCGTCTATCGTCTATAGACGGACCTTTTCTCGAGCTTTTGCCGCGCTGCGCAGTGGGACAAGTCGGTCAAGTCTATTGTAGACTAGAAGCTTCGAGGATTTTAGCTCGACTTGACTTGCTTAAAAGGACTTCAAGAAAACCCGGCCTTTTCTTCCAAGTTATTTCCTGACATTATTAGAAGGTTTTTAATTATATTAAATATTGTTTTGTTTATTTTTCAGAAAATGGAATTTTATGTTTTATACAAATTTCTTATTTTTAAATAAATAAATGAAGTCAGCTGGTCTAAATTAAGGTCTTCCTCCCGCTTTTCCCATGCGGAACGTTAGCAAGCATGAATCATAATTTCATAATACAGAAATTATTTAATATAGGCTCTACCGCCTTTCCTTCGACTCCTATCGGGAAATAGACCTCACCATTCAATTCAGCGCGAAAAAATACTTCTTGAATGACCTAGTCAAACATTTTATTATAAGTCTCAAAGGAGAGGAATATCATGTCCCTAAAAAAAGGCCGATTCGTCCCACGGTGCCAGTCCCGCTCCGATATACCCAAACACCTCGATAGCAGCGAACCTTAAAAGAGTACATTTTTTAGAATTTTTTTGTTTCCCCGGGTGGAATCCGGGTGTCAAAATAGCGACTCCTGGTAGATGTTGAGTTAGGAACTGCATTAAGGCGGTCGGCAATGACAACTCACAAGAATAACTCAGACGTTCCGCGGAAGAAGCCGAAAATCCAGCTTTCTCTTTCATCCTATTGCTGCAGAAGGCCAACAGGAAGAGGAGAAAACCCGACGGCCCACTCGATCCTACATTAGATAGCAACCTTGAATTCTATTTTTAGGAACACAATGTATGTCATATTACTTTTAATTTTTTTTTTTCGGAATATTTGAATCCTAAAGTTGTACACATTACATGTTAAGGGGAAAGTGGACAGATACATACGTATGTCTTTTATACACATATGAGAATTAAAGATTACTTTCAATATTTACAGGTATTTATTTAAATTACTTTTTACATTTGAAGGAGATGTTTTAATTTTCGGATACATTGTTTTCACATCTCACTTTCTCAATTTTTCATACGCCTTGTACGGCTGTAAGGCAGCCTTATCTTAACGAGTGGTTGTGCTCAAGGTCAACAAGTTTTATATTGCGCAATCCCAATTATCCCGTCTTGCATTATTTGCGCTAGAATAGTAATTGTTTCCCTCTCTCCACCTGCAGCCAACTCCACCTTTGCGACATCATTGACTTCCGAACGAGTAAACATGTAATTTTATTTTCAACTTACAAAAAGCGGTTTGTTGAGCATAAAGATCATCTCGTCCCTGAGAATGGCCCTCAGAATGGACGTGACTTCGAAATTGGGGTGGACGAGGCATTTGGCGGTGGCGATCATGCTGGCGGTAAGGGGCCCGCTGATGCCGGTTTCTGTCAGCAACTCTTGTATGTTGGGCGACAGCCGGAAGGGAACAGGACGGTTAGCGTTCAATTCTCCTGGACATTAAATTTACGGATTACCGCATACATTACAGAATGAGGGTACAAAATTTGTAGTAGAATATTTATTTGTTGTACTTTAGTTGGGAGATTGAAAAACACTTAAGATCCTCACCTTTGGTATCTTCAACATCAAATTTGAAGTAAGACACGTTGAGCAGTCCCGAATCTTGGTGAATGTACAGCATATCTGGGTTCAGTCTCGTCAGGTGTAAAACATACTCACAGAAGCAGGTAAGCGAGAGTTGTAACGTAAACTAAAAAAGAAATAATCCAACGTCATTTTTCGCTCCGATAATTTACATCTGAATGCAAATGCAACCTTTTCTCTAGTCAAATGTGTAACGTCCCCAGCTCGAGATCAAAATAAATACACCTTTGCAGATCTCTAAAATTTTGACTTGAATAGACACAGGATTTTCGTATGATCTCACCATTTTCCTGAACGTCCAGTAATCGGTTGGAGAAGGGTACGTTCGAAGGGCCCAATCTTTGAGCAACGTTTTTGAGATCATTGTGGTTTGGACATCTTTCAATATATCCTTGAGTATTTGGTGGCTCGCTTGCATTCCTCTAGCCTGAAGCAGAAAAGGCGATAAGACTATAATAGCACACAGCTTCCTAGCGTGAGGGCGCATTATAATATAATGTTTCGTCCATATTATGGACGAAACACGGCCTTCAAGTTTTTTTAACCCCAAATTCAGACGGTCCTATGTATGTTCCTTCCTACTGGGTGGGGTGACATCGAGAACAAATACTCGCAAAGGTTGCAATTAGGAAATGGACGTGCGTCTGAATTTTGGGTTAAATCATCCTGGATGTGTTCTTATAAGTCAAAAAGTAGGAGAAAAGAAAATCATTTTTCGGATAAAGTCTTTCATAATGTGGATATTTATCAAAAGATGATCTGAACGATTTTAATTGCTGGCCTTGGCGTTATGATCACTCATGTGGGGCCAAGTTGACAAGGGAGGGGCTGTGTTGACCGATAGGGAGGCCGAATTGGGGTGTGGCTTCAACCCAAACAGCTGATTCCTCGTCCTACCGCAAATTCAAACTTCGACGTTTTCATAAATAATTTATGAAAAAGTCGAAGTTTGAATTATAATAATGAATTAATATGAACTTGGATCAGAGTTTTGGACGCCTTCTGTCGATAAAGAAAATCTTAAAGCAAGTATACTCCTCATTGCGCCTGACTTCCTTATTTCAAATGGTAACTCCCAATATTTTGCCAAAATCGGAATCCACTCCAAATTTGATTATTTTCTCCCAATTGGGGGCGCTTCAACTGGGCCGAAAAAGTAGTCAGATCCGCCGGTTCGAACTAAAATATGAGGATGCGCAAATGAGAAATGTTTATGAAATTTCCACTTGGAACCAGAGCTCATCTGACTACTAATCGGCCAGCGGAGTTGATTAGTCCGACAAAGAACACTCGGCGGAGGTGATTGTCACCTGCCCACTTGACCTTTGTAGGCATGGTAACTACCAATCTTTTGCCAAAATCGGAATCCACTCCAATTTTTTTCTTTTCTCTTGTAACACAGAAAAACGGATGTTCATGGATTTCGTGGGGTCCGTTATTTTACTACATACTACATAGATTAACGATCTTGAATCAGCAATCAAGCTCAACACTAATTTCGAACATAATTTTTGGATGATCCATGTTTCTGGTGACGACCGACAGGAGGGAGAGAAAGAGACTAATAGGGTGGGTTTTCATCTCGAATAAAGCCCAATGAGCTCCTTTAATGATTTTTTAAAATGTTTTTCCTGCAAAGGTCGTGCTTCAAAAGTTACATACGAAAACGGGTCCATATTGCAGAAAACCCGTTTCAATTATTTATAGGGCCTTAGGAAAAATATGATATTTGAATTCCGAGGTCTGGAGAGGGTACATGACGTTTGCTGCTTCGTCGACTTTTGATTGGCCGGGAGATCCCTCTCTCTCTCTCTCTCTCTCTCTCTCTCTCTCTCTCTCTCTCATCTACGCAAGTCGACCCCAAAAATCGAAAATCCGGTTAATCATTATAGAATGTCATTCGAAAATTGAGCATCGAGGTTATTATCAAAGAAGGTTATTAAAAAATCGACCCGGGCCGAGTGTTTTTATTCTGATTCTGTTCAGATTTATTATTAAATTTTAGCGCTCTGGCGGCTCAGTGCCCAACTACTCGACGCCCAGCCTGGCGAGGTGTGACGTCAAATATGCCCGGCGTTCATTTCAAAATCTCTAACAATTCGAAAACAGCTCAGCACGTACCTATACGGATTTTCGAACTAAAAATTGGGGTTTATGGGTTTTAAAGGGTGCTGAATCCGAATATGTTGTCAGAAATGCTGAATTCTGACCTATTCAAGAAGCCCATTATTGCTAAGTAACGCTGTGAAATTTGGATTGTTATACGCTTAGTCGATTAGTCTTTTCGCGGCACCATTCCTTTCCCAGAAACAACTTCGTTTCGTCGCATACCACGAAAGACTTTATGGGTTGCCTGTACATGTACACTGATACACTCAAGTCTTCACTGATAGTGATTCTCAGCTCGGTCCAAGAGTTTGGTGCTCTTCAGTCATCGAACCTCTGGTGTTGGCCAGGAGTGTGAGGGCCGCAACATTATGTGTCAGTGGAGTCTATGTGGCATTAGTATTGTACTGATGATGGTCTAATCAACCAAACGGGTCTTCAAGCGATTATTATTTTATCGTGGAAATAAAGTACTTCGTCTGTAATAGCCTTTTGGTTTATCATTCTTGGAATAATACACCTATGTAATCGAGACGGAGGTCGACGACTCGGATCGGCCTCAAAATTTGACATTATCCGTTTCAAGAGGTCTGGATTCCAAAACCGAAATGTCCGCACGCCGTCCAGGATGTTTTGGGCAGTAGGAATTTTTTTTTAAATCTGAAATTTTGACAAAATACTCGGTTTACCATTTAGTTGTGCCCGCAAGGTTTTCAGCCCGATCGCCCAAACCCGTGGGGCGCTATGGGCAGCCCCGTAGAGAGGGGGGGGGGGGGGGACTGGACCCGTTGCCCCCGGGCCCGGCTTTCGTAGGGGGGCCCGGATTTTCTTGAGAACTTTTTTTTTTTTTTTTTTTTTTTTTTAGGAGGCAAAATGGGAAAAGGGACAGATCTATATAGGAAAAATTTTCAATTTTTTTTTTTAGGGGGCCCGAAGAATTTTGCCCCCGGGCCCGGATTTTCTCTCCACGGCCCTGGCTATGGGGCTAAAAAGGGGTTACGGGAGGTTTTTTTTTAAGGCTTTTGGCTATGGGATCGAGTTAGGTTTCGTTTTCGAAGTATTTTTGGACGTAGAATCCATTTTTGGGGGTCTCGGAACGATCCGATTTCACCGTGGGAGCTTTCATGGGGCTACAAATGGGATTTTACAAGGATCCCAGGAGGTCAAATATTTTTCGTTAAAAAAAAAAAAAAAAAAAAAAAAAAAAAAAAATGAAAACAAATGCTTGAAAAAGAAAAAAAATTTCTTGACACAGAATTTATTTCCCGACAAGTACCCTTAAAGAATAATAAACCGTGGTGTAAAATTTGCAGCGTGTTTTATTGAATTGTTTGAATAATAATTATTAAGGTGTTGGTCTTGTTGGTGGAGCGCAGGGGCAGCCATAGTTTCATATTGGTTTGATCACTTGCTCATAGAGGAGCATTTTGTATGAGAAGTTACGATATTAGCTGAGAATTCAACCAACAAAATCAAAAAACCGATATTGTATATCTCTATAATATACTGACGTGATAATAACATTACATTATATCACCATTATTCACTCAAGTGTTTGTTTTTTTGAAAAACGAAATTATCGACAAAGGAAGATAGATAAATGCAATTGTTTCTGAGGACAGACACTACCATCCCACATTTTGAGCAATATAATACCAGGCCACCCGAAATGTAATCGTACAATGTATTTAATATGAAAGGTATTGAATCAACGCCTACTGTAGGATTCACAAAGTTCCCGTGGCATAATTTTTCTCTTAGGCTCGTTGTAAAATCATTCAGGTCTAAGGTAATTGCAACTAACCGTGTTTGAAAATATCTTATTGACTCGTAGAAATTGAGGTTATCATTCGTATAGAGAGGAAATCAAATTTTGACAAAGGTTATGCATAAACCTTCAATCAAAATACAACTGCGATCGTCCGTATCAGTTGTTTTCTTACTCCTCCCATTGTTTATTATATAATTTTAACGCCGTAACATTCAGCAAGGAGCTCTGGTTACGCGAGAAGAGGTCAGTTTCTCTTGGTGCGGTGATAAACAAGGGGAGAAAGAGGCATTTGAACTGCCACTGGACGGATTGATAGGGACGAATATCCTGTGAACTTGTTTACCTGGACGGTTGCGAGCCTGTCGTAGTATTTGGTTACAGGTGCATCGTGCTCGATGTCCAGTGACGAGCAGGCGCCTTTGTATACGTCCAGTAAGGAAACGGAAGCAGGGTTGTCTTCGATAAGCCTCATTTGGGGAGACCAGGCAACCACCCGAGGGACGGTGATGTGTAAAAATCTTCGAGACGTTTCCTAATCGAAAAAGCAATAGAGGGATATTGATAGAGGTTAGACGGATTTTACGTAAAATAGGTACACCTACATAAAATGCCAAGCCGAACCTTTTGTTTCCCTAAATAGTGGTTCAACATTCGAAGCAACTGCAAAACTCGCTCTTCCCTCCTGGCAACACTGAGCCCAGAATCGTTGACGACGAGGTAAGGATAAATTTTTCCGTTGTGGCCTCTGATGAACAACCTCCTCGCAGCTGTATTGTGCTTTTGAACAAGCTCCACTCTCGGCATGAACCTCGATATTTTAACATAATAGTGGGAGTGCTGAGACAAAAGAAAAAGAAAAAATGAAAAATGCAAACCTATTAAATGTACGAATTTAGTACATAAAAAACATACAACAATTATTTACCTTAGGAAGGAGGAATTCACCAGGAAGCTCAATTTCAACAGTCTGCAAACTGAAGCTGCTGATAAACCGACACTTCTCCTCAATAAGGAAGGATCTGTGGGAGAAAAATATTGCATGAAATTGGGGAAATGGAATAGAAAAAAATCGTTTGAAAAACAGACATCATTAAAATTAATGAATTACTTGGGAAGAAGCTTAGTTTTGGCCTCCAATATCCTAATCCATTTCTTCAGTTTTTGTATAAAATTCTGCAGCTTCATGGCGCCAGGCTGCTTAAAATCGAAATCAACCGTGAATTGCTCCTTCATTTTTTTGAAATCGGGGTCTTGAATAGTCACTTCGGCCCTTTTGGCGAGGCTTTCTGATGCCGAACTGATCACAGAGGAGCTTGCAGGACTTTTGATGTTTTCTGAAAAAAAAAAAAACAGATGAGAAACACAGAGGTCAGATTCATTTCCAGCTTCTTCATAACTACTATGTAAAATTGATTTTATAATTACCGATCCCGATGCCGAAAGTAGACACAACTTTCAGGACAAAATGAAGCGTGTGAGGAGTGATGGTGGCTTCGCTCACAGCTCCTCTGTTTTCGAAGGCGATGACGTAGCACTTGGCGAGGCCTTGCCGGAGTTGCCGGAGAACTTCCTCATACCAAATTTCACGCAGCCACACAAACTAGAAATAGTAAAATAACCAATCAAATTGAGCCATGTTTGGGGCAAAAACAAAACATTTTCAAGTTTTGAAACAGTCCTTCGGTTAGTTTGAATATTATTGCCATTTTGGACAGACAAAACCACTAAAAACTGAAGGAATTTAAGAGGTGACGTTTCTGGCGGTATTCTGACCTGATCGACAAACCCTTCAAGGGACAAAACAACGGTGGGATGAGCATCCCGAAGGATGTGCATGATGCGCGTACATCGCCTCATTGACTCCGTTGCCTTAATGAGTTGGGCTTCTAACGTGTCCGATGCACCTGAGAACAACGATTTACACATTAAATTGAAATTCTCACTGCGTCTTGAGAGATGCACAAAGAGGTGAGCATAACTTACTTCTGCCATGCTGCTGCATTCCAGGATTTAGCTGCAATGAAACAATGCATTAAGTGATTTTATAATAACGATAACTGAACATATACATAAAAAACTAATTTTAGGGCAACTTTTTACCTGTGACCTTCCTGCTTGCTGTTCAGAACTCTTACACCTTTCCAATTGGTGTTCGATTTTCAAAGTCAAATACAAAGTTCGGATGGGAAGATAAACCGCTTGAAGGAACATACGGCCCACCTAAAACCCCAATTTATAAGAATTGTGATATTGTCGCTGACGAACACGAGAACACGCTTGACAAGGAGAGCTTTTATACCTGGCTAAGTATGTTCAACATGAACCTCCCTTCGTTCCAGACGAGGCAGGTGAGGAGTTGGGGAATCCACGGGAGCCACTGTATCGGAGGAACACCGATGACATACTTATCTACAGCTTCGGTTAACGAGTTTTTGTCGTCATCGTACGTCAGAAGCCACAATACCTGGAGATGACGATGAATATTAGTTTATAAAACTACAAAGGCAGGAGTCAACTGGTTATAACCAACTTATTTGTAAAAGGACAATTTTACCTTGGCCAAATATTTCCTGGATTTAGACTCATTTTGATGGCGGCAAGCGTGCAGGAAACATGTGATTGCGTTCACACCGAGGTTGATGTCGGGTGGGGAGGATTTGGTGAACTGTGATTCTACGAAGTCGCCCCAGAGTGCCCAGGCTTTGACGAGCGTGTCGTGTCGCTGAACTGCCACGGTGAAAGTGTTTTTCGCTTCTCCGATTTGGCCTGGGCAACGAAACACAATAAATTTGTAATATGAACGATGTACATTGAGTTACATTTTACAGCAAACATTCTGCAGAACATTCAGCCATTCAACGATTTCTCACCAAGTTGAGCGAGTAACATCCCCTTCAGAGCCAAAAACTCCGACGTCATCTCGTTGGTGAAATAGCTTATGTCCGAAGACTCCATCACTTCGAGCCCTTCTTGAAGCTCTTTGGTGCCACTCATTATCGCCATTTGCAAGTGACATTTTACTTGTTGGCGGATCTTGTGGAAACAATCAACGACCGGAACACTTGGGATGGTGTAAATCCGGGCCAAAGAGTCGAGACACACTCCGGTCAAGTTATGCTTCCTGGCAATTTTGCCGAAATGAATTATAGCCTACAAACAAAATAATCCATAACCAACAGCGTGATCGAAATAATTCCAAATCGTGCACACTGCAAGTTCAAGACGCACCTGAGCTGAAGCGTGAACTCCAAACATGCTGGAATTAGTCCCTTGGTCGTGTTTGGCATCAACGTGTTTGATTATGAACTGGTAGTGATGCTGCCTCCACGTGAATATGTCACTCCAGTGGCTCAGGTAATCGGAAATAATGGGCAGTCGGTTCCTCCAAGTTTTAACGATAGATTTTAATTCCTGCAGGGAGTTGTTCCTCTCATGAATGAGCCCCTGATGAATTTGGCAGGCCTCTTGAAGCTCCATAATCTAAAAAAATAAATTGATGATTATAACTCATACTCATTATTTTCTATGATGGGCGATTCCAGATGAAATTCTCAGAGAGAGTGAAATATTATCGGGTATATTTTGTCTCCAAAACCTAATTTCTGCTTCCGATTTGTGCGTATCATATTAATATTATCCTGATATCATCAGAACCCTCCTTGTTATGGAGATTATTAAAGATTTGAAAGTTAAATTTACAAAGTAAATGAAAAAAGTACATTTACTAGTAATAACGTACACGCATACACACGTTTAAAAGTAGCTCACCTAAGCATAAGCCTTTGGAGCTTGATTAAGGATGAAAACCCCACACATCAGATAATATCTGATGTCCTATTATGGGACAATTTTTCTCATATTCTGTTAGGTCTATACAGGCCGAGGAGCGCCATAGAACCTCAAAAAGAAGAAACAAGGAATGAGATTTAAGAAAAAAAAAGTTACATAAGAAACCGGAAATAAAAATCGAAAAACATTCGCAAACTCTCAGTATCAACGCTTTGAATTTTGGTTTATGGTTTGGTTTGGTTGGTTTGGGTTTTTGGAATAATACACCTAGGTATGTTTTCGCGACGAAGGTCGACGACTCCGATCGGCCTCAAAATTTAACATTATCCGTTTCAAGAGGTCTGGATTCCAAAACCGAAATGTCCGTCCGCCATCAGGGCCGGTTTGGGCAGTAGGAATTATTTTAAAAATCTGAACTTTTGACAAAATACTTGGTTTATCATCTAGTTGTGCGCGCAAGGCATTCAGCCCGATCGCTCAAACCCGCTATGTGGCTAAAAAGGGGCTATGGGAGGGGTTATTTGAAGGCTTTTGGCTATGGGATCGAGTTAGGTGTCGTTTTTGAAGTATTTTTGGGACGTAGAATCCATTTATGGGGGTCCCGGAACGATCCGATTTCACTGTGGCGATCTATAGGGCTACAAATGGCATTTTTGAAGAATCCCAGAAAGTCAAATATTTTTCGAGTAAAAACAAAAAAACTTTGAAAAAAAAAAAAATTAGAAAAAGTTCAAAAATCTAAAAAAAGTGTTTCTATTTTTTTTTCTATTTTTGACAGAATTCAATTCAAGCACAAGTAACTTATATCAAAGAATAATACACCCTTGCGTAAAATTTGCAGCGTTTTTAAACGTTCTTTTGATGATTACCTAAAGCAAAGAAAAAAAAGAAAAAAAAAAAAAAAAATTACCTTCCATTTTCATCAATAGTAAAATAAAAAATATAAAAATACCTAAAAAAAAATAAATACTTGATAATAATAGGCATTCTAGATAGGGCTTGAGTGGTCTTGACATTGTTTTGTTTAACTTAATATTTATGGAAAAAGCGGGAAAAGAATTACAAAAAGTGAATAAAACGCCGTCGCCGTAACGTATCGGTCGGGAAAAAATGAAATCGTCCTGTTAATCATTAAAATTTAATGATAAAAGAAAAAGCCCAAGGAGCCGGGCCACTGGCGTATGCTTCCTCGCCTTCTTCACCAACCTTCTTACGAGTCAAAAATATGTATAGGTATCGCGTTACACTTTTTTTTTCAATGCAAAATAACCTCTTGGATATTACCTATCCATATCAACGTCAACAAACATGATTTCAGTGATTTGCGGTAGGTAGTGATGTAACATGATTTGCGTACTCAAGTAAGAAGTAAGTAAGTTGAGATTTTAGACGAATGGGGATGAAGGCCCACTCGAGCTCCATCATCGACTTTTCCTCACACTAAGGGTTATATGGATAAGTAATATCCAAGTCTTCATCTTCATTGAAGAAATTTTGCACGTTTGAACACAAGCGGTGAAATTAGCCATGATTGGACCTACAAGACTATTTCGGGAGGTTTACGGACGACACTAGCTCTCGTTATCATCCCACGTCCTGATAAGATTACTCGGTTTTGTTTTCACTAGTCCTCGCGAATGCCTACAAGCGACCATGGCATTTTTGTTCCTTAGCGGACGAAGGACTCACTGTTTTCATTGCAACATAAAACTTTTACTGAGTTTGCTGCTTCTGGTACTAATCCTCAACGTGTTTGTATACGTGTTATTTTTCTCCAAAACCTCCGTCGTCGTGTTGGAGTTCGAAGACATCCGCGCACAATTGGTCCCGGACCCAGATAACCTTAAACTTTTGAACGCGACCAAAAACGCCAAAATGTGCGATGTTTTTCAAAATGTGGACACTTCGAGGGATATTGTGGATTTGCTAAGTCCTAAAGAAAATGTTGATGAAGTGCTGTTGAAGAGTTTGCTGAAGTCTTACGACATCCAACCTGGAGGGGTATGGAAACCTACGGAATGTATATCGCCGCACAGGGTAGCTATTATCATCCCTTTTCGAGATAGAAAGCCGAATTTGAGAGACTTTTTGGCTTACATCCATCCATTTTTGATCAAGCAGAATTTAGAGTATAGGATAGTCGTAGCCGAACAGGCACCCGGTCGACCTTTCAACAGAGCCAAACTGTTCAACGTCGGTTTCCGCGAGACGGAAAAATTTGGGAACGTCTCATGTTATATTTTCCACGACGTGGATCTCATTCCCCAGAACCCGAAAAACATCTACGCTTGCACTAATCTAGTCAGACACATGTCGGCCAACATCGACAAATTCGACTACAAACTCCCCTACGACACAATCCTAGGCGGGGCCGTGGCCATCACCAAGAAGAAATTCGTTGCCGCCAACGGGTTCTCCAACACGTTTTTCGGGTGGGGCGGCGAAGACGACGATTTCTTTAACAGGATCACCAAAGACCAGAAGCTCACCAGATTCGCTCCCGATGTCTCCCAATATGTCATGCTGAGTCACAAGAAAGAAACGCCCAGCGCCGACAGATACTACTTTCTGTCGACGGGCAAAGACAGGTATTGCACGGACGGTCTCAACTCCCTTAAATACACTACCCTGAAAGTCGAATTGCTTCCCCTTTACACGCGACTCCTGGTTGATCTCTAGATACAGATGAAAATAAAACTGACCCGTTTTATTGAATGGCAAAAACTACCAAGTTTTGTTTTTTGATTGTGTCAGGATTTACACTTTAAGACAACACTATTATCTACTCGATTACCAACAACAATCACGTCCTAGCGATGGACTTTTATACTGCCGTTAGAATGAAGAACGCCTCACCTCAAAATTTTCGATTTTTTTTTTAAACGTAATTCCTATATTTTTTGAACGGTGAAATCGAAATTTCGAAATTCTACACGGAAGGGGTTAAATTTGTAAGGGGTGAAACCAAAAAAGTGCTCGATTTGGAGGAAAAACACCTCACCTACGTGTTTTTTTTAGGTAAAACACCTCAGCCTAGCACTTAAAACGCCTCACCTTTGTGTTGTTCGTTGCCTGTTTTGGAGGAAAAACGCCTCAGCTCGTTGAAAATTCGAGCTGAGGTATTTCTTGTTCAAACTGTCGGCTTCCGCAAGGCGTTTTTGTTTCATTTGTTTACACAGGTAAAAAGCCACAGAGGGGGGGGGGGGGGGTGTTCTTCCTCCAAAAGAGGCTTCGAAATGAACTTATCTTTTGGAAACAAACGCCTCACACAGAGGTGAGGTGTTTTACCTCCAAAAACATAGCGAAATAGTGGATCAAAATGCCTCAGGTGTCAATAATCGATGAAATTATAGATTTTTTCTCGATTTCGTCTTAAATTTATGTTCAGTTGAGTTTCTATCGATGTACACCCAAACACCTGGGTCGTAATAACGTTCTGGAGTGAACTTATAGCGAAGTTCATACTGAGAACTTTGAAGCTGATTTCTGAAAATCGCACTTTTCGAGGTGTGGCGTTCTTCATTCTAAAGGCTGTGCAATGCTCTTCCAAGCAGTCGTACGATACTTTGTTATCGTGGATGTAAATAATTTAAAGAATTATTCTTTAATCATATTTTTGGGGCAATCCCCATCGCAATTCGACCATCCCGTATGCTGGCCCAAAATGCTATTGTTCGTTTCAGGCATTTTTTAGGTTTGTTCTTGGTGCGTGAGTGTGAGGCGATGGAAGGTTCTCACACTTCGCACTGTGAGCGTGTGAGTTACCCCCTCGCTTGAAAACCTTGTATAACTTGGCCAGATCTCTTATAACCTGACTTCAGATATTTGCTTACTCGAGTGTTGGTTGTTGCTTTTTTGTTTACCTTGTTGCTGTGGTCGACAGAGTTTTGCGTCACTCCAAGGAAACCTCACTCGTTAACGCAAGTATGCCTCAGTTCCAGCAGTGTGAGATCGTTAGCATCCTCACGCCCACACTCACAGCATGCTCAAACTCACACTCAACTTGCACTCACGCTCCAGGAACAAACCTTTTCCTCATAGAGACGGATTTCCATAATGGCAAATAAGAACAGTAGGTAAAAAGATCTACTTCATGATAGGTTATAAGCAAACCAAGTATCAACGAACATGCTGGAATCTCTAGGTGCTGCATTAGACTAGGAGCAAGTAGAGATGCTGGCTCTAGACAGGAACTTTAAATTATTTCGTATACAAGGTGGCCAGCAGACTTTCTGATAAATTAATTGGTTCATTCCTGAAAACTTTACAAGGCTTCCCATCTAGAGGCACCATAATATTGTTGTACATCCCTCGTTTGCGTTTACCAAAACGTTGAGACTTGAATGAACAAAACGTGAAATCAGGTAACGGATCTATCTTTAATTACGGCCTTAGAACATTCAGTAGTTTTAATACGATCAAATATCGGAAAGTTGTTTTTGTCTTATTCTCAAGAGAAGTTAGTAGCTTCTGTCGACTGTGATAGTACTGTTACCGTGTATTGCTTTTCGCTCAAAATTGTGTTTTCGTGTCCTTGAGATAGATTTCGTACGATCTGTAGATGTTAAATAAGTATTAAATGTACTTAAGAATCACTAATATTCTGATTTTCTTGCATTCCTTCGTAGTATAAACGTAATGATAATATAATTAAAACAGGCGCTCCCCCCACCACACATTTTTGTGGCTAATAACATTAGGCCGATAAAGGCTGGTAAATGCCTAATAACATAATAATGATTGCAATAAATCTCGAATTCATTTCCATAATTAGTAAGTTCATTAACATTGCCTAATACAAAATTAGTGCTGGGCTTCTGTAAAAATAGTCTACATTCCCATCGCATTGAATATATTTTTGTATGATATCCTCCAAGATCCAAGAAACCCAAGAAAGTGTTCGAGTAGGATATTTATTCTTAAGATTGATTGCCTATCAATGTTTGCCTGATTATCTTATTAGCACTAAACTCATAATATCATTATTATTGTGCTTTACTTTGGAAGTTCCCAGGTGACATTCTATTTATCATGGATATGTTTTTGGGTTGGGGGGTCAACCGGACATTAGCAACACCGCCATGAGATACCGATAGCATTAAGAAACCAAGGTCGCCTACGAGCGTTTCCATGGAATATGTTAGTCCAGCGGACAAAATTACGCAGCAGAACGACATTCAGCAGAAAGGAACCAACCCCCAAACCCATGGGGGTTTGGGATAAGAGCATCACTGAGATAAGCAACCCAGTATTTGCATTCAGCAAAAGGGAACCATCTTGATGCAGTTTTCCCTCGAATATTCGAATTTAAAAAAAAAATAATAAAATAAATATCACTAGAACAGAAGCGACCTTTCCTGTTTCTCAGAATGGTAGGCTCTTCGTTGATAACGTAAAAACATAATTTCTCAGATGGCCAGCTGTGGTGGTTCATCATTAAGATTATGGTACAGCGATTTCTCCTTTTGGTTTATTATTCTTGGAATAATAATTGTGTGTAATCGCGACGGAGGTTGAGAATCGATCGATCGAGATCGGCCTCAAAATTTCGTTTCAAGATGTCTAGATTCCAAAAACAAATGTACGCCATCCGAGCCGTTTTGGGCAGTAGGAATTGTTTTAAACATCTGAAATGTTGACAAAATACTCGGTTCACTATCTAGTTGTACATGCTCGGTTTGCAGTCCGATCGCCCTAACCCGTGGGGTGCTATGGGGTTACGGGAGGGGTTTTCGAAGGGTTTCAGCATTGGAGTCGAGTTGGATGTCGTTTTCGAAGTATTTTTGGACGTAGAATCCATTTTTGGGGGGTCTCAGAACGATCCGATTTCACTGTGGGGATCTATGGAGCTTTCATGGGGCTAAAAACGGGATTTCTGAAGGATCCCAAATGGTCAAATAAGGTGTCGTTTTCCGAGTAATTTTGGACGGAAAATCCATTTTTCGATGTCCGACATGTGTTCAAACATTCTACAGAAGGAAAAAATTCTTTTTAATTTTTTCAAAATTATTTTCTTAATGAAGGAACTTTCTCAAGGAAAAGGGGGCAGTATTCTAATTGCATTCCGAGGGAAAAAATAAATAACCCAGTAAAGACATCAACGGATTTGCAAAGATTAAAAAAGTTGGATGCTTGATTACGCAAAAATAGAAATGTGGGGATGGCTCCTTTCTGTTGAATGTCGAACAAATTGGTTGCCACCGGGTTTTCATCAACGTACATTTCCATCGGGTGAAGGAAATCACTCAATTTCAGGGGAGTTAGGTATTGAAAAGAACGGATAATAGGTACTGCAACAAGATACGCAGAAGAACACAATACTGCCACTACACCGAAAGCGTTTCTTTTTTTCCGACCCAAGACAAACGATCAACTGAGAAAGCTGAAAAAAGCTTTAAAAAGTTGCTCTGATGAGTTGTAAAAAGTAACTGTACCTAGCTAAAGTAATAATTGGAAATCCATAAATATTTATTCCGGGATCCAACGGAAATGAACACTTCGACTTCACACGTCAAAATGAAGATGACAATTTTCTAATTAACAACTCACAACCTACGTTAAATTGGTGGGTTGTCATGATGGATCAGACTAGTTGATCGAAAATTGTAGTTTTTATTCCCTTCTGGGGAAGAACTTTTCACGTTCATGGAAATCGTTAGGCGGCGGGAAGTAACGCCATATTAATAACACCAGATGCTTCACTCCCCAAAAACATATTCATGAGTCAGTAGCTTTCGATGCGTGGTGCTTTATCAAGAGTTTTCTCTTTCTGTAACTACAAGTTACAGGAATGAGAATCGGATGGTTTTCTTGTGTAGAGAACGACTGTAGGAATACTGCCTTTTTTCAATTTCGTGGTAATAAGACTGGCAGTACTGTATTTACTAAAGTTATTTTGACATGGATATGTATGTCTTACGAGGGATCTATTTGGAAAACTATTTCACAAAAGGGTAAAGGTAAAGCGATACCAATAAACTTTTTTGGTAACTAAGATGTTAATGATGAACTGTTGTGAACAGACGTATCCATAATGTTTTTCCGTGAAAACGGAGAAATTTGGTTTGATTCATAATGAGTTACTATTAATAAAACATTTTGTTTTGTACTTCAATCAATACTCACGTTCCCTTATGCCCATAATTGTAAGGTTGAGTATTTGAGGCAACCTCACACCTACCTAGCTTGGCTGCGACTCCGAATACAGAAATCAGCGTTCTGTTTATCTGCAGAGACCGATGGGGAAGATGCACGGGGCGCTGTGAGTCTCATGTCCGTCCAAACACTTTCCGACAGTGAGCATCCAGCTCTCGGGAAAAGTTGCGCAACTTGTCTCTGAGACCCGGCCCTGACGGGGTGTAAACAGGTATACCGCTTTTCTCTAAGAGCGTAAATTTTCCAGACCCCCGTGCAACAAATTTGCTGGACGAAGAATTCGTGGGAACGTTTTTTCCGGAACTGAGGGAATTAGACCCAACGAATACGGGTAACGAATTAAAAACTCAATAAATGAGTCTCTATAAAGTAATAAAAAAATAATTTTTTAAACTATTATTATTATTCCAAAAATAATAAACCAAAACCGATATTTTGGCAAAATACGTTGCAGCGTGACATGCGTTATCAAACCGTACAAATCAATACTAGAGTTTACGGGGAACCGAGGGATCCTGGCTTCAGCTCCTCCTTGCCAAACATTGCCGAATGTCTAATGAGCGCCCAGCCCTTCCACTCATGATGTCCAATCTCTTCCAAGAGTGTTGCCAAAAGTTTCCCGCCATGAAAAAAATACATGGAACTTGTTTCAGCAGTAAGTGTCACGAGTCAGCTGCTCGTGTACACCGGCCTTTAACAGTCGTGCTCCCAATAGTTCGAGAGAATAGAATGCCACTTTTTTCCAAATTTGAGTGGCTGCCATTTTGAAACGCCACGTGTCCGGACAGGCAGACGTACGGTATCCTCCTCTCCATCGAATTTACTACTAATTTATATAACCGGCATTTTTATATCCTTCCGGTTGAATAGAGTGCACTCTGTCTCTCCGTCTACAAGATAACAACAAACCTCCATCTAATAACCCTCGCTGCGAACTGTGCCTTCAAGTTTCTTGTTTGGTCAAGGTTCCTCCGATTGACGATGGCCTTTCTTAATCGGTTAGTTTCTTCAGCGTGGCAAAGCAAGAATAATTTTCTTACCTGCTGCGCCGCTTGTAGGAGAGGCAGGTGAATGTGGGAAACGATATGGGGGAGCCGCCTCCACTCTTTCATACACAAAGCGCTAGCCAGTTCCACATATCGTTCGACTATCGGCAGATGCTGGTCTTCAGGAATGCATATCGTCAGGTAGCCACGATACAAGTGAACCTGGAAAGAAATTGAAAAACCATGACGACCGGAAGGGATTCAAGAAAATTCAGATATGATGGTGTAAATACACACCTTCCAGTAGTATTCTTTGGGACATGCTGTTTCGACCTGGGTAATGGCGTCTTTTTCTACTTGCCAATCTGGGACTCTCCATGCACTTTCTAGGATTAGGAGGGGGTTCACACTCCCTTTGGTGCGGGCATATTCGAGGAGATGGTCCCACTGATTCAACTCCTTGGAACATCTAAAAGAAAAACAAACAAAAACACATTTTTGGAAACAACTAAAATTTAATGCAACAATGGTTACGATGTGGTTGTTTGCCGACGGTACAGAGGTCTAATCCAATGAGGTGGACTCCAGCTGAGGAGTCGTTTTCTCTCCCTAACCACCTCAACAATGGTTATTTTGAGAGTGATCTGGAGGTAACAAACCTACCGAATCCATTGCTCTTCCCACAGTCTCTCTTCAGCCAGTAAACTGGCGGGAGCTGGCGAGTTGGAAAAGTCTTGGCGGCCTTTCCCCAAAGCCAGTTCATAAGCGCCTTGTGCCTGCTCGAAATTGCCTTGCTGCTCATACGCTAAAGCAATGGAAGTCTCCTTGTATCGAGCATGTTTCTGCCACAGAGCACACCACATGTCCTCTTCTTTCAGTTTCGAATACATGTCAGCCAAATATTCAATGGACACCTGCAAAATAGACACGAGGGTAACAACATCCAAATAGTTGACGAGAATAGAGCAACAACCGTGAATAACAGAGTTCTACCTGCTGGGGATTGGCAGCATCAACGGGCTCAAAATCGTAGCATTCCAATTCCCTCCTCGCTTTGTTTTGAATTGTGGAACTGGTTTGGTCGGCAATCATTTTCTCCAAGCTGAGAGTGACCATGTGCCATAAATTGTGCGACTTCCCCAAATAGCTCATCAGAGCCCTAAAAACACATGCAAACTCATAATATGTTATATTATAACGTCCTAAATGCGAGGCATTGCTCTCAAAATCACCATTCACTTACGGTTTGATTTGAAGAGGAGGGTTACACAGTGATATGGCTTCAAATATGGTGCTCAAAGCGCTAGGATGAATGTCTTTCTGCGCAACATGGCACCCACTTGCCAGGAACGGCAGAACCTCTCCAGAAAGAGACTGTAACCAGCACAAGAAAACAATGACCAGTTCAGAGAAATAGTCGATAGATCCTTACGGATGATTGAAACCTAAAATGTACTCACCGTTCTCTGTCTCTCAGTGAGCAGTGACCACAAACGAGGGAATAGATCCAGCCAGAGCTTCTCCGCCAATGCAGAGTCGGTGTGACACAACTGGATGACGCAGTTCAAAAAGTCTAACAGCTTAGTTTTCTTGGCGAGGTCGTGAAGCTGAGATTCTGAGTCCACAGTGACCGTCTGGAGAAGAGTCTGAAATGAAAAAATCCACAAATCAAATCCGTTAAGGTTTCATAATATGAATAGAAAAATATTATTTTAACTAATTTTCAATTGAATATTGCGGTAAGCACCTTCTTGGTCGGGTCCATCGCCTCTGCAAAGCTGATGGTGGAGCTTTTAGCGAACAACTCACGCTTGTCATCGTCAACGTGGTTCATCACACTTGTCACACCAGGTAGAGTCGGCGTCTCTTTTGAAAGTTGCATTAAGATACCTGCAAATACGGAACGGGAAGAATTACATTTTCAATAGAAGGATCTTGTAGATGAGGGTAATATAAACGAAAAACTCGGCTCACTTTCATCGGCTGTAACCAAAATGAGCTCTATGCATTGCTTGATCCAGTAGTGTTGTCCCATTGGCTCCCAATTCTGAGAGCTGACTATGTACATGAGTCTGTCATGCAAGCGACGTCTGATGGACTGGTCGAAAATTTCGAAAAACTTGGCTCTGATGTGAGGCTGGTTACACCTCAGGCCAGCAAGGAAGGCCGGTTCCAATTTGGGGATTAGTTCGGTCGTTTTGAAAGTTTCCTCCCTATAAAAAAGGACATGAAAAAAGGGGCTCACAAAGCCACATCCAGCACGTTAATATAAATTCACGAGGCTGAACGTCGTTATGCCTTCTAAACGCAAACTTGGTGCAAACCGTACCTGTACACATAATTGACCAGCTCCAAGAATTGAGTGTTCAGGTCCGGGAATCTCTTCTCAACAAATTGCATCAATTTTCCGAGTAAAATGGATTTTTCTCTCAAACTGGGTCCGTTGTTGATAGCCGCGCCCGGCCCGGTCGGTTTGGAATTTTTCATCCACTCCTCCACCATCTAAGGAAAATATAATAATATTATAATGTAAGTATATTATACATTACACTAGTTTGAACAACAAAAAGGTCTGCTCTCAGGGCAGAAATGTCATTGGCAACCCTGTTCGCCAAACTCACCTTACAGATACTCTTCATCACTTTGCTGTCGCTGGTTTTCTCTATTAAGCCCACAAGTATCGACCCAATAAAAGCTTTTTTCGTTTCCGTTTGCATAACTCCAACTCGGTTTTTAACAAGTTCCAAGCAGTGGATGAGAAGGTCACTCGTGGCGGCAGGAGTTTCAGACGAGGAGTTCAGGTGTTCTCGCGTCATTCTTTGAATGACTCGTATGAACGGCGTGATGAGCCTGTCGACGTAACTCGGGTTACTGCTACAAGCGGCTTTCAGCATCATGATGGCTCCGAAGAGGCAACTGGAGTTGGCGTTGGTGTTTTTTTCGTAGTTGTTCAAACCCTCGAAAATGACCTGTAGAAAGACCAAGGATAAAAACGCTGCAAATTTTACACAAGTGTTTATTATTCTTTGATATAGGTTACTTGTGCGAATATTAATTCTGTCAGTAAAAAAATTTAGAAAAAAAATTTTTTTTACTCGGGAAATTTTAAATACCTATTTTAAACTTTAAAAAATTTTAAAAACCTATTTTTTACCTCAAATTTTGACCTCCTGGGATCCTTGTAAAATCCCATTTGTAGCCCCATGAAAGCTCCATATATTCCCACGGTGAAATTGGATCGTTCCGGGACCCCCAAAAAATGGATTCTACGTCCAAAAATACTTCGAAAACGACACCTAACTCGATCCCATAGCTAAAAGCCTTCAAAAAGCGCCTCCTGTAGCCCCATTTTTAGCGTCATAGCGCCCCACGGGTTTGGGAAATCGGGCTGAAAACCTTGCGGGCGCAACTAGATGGTAAACCAAGTATTCTGTCAAAATGTCAGATTTTTTAACCAATTCCTACTGCCCAAAACTGTTCGGACGCTGCACGGCGGACGGACATTTAGGTTTTGGAATCTAGACCTTTTGAAACGGACGATGTCAAATTTTGAGGCCGATCGGAGTCGTCAACCTCCGTCGCGATTACATAGGTGTATTATTCCAAGAATAATAAAACAAAATGAAAATGAATTAAATTAATCGATCTACTTACACGACCCACAGACGAGTAAATGCATTCCAGCTCAGCATGTTTGGATGATACCACAGCAGTTGACGGCTCAGTGGGATAGTAATTCATGAGCCTAGTGAGGAGAAGGTGGCTTAGCCTTATAACCTGCAATTTATGATGAAAATGTGAGAAGAGATAAAGAGGAATGTTCAGACCTGTAACTGGAATATTCAGGTCTGAACAACAGTTGTCCCTTCGACACTAATATCGGTCATGGTCGAAGCATATCGATTTGACAAGAACTCACTCGGGTGTTGTTGCTTGAAATGCAGGCGTTAATTCCCTTCTGAAGGATTTTGCATTGAGCAAGAACTTGCTCTTTCTTCATGAAAGTCAATGCCAAAGTGAAGAGTTCAAGGCCGACGCAAATGTTGCCCAAATTGGGGTTTGGTAGCTCGATGGAGCAAAAAATCTTGTCCATCCACTGCAGCCTGAAGTCGATCGTGTAATCAGGCCAGACGTCGGGCTTGAGCGCCATGCGGACGAGGTTGTAGCAGCGGCGGGAAAGAACTTCACCAGGGGAGGTCATTCCAGCTGGGTTGTTACTCGTTTCGTTGACCTATTGGAGGAAGAAAAGTAATCAATTCACAACGTACGACCTCGACAAGCCAAAACAAAATAAATGAGTATCTCCACTTACAGAACACGCCAACCTCATCAACGTGTTAATAAGGATATCCGCGTGCGTCTTTTCGAGAGGTTTCATTTCGTCGGGATCGTGCTTTATAGATGCAGCAGAGCTTTTCTTTCGCGGCGGCTCCAAGGCTTCGTCCGATGGAGCAGACCTTTTCAGACTGTCGCCGCTTTCCTAAAAGACAAACGGTACACTGAGTTAGATAAGTAATACACGATTATTTGTAATACTCTATACCGAATGCTTACCTGGGCCATTTGATTTTCGTCTTTGATTCTTTGATGCTCCCATCGGATGATAATTTCGGCAAGTTCACAACCAAGTTTTTTGTGCTCTAACGAAGAGGAAGCGCTGAAACCCAACCTTTGCAGTGCCGTAACCATGTGTCGAAGCAAGTTGTGTCTCACCGGATAGTAAACCTGAGGTAGAGCAAAAAATTCCGTTTGATAACAGTTGGTAATACCATTTTGTAAGGGTCATTAATGACAAAGGTAAACTAACAGCATAATGGCGCACGACTAGCTGAAGAATGTGGAAGAGCTGCTGCATGGAATGCCCTTCTTCCACGATTATTTTCTTAGTCCAGTGAGTGAGCATCTTGTAACCATCTTCCATTCTTGCAGGCATAGCAGGCGTGAGGATTTCCAACGCTTGACGCACAACCGGGCGAACTTCGAGGGCGTGAGCTTTCAACAAGCTACGAAACACTGAAAATTCAAATGAAGGTGAAGGTTGGTAGGGTTTTCTGAGACATTGGCACGTCTGCTGGAGTGCATTTTCTTCGACGGGGACCAACCTTGGAGAACGATTCGGGGGTAAGGCTCCGAATGGATGGCTAATTTGGCGATGACGTGGGAGAGAAGAAGATGGCCATGATATTTCGTTGCAGGGTCCACGCAGTTATTGCTAAGTAGACACGGCCAGGCGTACGTCATCAATCTCCGCAGTTTAGATCCCTGGGGTTTGTTGGCGATTGAGTCGTGAATGTGGGAGACACATTGCTCCACAAGGAGGCAGGAGAGTTGAAGAATGAGTATCCGCACTGAGTCCCCGCAGCTGGATGGATTCTCAGGGTCGATAATCTGAAATGTTACACCACAAACTGTATATTATCACCAGGGCTTCCAATCCAGCATTCCACATTATTGACAGGGAATTTCCAGCAAAATTTACCGCCTCTTTAATGGAGTTTCCAGCAGTTTCCGGAATCTCCAAAAGGATATTTTTCTCCTATTTATTCATTACGGAAAAACGACTTCCTCGGAATTATCCACATCAGTAAATTATAATATCTATAGTCTATAAAAGGTATGGGTTTATTATTAGTAAAGTAAGTACTTTTTCTTGAGGTAACAGATTGATTTTCATGGAGCAGGAACCGACGCCATCCGTCACTTGGAAGCATGTATTTTAAAAATGGCTTGCCCAAGAAATGTGGACCAAGGAGAAGCGAGACAATTTTTTCAAGCCCCTAGTGAAAATCGAACCCAGTCCGCAAACACCACAAGCACAAATGACAGGCTTCGGCTAAGGAGCTACGCGACATATTTTAGTTACCTGAATTAACCACATTGTACCCCAGATCAACACGAAAAATGGAAGATGTATTCTTCTTTGGGCGCCATACCCGTAAACGGGCGTTGGCGACCTCTGCTACTAACTTCTGTTGAGCGTGTTGAACAGTTATTACAGAAGTAGGCACCTACTGTTTAAATTTGAGAGGTTTTATAGGCAGAATTCTTTCGGTGGGTAGCCATTTCCTTCCGAAAGGTGATTATAATCACCTGATAATTATCAGTATAGCTGCTGGGATCGAACCAGCAACCTTTGACTCAGCAGTCCAACGCTCTAACCACTGAGCCACTGATAACCACATGAAAATGTATTCCCAACACAATATTGATATAGTCAAACAAACCGAACTGTTTTCTTCACTGAACTCTGCCACAAATTCAAGACAACCTTCAAATGAAGATAAATTCACAGACACTTAACACGTGCGTAGACCGCATACTATAACACAGCATGTCGGGGTGTAGAGGGATTTTGGGTAGACCGCATACTATACTATAACGGTACCATTTTTCGTAATAGATCTATGTTGCTGGATAGGCAGCCCTCTAAATGAAGTTGGGTACTGAGCGAATCATGTACGCCCTCGTCTACAACGTCAACATTGCTTACCTTATTGATAAACTCAGAGACAACGTTGTCCGATGAGTCGAAATTTGGGGCAGGCGGACTGCCGATGAGCCGATCCCCCTCGCCTTTCTCAAAACAGTTTGCAAAACAAGGTATGATGATGTACTGAAGAATTTTGGCCTTCAGTCTCTGCGTTATGACTGATGAAGGAAACAATTCAACAAAACGGAAAAATGCCATCCGCTTCCACTCAACGGTGTAGCTTTGAGCGACGATCGTTTCAAGAAAATCCTTCAAGAACTAAAACAAAACATGGAATGTGATTTTTCTCGGATTTGAAGAGCAGAGTGATGTAATATTGTGGTTTTGAGGGCGAACCTGGAAGTTGGGGAGGTATCTATCACAGAAAGCTCGCAGTAGATTGAAAAGAAGATCTATGTTCGAAGGATGATGACTGAAGTAGTTAAGCAAAATCTTCACCAGCAACTTTGGTTCTTTCCAGTGGACATATTCAACCGTTTCAATGTTCCTGTGACGTTGCTGGAAAAACGGCGTGATATTTTGATGTACTGATGGAAGATGATTCACGGTAGAGCAAGGTGAACCGATGAAAGGTCTCAACAGCTAGTGAACTAACGAACTATACGGAGAAAACTAACTTGATATTGGTCGTTGCACCAAATTTGGTTGAAAGTCTGAGCAAGTTGCTGCTGAGTCGATAGCCATTGATCGTCGTATTTCACCAACAGAGACACAATCCGTATGCTCTGGAACTGAAGTTCCACTCGTTCTTCTGCAAGGAAAAATTTAATAATTGTATTAAGCAGAACAATGAATAAATACCCAGTATCATGTCTAGCGGAAGGGGGGGGGGGGAGAGAGAGAGAGAGAGAGAGAGAGAGAGAGTTCATGTTAGACTCACCAGCAGTCAATGTGCTCGCCAGTTTTGGAGCGAGTGCCATAGCTATCAACCTTTCGACGCTCTGAGGGCTTTGAAGGACTTCCCGGAAAGGACGTCCCTCATCGTGCTTGATAAGATACTCCAAGTATTTGCTCCACAAGTCATCCTGGACAAGTGAAAAACGAGTTGAAGACGCGGGTCACGAAATAAGAACATCATTTGCAATCTTATCCTCACCTTGATTTGGTTATCGCTAAGAAGGAGGTTGATGGTGTCTTGCGGGTACCTCAAGAGGAACTTCAGGAGGGGATGTCGGAAAGGCGAACTTGCACCCACCAGCAGGTTTCTTTCCGTCTGGAGCACAAGTTGGCTCAGGGGTTCGATGAATCTGGGCCCCGCGGCCGGGATTTGGTGAAAAATGCTGATTATTGTGGCGACGATTTGTTCTGTGTCACCATTTTTGGTTATACCTGCGCGGATATTTTAGGTTTTTACAATTTTTATCGATTAGAAGAGAATCGAAATAAAATGGTCATTTTCAAACCGTGTTGCCAGAAGGAGTTCGGCAGAAGCTGTTATAAGCTAGGAGTTTTAACTGTATTCAAAAATTTCAACGGTAAGTACCTTTCTGAGTCTGCATCATGTTCTCCAAGAGCTCCTTCAAGTGCTGTTTGAGCTGTTCGCACAACATTTCATTGAAGCTTGATGGGAACAGCTGCACCAAATATGATAAGCGACGCGCTCCGCTTAAATTTATATTACGATAATTGTCCAAAGTGGACAACAACGGTCGCATAATTTCGTGCACCTGAAACGGCATTACCTCACCCGTAAATAATTTTGCTATACAAAACGATAATGAAACATAACGCATAGAAAATTCGGCGCTTGTGAACTTACCGCGTTCATATCGATTTGTGCCCCAGCAACGAACGTTTTCATGCACTGGAAAGCTGCTTCTTGAAGTTCTTGGTTTTCCTTTTCCAGGCATCGATAGAAAGTGTTGAAGATTTTATCCGAAGCGTTCGGCACATAGTGGAAGGCGGCCAGAGCTCGCATTGCAGCTTTTCGAAGTGGAACGAAACTGCCGACATTTTTGTAGCATGGCATTTTCAGGAGCATTTCATCTGGGGCTTCGCACAAGTGCTGAACTTCTTGGAAAAATACTTCGTGCTCTTTTGTGCCCAAATCTGAAAAGAAGAACACAAGAGAGGATTTTTGTGAGATGATCTCTGCCCAGATACTACAGGCCATGGTTCAAGATCTTTTGGGGGACTCACCTATGCAGAACAAACGTGGCGTCAACGACGTACAGAAAGTGTTCCCTTCCATAATCCCGATTTGAGCGTTTGCTGCTTGGAGACGAAGATGGAGAATTTTCGGAGGAATCATGTCTTCCAAGACCTTCTTGTGCTGTTCCATTACTTTCGCTACTGTTGTCCCCTGGGCTTGGGCAAAGACTCGCAGAAGATGCATCGACTGAAAGTTTGTTCATTAATTCACGTGTAATCATAATTCAAGTTTGATCAAGCTACAATTAACGCATTCGCAATACCTGTTCTCTGATCAGATCAGTGGGGCTGGTAACTTGTCTAGTAAGCTCTAAAGTGACGTCATCAAGAGCTTTCTTTTGGACGAGTTGGAGTTCCCGATCTCCGGTGACCACAAGGGGTGCGCACAACTTGATAAGAGCTTCCAAGTTGGTTTTAGCTTGATCGATAGCACCACTCGAGACCTGGAATAGTGACATTGAGTGAAACTGAACTTTCAACAACGTAGAAGACAGAACTTTGTGCGGTCACCTCTCCGGTAAGGTCCATTATGACGAACAATTGCGCCTTGACGAACACGAAAAGGTGTTGATAGACCCATCTAAGGGACATGGACTCGTATAAGAACATAATCGCGAGACAACCTCCACGTTTGGTGTACCAAGCTCGGTCGTAGCATAACGAGTACATTTTTTCCGCGACATACTCCATGAGTGGAAGCCGACAAGCCTGAAAATCGTAAAATTTAACATTAGCAGAATTCCCGACTTTTTTCGCATTTCAAATGGGAAACCTTAGCAGCTCCACATCCATAAGGATTTCGAGGCCTATCCAAACCACCCTGAAAGACCGGCAACCCTGCTATTCCTTACTTACAGCATCCTTAGAGCCCATAATAATTTCGGCGGTTTCCAATATCAGATTCAAAGCAGATCTTCCCGGCTTGCACAACTCCTTTTCCTCATTACCCATAACGGAAGCGATCGCATCGATGATGACCAAAGGGTCCATCCCATTACTTTGCTTCAACCCTTCACTAAATGGCCCTAAAATTGGAAAATTGGATTAGAATGTGAGCATAGTTCTGCGGATACAGCCACATTGTATGTTCAACTCAACTTACCAGCTTGATGGCTAATCGCTACCAGCGTGAAGTGTCGAACGATCATTTCGAAAATTGGATGAACTTCAGCGGCCATTTCCTTGTTCAATAAAGCGAAAAACATACCTACATGGAAAACCATAACCGTTAATATAAATATAGAAAATTGATTATAAATTGATATTCACTCACTCACCAATCAGAGCATTGACATGTGTCTGCCTTGCTAGCTTGTTGTTACACTGGTACTGTTGGTTTTTGGAGAATTTGATTGGGTCAGGTCGACGCTGATAATCTCCGAGCCCTGTAAAATTATAATTTTGAGCATTTTGGATTTTTTTAAATCAACACATTCCAATAGCTAACAGATAAGCAAATACCCTGGCTGGGGGCATGTCCCGAAAAATGAGTTTTGGTTTTGAAGTCCTCGTGAGTCAGGAGAGCGAAAAGCACTTGTTTGTTATCGTCCAGATTCATCGCTGCGAAGAGATAGTCGCGAACAATGCACCAAGATTTCTGTCTGTAGAACTGCCCATCTGCGTTGCTGGACTTGAGAACAGTTAACGCGCTGTCGACGACCTGCAATGGAGATTGGGGTGAAAAGTGAGACGCGGCAAGTAATAAAGGATTTCGTGCTCTGATACGACAGCTTTACCCTGTTCATTGGCAGACTTATGGGATCGTATTCGGGGAAGTACAGAACCAAAGAGGGCTGCGGGTATGTGTCTGAATGATAATCGAGTTTCTGCGGTTCGATCATCATCTTACGGTTTCCACCTCCGAATTTTCCGAGGACTCTGTAGAAATGAATATGTTCAGTGGGCACAGAGAAGACGCGAAAACACTAAAATTTAGTTTTTTAAAATGCAAGTTAAGAGTGAAATTTACCTGAATGCAACATGCGCAACCTGGTCAGTAGGATTCCGCAAGGACCGCCATAACGCTTGCATAAGGTCGGCCCTGACTGGCTGGATGTGATCGTAAAGGAAATCTGGTTGCAAGTTGTCAACGCACAACTCCAACGTTCTTAATCCCTACAAAATATAGAACTTACCAATGACCAATTCGTTTTAGCGCACTGAAGAAAAATTGGGGTATGAAATGTCGGCCGAACCTGAGATATTAGAGTGGGAGAACCGTTGAGGGCTGAGACAAGCGGGTCCATCAGCATCGGTAAATATGGCAAGAGTGAGCTTAAGCGCACTGGCACGGTCAAGCATAATTCAACAAATAGGTCTTTCATATGTTGCTTGTGGAGTCCTGACTGGAGACTGTTGAGCCCTGCAGTCAACCACAACAAGAAAATACTTTCACATACACAGGAAAAAGCAAAACAATTAAATTGTTTGCAAAAAAAGCAACGAAAAGATGGCTTTTCAAGTATGTTACCTTGCAGCAGATTAGGCAGTAGAGGCAAAAACTCTTGGTAGAGTAGGTCGTGATTACCACCTCCAATGGATCTGAATAACGTTCGAAGAAGGAGGAAATAGTTGTAAGGCTCTTTGGCTGTCATAGCCAGTTCCATCGATCTGAAAAATCAACAACTTGCATTAGGAAATCTGGAATTAGTGCGCAGTTCCACCAAAGACCTCCCATACTCTCGAAGAGTTCATACCTGTTGACTATTTGGTGCAAGTGCGGGCGGAGCATGTGTTCGTTGGCTGCAGCGAAAAGTGAGACGCTGCCAAAAACCAATTTGAACAACTTCAAGTACAAATTGCTCCGCTCCATGTTGCCATTGCCCATTTCCTCCATGCGTCCGAGCAGATATTCCACCAACACCGTTGCAAAAAGTGGGGACGTTTCCGGGTGGGTTAAGAAAGAGTTCCCGACGATTTGCAGTGCGAAGTTGGCTGCCATCCTTTCAACGATGAAGTCGATCGTGGTAGAGAAAATCTCTTTGAATGTCTGGGCATTCATGACAGAAAACTGCACAGAAATACAACTTATTGTAACAGCCAGTAAATAAAAAGTCAGATTAACGGTTGAAGAATTAACCAAATAGAATACTTACCACACCAGAGAAGTGTTCTAAGGCGTCTTTCTCTTCTTTAGTCCGAACGGTCTGTTGCGGCAACGGTCTCTGGGTGGTCATAGCCATACCCAGGGTGGGTGGCTTCATACTAAGAGTGTAAACGTCAAGGGCTTGTAGGGCCCATTTAACGAACCTAATGAAAACTTCGGTTTCCTTTGGCTTGAACAGCTGCAATTTCAAGGTCTGTAAGGCGAGATGAAGGGGAAAAAACATTAATGCATTCCACACAACGAGCAGGCGATGAAACAAAATCAAAACTGAAATGAAAGCAAAAATTACACATACATCAAGACATCAGTTAGGAACGGGTTGGATGGAGGAGTCAGGAAAGGTACCTTGATGAGACGGAATTCGGGTGATTGGAAGCAAACTTCTGTCTGTCGGAAGCAGACTTCTGTCTGTTAGGAGCAGGAGAAAATATAAAATCAAAACACCGAACTCGAAAAGCACCACGTATTAAATCGCAAGGGCTACCAAAAGAAGGAACCGATTGAAATCATGCAACATTTCAGTGCGATGAACTATGACATCAATGTAAAATTATGCAGACCAAAAACTATTTAATAGAAAATCAATCCACATGAAACAACGTCCACACTGCTCATCACAGAGAAAGGATACACATCTACCATACAAGCGAATTGGGTTGAGATCGGCGCCCACCAGTTGAAAAATTAAAATTAACAACTCGACAAAACCCTCACACCCCCCATTCAAGCTCAGAGCTCAGCCCAAGTCTGAAATGATATCCAAGTGGGAAATGATATCCGTTCGGATAAGCCAAATTAGGAAAACGCTCTACTCCAAAATTTGCATTTAATGCAAAACGCCAGATCGCAACCCAAATTCAAAAAGTACTCCAGATATATAACGGCATAACAATGTTTTGTCCAATAATGTGACGTGGTTTTTGTCTGTTCATTAAAGTTATTCATCAGTTGGCCTGATGTTAGAAGGTCTGTCTTTGCGTGGGAAATTCGGTGGATTTGGTGTCAAAAGGTTGGTTGATAACAAATTAATAATTATGTTTAATATTTAGATATTGTAATAATGACTTCAATGTGTATAGTCCAAATACCGAGAAGCTGTAGAATCAATACCTAATATAATCCCCCCCCCCCCCCCCCCCAGATGTTCTACAAATAAAACGCAAGTGAAAGAGAGAGAAGTGTATGGATTTTAGGGCTACCTTGATACAAACCCCAGGCAAGAATGATAACTGAATCAAAGAACGGATCACCACGAACGTCTCTCTCTTGTTCTCTATCATCTGAGCTGTCCTTACCTTGAATCGCCACGTGATGGCTTTCACGCCACAAACCAAAGTTTTAACCAAGCTGCAACAATCGGAGACATTGTAATTCGTCGGCTGCAGCGGCGGGAAAACAAATCTACACTTGGAGGGCTCCCTTTCCTCCGGCTTCGGCTGAATCGGCTCATCTGTAATGACATCATGTATGAAGTGCATATCAAGCTGCGAGAGGATTAAGAAGTGAATCAAATCAAGACTTACTGATCGTTAGACTCCCGATCGGGAGAGAATCTGCTTCCTCTTTTTTCACAGGAGCCACACCAGCTGCTGCAGCAACCGAACTAGGGGCTGTTGCGGGAGTTTTCATTTCTGCTTGTTTGCTGAAACATCCAAGTGCAGCGATGAATATGATTGGTACGGTTTCAGGAACACCTTTCAGGAGTGCTTTGTATCATACCTTTTAGCAATCAAAATAGGGAGGTGGAGCTTCGCAATTGTTTTGAACTTCATAACAAACACTTCCAACATTCGCATCAACAGGTCCTGCCCTGTTTGAGCCTGTGCTGGGTCTTTTTCAGTTTGAAGGCGTATGCAGTCCACCAAGTTCAGCAGTAGCTTGCAGGATATGGTTTGAATGCTACAATGAAAATAATTTAGTAAGGGTGTAAGAGAGAATTGCTAATCAAGTATACCAAATATAGTGCCGAACCTGGTGGGTAACGTGTCGTCGTGAACGTTTTTAGAAAAAATGTGGACGGCTTTGACCAAATCTGACATGGGAAGGAGCTGCCTCACGTGGTGAACCAAATCAGCTAATGTGCTGTAAGCCAATGGTCTAAGAGACTCGTATGTAGTCCATCCCTGCCCGAGAAGGACATCCTCGTCGAAAAGGGTCTCCATGTAAGGTACGAACACTGAAAGAAGGATTTCAATTATTCACCAATACTGCAATGCTCACCAACCTCTCATTTCGAATGCACAACTCACTCAAGCGCAACTCAGTCGCCCAAATGTGCCTGGCCGCCATGAGCAATTCCTTCCGAAGGTGCGTCACCTTTGGGGGGCACAACCTCAACATGTTTATGATCCCTTCCAGCATCTGCTGGGAATGCTTGCCAAATACCTCTTGGTAGACGCGAATAATGTAGGCCAGGAACGACAGGGTTTTGATTTGAGCGCCCATAAAATCCACAAACACCTCTTTGTTGAATGAAGGATGATTTCTGGAATTTAAAAAATCAACATAAGGTGTAAGAACATATTTCTATACGTATAGGAATTCGTAAAAAAAGAGAGAGACTATGTATACCTGTGTTGTTTCAGAGGTTGTAAAGTTATTGTTTTGATAATAACTGGAATATAGTCGTTCACTTCTTGAAGAACTTTGTCTTTGTACAATTCGTACATGAGAACCACTATAGTGGGTAGTTCCTGGAGCACCTTCAAAGACAGTACGCCTTTGGGGATTAAATTGTATTGGGCCTGAAACGCAAAGAACGAAATTAACATGACTGGTGCATCACAAAACATAACGAGATACAATGTAGCAAGCCTGAAGGGGCACATTAAACCTGATGGGAAAATTTGGAATAAGTACATTGTGGACGTATTTTATTCTCCTCTGACCCTCAATACATTTTGAGGTATACCTACATGTACATACATGTACTAACCGTAGCTTTCGTCGATATTGTTCCATCCGGCATCTTTTTACCACATTGGATGCTTGTAGTGGTGTAAATTTCGTTCAAAAGAGTGTCCAGGTGTAAGTCGGCCAACTTTTCCACTCTTATTGGCACTTTAGGTTCAAATATCTTATTGACATGGTCCGGCAGGTCCTGGTAGATAGTCCTCACAAATAGCAAGAAGTGCTGGATCTGTAAAATTCACTGATCGTAGAATATTCGTACGGGATAATTTATAACCGATTTAATTTCACCAACCTCGGCGTTGTAGACGGGTCTGTAGTGTTTATGGAGCTCGATGATGATTCTGAGACAAACGTGTACATTTTCCTCGTTTTCGGTCTCCAGAAGTTTGAAGGCAACGTTTAGAATTTGTTCGGCATAGGGTTTCAAATATTTGTCAGTCGGAATTCGATACATCATCTCGAGAATTTGCTTCCTTACTTGCTGTTGAACGGAGTAAACATGAGAAACATGGGAGAAAGATGAGCACGGAAAATAGAAAACAACTTAGCTTACATGAATGTTGTACTCGGCAATGAAGTGTGGTTCTCCTTCGCGGAGTACCTTCAAAAATACTTTGATGGCAAGATCGAGGAAATTTGGATACTCTGGAGACCCAGAGATGATCTATAACAGAGGTTCACAGATCATGATTAGATTAGATTAGATTGATACCTGAGAGGATAAAGAAGTGGGTTCCCGAAGATCATGATGAAATACACCTAATTTTATTCAGGAATTATCATTCATTCGGCATTCTTCTTGTGTGTAACAATATCGTAAGTTTACATTCAAAAAGGCAGTGTTGGTTGGTTACTGACCTCAAAGTTCTCACTAAGTTCCTGAGCCGCTTGGAGCTTGCTTTCATCCTTCGCTGAGGGGTCGGCGAGAAGTTTAACGTATGCCTCGTACGCTTTGAGTTGATTTTGGGAGTCCGCCGACCCTCCGGGCACCACAGGGGGCGCCATGGCGTTCCAACGACGCTTAGGACACTCACATCAAATATTTCTGTAATGTCATATGGAATTCCAATAAATAATAGTCGTACATTTCAGTTAAACGAAAAGTATGGCTCTATACTACAATCGCTGGATCGCTAGTTCGCACCTAGCAGCTAAATAAATGGGTAACACAAATTTCCTTCTTCACGGGATAGGTAAGCAAATTGTTACATGCGGGCAATGGCCCTAATCAGGTGCCAAGGGGTACTAAGTTCACCGATCTCTGCCCAACCATCTGAAAACACCGGGGCTAGCTACAAAGTTTGTATCGAAACCTTAATTCTCTATTGCTACGATCACTTTTAGATCGTGTCACAGAGGGAAATAATGGCCATTTACAGAGGAGGCATCGAGGGATCGTCAAGATCGCCCGTTTATTTGTAAAAATTGTAAGTAAAAATATTAAACTGGTGCTCATAACATGCAGTACCTACACTGCTAAAAATGGGGTGCAGTTCTCAACAATTACACCAGTTGATAAGGGAGGAAAGTATACGGCGTGATTACGATAACTTACAAAATGTAGTAGTAATCCACAACAAACATGAACAATGAACACTTTACACATAATAGATGACGAGATTCATCAAAATATTCTGAAAATATTTCCGTAAACTCTTTCCATTCAAGGAATTAATTGATAAACACGATGAACTATCAACCACACAAAGGCGGCTCACAGGCAGGGTTGCCGAGAACTCAATAAAAAGTCCCCTCAATCATGCCAAAAATTCCCCGCTGTCCCCCGTTGCTTCTGCTGATTACCTATGCCCTCATGGTCAACATGTTTATCTACTGATTACTTTTCTTTGTGACGTGACAAACTCAGTTTTGAGTTTGTATCTACCAGCGGGTCTCCCTCACTGTAGATCTTACGGATTTATTTATTTATTTGTTTAATTTATTATTAAATAATAAATAATAAATTTTATTTATTTATTATTTACTAGATGCTCCGGCTCGCTTTGCTCGCCTACGCACCCAGCTGGGGGGCTCCGCCCCCCAGACCCCCCGCTAGTGGGGTGCGTAGCATCGATGGACGCGTTCAAACCCCTACTCAGACATAAGGCCTCGCTTCGCTCGGCCGACCGCTTAATCAGACATATGGCCTCGCTCCGCTCGGCCAACCGGTTAATCGGACAGGGGGGCCTCGACCCCCCCCCCCCCCCTAGTAGTAGTTAAACGGTCGGCCGAGACAGATAGAAAAAATCGGCGTATTTTTAGGGCTTACCGTTTAGGAGGAGTAGGCGATTTACATACCCAGCCAGCCACACACACACACACAGAGACGATAAGAATTAGTGGTATAGATAGATTTAAGATTTATTATTTTTTTTAACAATATGTTGCGACCTCTAATGTACTGGTCGGCACAATGATTCTATACATAGAAGTACATGTACTGGTCGGCAGTACTTATTCTATGCGGCCAATACGGAGGTAGAAATTTCTGATCGACCTCAAAATTTATCCTTTTCAAGATATCTAAATTCCGAAAACTAAATGTCCGTCCGCCGTACGCCGACCGCCGTCTTAGCCGTTTTTTTAAATCTGAAATTTTGACAAAATACCTACTCGGTTTAGTTTCGGCTATGGGATCGAGTGGGGTGTCGTTTTTGAAGAATTTTTGGAGGAAGGATCCATTTTTTGGAGTCCCAGATCGATCTGATTTCACCGAGGAAATCTATAGGGCTTTCATGTGGCTAATTTATTTATAAGATTTATGAAGGATCCTATAGGAGGTGAAAATTTAATATACTTAATAATTTAATATATTTTATATCGTGTTTTCCGAGTAGTTTTGGACGCAAAATCAATTTTTTTTCGAAGTCCCACATCTGAAATATTCAGATTCAGATTTCATAACGATTTTATTTCCTTAGGTACAGCATAATAATATTATGCTACATATTATGAAGGTCTTTGAAATGTAAGTAATCCAACCATTGTACAGAAAACAAATTTGATTTTTTTTTTTCAAAAATAATTTCTAAATGACGCATAATAATTAATTTTTGCACAATTGACCTATAGGTGACACAAGGGTTTATTATTCTTTAATATAATATATATTATATATTAATGAATAATAAACGCTGTAATTTGCAGCGTTTTTACTAGTGGTCCTAAATTTGTGGGATATTAATTTTTTACGACCAGGGATGATTAGATAAATAATTTTCGACAAAACTTATTCTTGAACTTCGAAGAAAGGAAAATCCTCGGAAGAAAAGTACCGTCTTTATACAGGTAAAAATCTATCAGAATCGTGAAAGAGTATTTTAGAAAAAGTATCGAAACTTTTTCAAGAAATTATCGATATTTCAAAGTAGGTATCGATACTTTTTATACTCCCTACCACGGAAAGAATGTTCTATTTAGGGATGTCCACACTGAAGAAAAATATCGATATTCGATATATCGATAGTTATATTAAATATCCTTTTACTAGGTCGATATATCGTAGAAAAATATCGATATATAGGATATTAGTCCAAATTTTAAAAAAATCCATGCCTTTCACGACTTTTGATTACTAGTAAATAAATTAAGGTTATAAATTCTTCAAAATTTGAAGAAGATTGTTTAAATTTGTTTTTAAACAAAAAGATTGTTTAATGATTTGAAGATTAAAGATTTAGATATTTAAATTTGATTTAAATTGTTTAAAGATTGTTTAAATTTGAAGATTATTTAATAATCTGTAATGAGTAGGTAATTATTTGTAAAATCATAGAAACAATTTATTTGCTTAGTTTATAATGTTCTGACAAAACATTCAGTACATTACACTAAAATGAATTGCGTGGATCTGCTCACCAACATTAATTAAGTACATTATTAACTCTTCACACATGTGATTGTGAACCAATTTGGTAAAGGGATTAGGAAATGAATTGAAAGCCGAGGTCTATTAAACATAGTATTTGATTAGAAATACTTTCAGTAAAGTTACCTACACGTTCTTTGATCCTATTTCTAGCTGGTGTTCGGATTTTTGTCGGATCTCTCTCAAAAATATCGGTTCCCGATATTTTAAAAATAATATCGATATATCGGTGGAAAAAATATCGCTCGAAAATATCGATATATCGGCGGGAAAATATCGATTTATCGAAATTTTTTGAGCATCCCTAGTTCTATTCCGTGCATCCCTAGTAGGGATTCCCTACTAGAAGGATACGGTATGATACCGTATGATATCCTGGTCCAGGATTCAACGGGATCCAGGATTCCTGGATACCGTTGAATGAATACTTCCACCTTAGTCCTCTGTTACTCTGTGAATACTCCCAAGTTCAAACTTGGATGTGAATACTTGAAAACTTGCTTATTTTACTTCTCAATTGAATGGTGAAGTCAGAAACGAGGTAACAAGGCAATAATTCTTACTTAATTAAGCTACTTAAGTAGCTATAATAGTCCCGTGGAATAGATTCATTTACGTATACCTACTTATTTTGTTGTTTTTCAGGGCTGGTTCTTGGTTGTCCAGGGCGTGGGGCACACATTACTACTGGGGAGTGGCGTACGTTCGTTCCTGATGAGCTCCTGGAGCTATGGAACTGAATTACTGAGCTATGGAATCCATTAACTATGATAGGTAAGGCACTCGTGGAAAACTGCAGGTTTGTTCCAAGCAAGGTAAAGAAATGAGTTCAAAAGTGGATGCCCTATGGATATACCTAGTTATTCGAATGGTCGCCAAGTTGACATAATATTATGTGTGATCACGGTTTGTTTTCCTGTACATGTACAGGTACTATGTATAGTTTTTCCTGAAGATTTTCGCCTAGGTATAATTCATCTATAAGGGGGGGGGGGGATTAAAGTGGTCGTGACGTTTGACCCACTGTAGAAACACGAAGGGGGCGGGCGTGTTCAATGACTACCCCATCCCTGGCACAGCCCTGACTACCCTGAATACTCCCTGACTACCTTGCAACTTTCCTTGACTACCTCCAAGGCTTAACTCGCTCACCGTTTTTCAGTCGAAGCCGACGCTGTAAGGGGAGATAATATCCCGCCTTACCTACATGGAGCCATTCATTTCGCCCTGAATTCCAACGCGGGCCTACAACAACGCAAAGGCAGGCTATAATTCATTTTAGCACCTGTGTACATGTGTATTTAAGTATTTAAGCACGTCGTTTTTTCCCCGGAAGGAAGAAACTAGTTAGAATCTGCTCACATTTTTTATGCTTCTTGTACGTTTATATTAATAGACCTACCTGTAGGTACCTAACTTCAACTGTTGTGTTTTGTAGAAAATACAGTTGATTAAATATGGATGATCGCACGGTTGATCTCATCTTCGCAGGCTCCTTGGAGAGTTTGCCTCCCGTCAGCTCAAAAATCGTTCGAATCTTCACGAGTTCTACCTTCACGGGTAATGTTGACGCGAACACAGTGCACAGTTTATATTATTTATATAAACACAGTTTATATATATATAATTGTAGCCTACTACAGTTTAATTATGTCATACTCTCATCAGCTTTCTTTGCTTTCGTGGTAAACATAAGTAGGTAAAGAGGGCAGCTCGTCTTAAAGGTTCTATAGTATGTATGTAGATGTAGGTAGTCCCTGTATAGTTTGATGTCATTAGACTATATTATAGTTTAGAATAGTTTAGTAAATATTATTTAGAACATCACAGCCATTTGATGGCTTAGTTCCTGAAGGGCCCCCGGCCACCCCACACTTTTGATAACTGTTGTAGTACTTACAATTAATTATACCTAATAATTAAGAACATTTCTTTTTATATTTAATATAAATATTTCTTTGGGTGCTGAACCCAGCTGGCCCCCTACTATTACGTGAGATCTCACCCCAGTCCAACGACCCAGGGTGTGATTTCCTCTTTACTCAGGGCTTCACATTCAAAATTCTAATATTTAATATGAGGTGGGCAGCTGACTCCTCCGCATCTCCGCATAATCTACAGTTGGGTGGGTTCTTAGTTATTATCCCTATTCGGTTGAGGTGTTCCTTGTCTTCATCTCCTGCCATGACGAATGGAACTTCCGAAATAATTTCAATTACAATTATTGTTTCTGCCATGAATGGAAACAACTTCTCAGCCCCCTTCGGTCCAGGCCAACCATCATGGCGTGTCCTCAGTGCGGGTGCGAGGTTCTTTCCCATCCTCAGTGGTACTTTGTCCTTTACCATTGCTGTACCACTTCGCTGAAGAGCGACCCCGTACCACCTAGGCATATTATGGGATCTGAACCCTGCCATGTTATGTTTTCAACATATTATGTTCTCTTCTGGAGCCCTGCTTAGCCTGGTCTGGTGTGAGATTGATGGATCTCCCTAGTCTACCGTATACGGATACATCCGAATGGACCTCTGCACCTTCGGTTAACACCCATTTTGTGTCAACACATTATACGTATATTGTACGAATAAAAAGTATAATCTAATCCAATGGTAGATCACAGGGCATTTTTTGAGCTGGAAGTTCTACTTTATGCACTATCTTAAGTTGGTAGACCACTTTTTGCTATACTTAGAGATACAGATATTCAACTGCATAAATAAATAAGTTTTACCTTTTTCAGATACCATGATGGAAAGAAACACGTTAATGGCTCAGTGTTATCCCAAATTGAAAGATTTCTGCAGGGAAAAACACGGTTTAGAATTTCAGGTAGGTACTTGAAACACAGAGCACTACCATTTAACGTTAGTTTTTGATGAATTTCTATGAATGTTAGGGAGAGAAATTTCCAACCAACATTCCATACCTACAGTTTAAACTGCTCCAAATCACTCTGTGCTGTAGATGAGCTTAGTTGCTTGAAACCGGTCCCCGCTCTTCGAAAAAATAATTTAGTAGGTACCTACATCAGTAACCTCATTGGGTTAAACCTTTGCACCATCGGCAAACAACCACTTCGTAATTTCTACAAAAACTAGAACAGGTAGAACAGGTATCTCGTCCTAGACGGAATTAATAGGTTTGTTCCAGGTTTGACGGAATGTTAACAGAAATCGCCGTAGACATGCGCAGTTTAGAAACTGCTGTTCCAGGTCGATCGTAAGTTGGACGGAAACCGATAGCTCGAGTATGTGCGGTCGGGTTCTGTCGACAGACGCAGTCAGACCTGGAACAAACCTATTGCGTCTTGGACGAGCTTGCCGGTCAAAAAGATTTTGACTTAGAATAAAGACCTATAGGTGTATACATAAATCTTCGAAAATATCTGGGTCAAAATTTGTCTGTACTTACCTGGTTTACATACCTACCAAAGGGGAAGAGGGTTTCAGATATTCGAAAAACCTTTTACCTATTTAATTAATGGCTGAAACTAGGTTTAATTGAAAAAAGAAAAACTGAGAAATTTAACAAAATGAAGAAAAAATGAATGCGTGATAAATCGAGAGCTTTCCAACGAATGGAGAACGGTATTTGTCCGTGCTGATGAAAACCGAAGAAGTTTCATTTCCCTAGAAACGGCTTGGTTGTACGTGAAAATCAAAAGAAAATTTCGAGACAATTCCGCGTCACCCCAAAAACAGTTAGCTCACGGCTAAAGCACGTTCCATGCTGAAATAGTCTGGCGGTATAGAGTGCAAATCAAATCAAATCAAATAAACTTTATTGCACACGGGATTCGCATCCCATAAATTGTACATCAAATAACATTTTTTTTTTTTTACATTGGTGTTACTTATATTGAATTAAGAACAAAATCAGAAAACTAAATGAGAAAATTATCAACAGAATGAGAAAATGAAGAATGAATGAAAATGAAAATGAATGAAAATGAATTAAATGATGGTGGGGGGGGGGGGGGGGGGTGGATGTATTAGCACGGGGTCTTATTGAAACTTCAAAAATCTTTTTGCTGCCTCTCTAAACGGACCGAGGATGGCGAGGGAGCGCACCGAAATGGGTAGGCCGTTCCAGATCCTAGCCCCAACGACAGGGAATGACTGGCCATAGAAGCGCGACGCGTGAGTCGGCACACGGATGGCACACGATCTGTGGGACAGCGGATGGGAGAAAAAGTCGCTCAGGTAAGATGGTGTAGAGCCGCGGAACATCCTGAAAAGAGACAGCAGATGTCTCAGCCGGAAATACTGGAACAGTTCCAGGCCCAAAATCCTGTCCCTGAATTCAGACACATGGTCTCTCGGCCGCAGGTCAAAGGCGTACCGCACGCAAGCATTGAACGCAATCTCAAGACGTCCTCTCATTGAAGCCTCAAGGGAACATGCGTAAACCGTATCACAGTACAGGAAAAACGGAGCCAGCAGGGCCACCACCAACCGCCTCTTCAAGACCAATGGTGTGTATCCCGTGTGCAGTACGTGATGCAAATTGTGTTAAGACGAAATGCAATGCGATGAAAAGGAAGGCGCATGGAATAGTGAAAGGCATAGCGGTGCTGCCAGTATCATGGGCCTGCAATGAAATGTTGAAAGGTTTGATCAAAATGTGCTCCGGATGGGCAAGGATGAGCAGCAAGGGTGTCGTTGCTAGGTACTCACGTCGATTGAGAAGAATTTTAGTTGGCATTTAAGTGAGATTTGAAGGCAGATTGTTTTATGACGAGATTGTCATCAGATGACAATGCCAGATTCTGGCATTCGATTGCGGTTCTGAACAGTGAACCACGAGGTAGACATGGGGATGTGTCTGGAGGGGGTCGACAGGAAGCTGCGGACGTCGAGATGAAGAACATGTGCTGAAGTTGGTGCCCTGTGTCCACTCAGGCAAACACTATTTATTATCTACCTAGATTACCTAATAAAATCAATAATACGGAGCGCATTTGGCTGAACAGTAGCTACTTTTCAAAATAATTATAGGTTAGGCTCGAATCATAGGATTTGGTGCGTATCAGTCAGAAGTATGCCCGAAAGTTAGCACCCGTCACGTGTTGTAGAAAGCGGCGTGGAGAACGCGTTTTACTACCAATAAAAGGGTGATTCTGGTGTTGATATTCACACCGGAAACTGGAAGATACCAGGTCACGAAAGCTCTATGAATCAAACAAATTGGTTTCCAACGGTCCCGTCACCCGTCCGTCACCTGTTCGCCGCAGAAAAACATGGGTGGGCGGAAATGGGACGAACCGCTATGAAATGAAATGTGCGTAAAAAGTTGTCAGGTTCTGAAATAGGGGATTTACTTGATTGGTAATTATGGCAGCAGGTGGTAAAAATACATCGCTGATTTTACTTTTTTGAAAGGGAGGTTTGTAATGGCCATACGCTGTAAAAACTCGAAGAAGCTTATAATCCAGGAAATGGGAGAAAGAAGCGCTGTGACTTGACATAATATTAAATCCCGAAGGAAGGGAATAAACTCCATGGAATCTCGACCGCAATGTGTTCCCTACACACAGGGCGACGATTCTAGAGTACCTAATAAAATAATTATTAATACATGTAACTATTTATTAGATATTTAATATGCTGCGCATTCGATGCGATTGTGATGGTCTTTTAATCAGAAGGAGCTATTTCAGCACACTTTAGTCCCACACATCGTTTGCCATTTAATCCCTTCATCCTTTCTATTTCCATATTCTCTTGACTTTCCCAGCTGTTTCCTTTAAAACCGTTTTCGCCATTGCGAACTCAAACTCGCGAGGCCCAAGGTCGGGCTTATCGACCACACGGAGTCTGGCACAGGTAGGCACGTCCCTCTTCGCGTTTCCAGAATTATGTGCCGTGTGGTCGTGCCCGAAAAAATTTTTTTTTCTCGGATATTGTTTCATCCCCTAATATTTTCCCCACTCTAATATCCCCCGTAATCTAGAATGATCATTTCAATTTTGGGACAGCCTCGCATGCAGCTTCACGGAAATGCGTTACCTTCCTCGTTTTACGCAACGTACAAATATACGCAATGCAGTCGGAAGATTTGACAGGTGCGTCGCATGACTGGAACACCTTTCAGTCAGTGTCGCCCCTCTTTCCGACCACTCCGAGCGTAAATATGCCGAGCTTGAGTCTGTTTCAGCCGCGAAGTACAGAAAATAAGCGTACAATCCAGAGAGGGATCCGAATGGAAATTTACCGCAGCCATGAAAATTGTTTTTAATCGCCGAAGGGGAAAAATGAGTTGTGCTTATCACGAAACGTGCGACCCCTAACATATTACTGTTGGTTTAGTGAAAAAATGGGAAACGCCATGCAAAGTTGAAAATATGACGTCGTCCCCGCTTAATGCAATCACGTTTAATATTCGCGTATGGTACCTATGGTTATTAAAACAAAATGGACCTCTTCAATATCACATACAGAAGAACTTTTAATTTATCGCATTCTGTTGAGAATGTATCTGTGGCTGCATGGGCCACACTCTATTTTTAAACTCACCAGCCCGCCGCTAGTGGTCCCGACACGGGCCACAGGAAGCGCTGCTGATGATGGCGAGATTGGGCGGTCCCGCTTCTCCCGCGAGCGGCTTCATCGCTCCCCAATCTCGCCGCCGATTTATCATCCACCCCCTTTGACACCATTTCGTTTGTGGAAGCCAGCCCGCTGATTTCAAGTAATACTGTGGGCTTAGGGCGAACTAATATCAATGTTGACTTTGATATCAGATTCCTCTCTGCTCCCTTCCGAGGAGCAGCGCATTCCAGGCCAACACGACGCGTTTTTCCCAACCTGGAGATAGCGTATCCTCCAATTATGCATTGACACCGCCTCCCAGGTCTGCAGATTCCGACACTACTTTGCGTTATGCCCTGGGCAGGGATATTCGTGCACTCCTCTTCCTCTTCCTCCAAAGACACCAGGGGCCTAATCCAAGATATGACGCTAGATGCATCTCCCAATCACACAGCACAGTTAATGATGAACGTAGAAATCAATTAGGAACCCACAACATGCATTATGCAGGGTGGAGTACAGTATCCACGCTTCATGGCGATACAGTGTGACATGGATATATATTTAAATATCCAGGTATACCAGTTTGATAAAGTTGATATTGATATTGTATGTCGACCGTGATGAACTATAGTTTGATTCAGCCATTTTCATGGGCTACAACAAAAGAAATGACAGGAAATAATGACTATTTTTTCTTTTACCTAAATCCCTACAGGAACACGAGTTTATTTTATGGAAACCTACCTACGATTCTTTGTACTTATCATTTACATTAGCCTGTTTTCCAACTCAAAATTTACATTTAAGGAATGATTGCTTGTGATATGATAAGTGGTACCTACAAAATAATAACTATACTAAAAATTAATAAAATGGGTACTCATAGAGGACAGCTTACCCACTAACAGAACACCTGATAAATTAAATTTCCAAATTTTGGAATTCACTGTACAACTGACCAGTGTGAGTTGGAAAATAGGCTAATGTAAATGATAAGTAGGTTTCCATGAAATGAACTCATGTTCCTGTAGGCATTTAGGTAAAAGAAAAAATAGTAATTATTTCCTGTCATTTCTTTTGTTGTAGCCCTTGAAAATGGCTGAATGAATAAACGGCCGAAAGGTCGGGGATCCAGGAGTTCACTTTAGTGGCCGAACCTCAAGAATCAAAATATTTATAGGATGAAGCCAACTATACGGCGAAAATTTAGGTACCTAATTGTTTTCCATAATTCTTTTAGTGTTCCCTCTACTCCTAATACCCTCTGTTTGAACAATCAAAAACGTATATATATATATTTAAATTTTTATTATGTCCTCTTGCCTCAGTTGTAAAGCTGAGTAATTGCTTAAAATTTAATGTCAATCCTACTCTACAAAAACATGTTGAGATTAAGTTGCTTGGTTTCAATAATTTGTTCGGACTATAGACGAGAAAATTACTATTTCTAATGATTATCGCTTAAAACCACTTCATTTCTCTGGAACTTTATCTTCGTCATTTTTCATCCTACAAAAATCATTCACAACTTTTTGGAAAGCTCTATAATATAAATATTATTTATCTGACACATAACCACATCGTAGATTCTTATTATTTCTGATGATTTTCGCTTAAAACAACTTCATTACTATAGTAATGAAGTGAATGATTTTCGTACGATGCGGAGATAATGTTCCGTATACGGAACATTATCTCCGCATCGTACGAAAATCATTCACAACTTTTTAGAAAGCGCTATAATGTAGATATTATTTATCGGACACATAACCACATCTCACGCTGCCAATTTTCCCCTTTACTTCTGTGAGAGCGTAACATTTTCTGCGTCAAGGAAAAAGTTGATTGACAGAAGTTGACTGTTAGCAAGACCCATGTCAAATAAATATAAGTGTACCTACTACTTTCGAAGAAGGATCTCTCTGCTCTTGTTAACATAAGTTGCCGAAGGTCGCAGCCCCACACTAAATCACAAGCTTGTGGCAACGAATACCTAACTTAGGTCCTAAGTTAGGTTACCTTGACAGAATTTTAAATGATGTAGTGTAATATACTACATATTATGTTTCTGTGGATTGACCTACTTGAACCCTGCAGTTGCTGAACTTCAGCATCCAAACTAACCTTGTTCTACTGACGTTGGAACACCATTGCGTTGCGTGCGTATTTTGTTCGATTGCTCTTGTAAACTTTTGTCTGCCGCAGGTTGTAGACATGAGATGGGGTGTGAGGGACGAAGCAACAGATGATCACATGACAACAGAACTGTGCATGCGTGAAATTGTCAATTGTCAAAGGCTTTCCATGGGTCCCAATTTCGTGGTGAGTTAACCTTCAAGGCTTTGCGCACAAATACATCACAGAATAATAAGTTGTTCACAAACCCTTCATCAAAAGCAGGGATCTTTTACGTTTAGCAGTTGGAAGGGATGTTATGACTTTTAACGTGAAAACTATATCGACGGATTTTTATTGAAGTGTATGATTTTCTTAGGTATTTTTAGGGCAAAAATACGGCTATCGACCTATTCCTACGTACATCCTGTCTTCTGAACTTCAAATGATCAGAGATGATTTGGCCGCTAATGGTACCGAAGTACATTTGCTTGACATGTGGTACAGGAAAGACAGCAACGCGGTTCCTCCCATTTCTGTATTACAGCCAATATCATCGATTCTTGTCAACTTTAATAACAAGGCAAGTACCAATGCAAGACGACACTATTGGAAAATATTGAGTCTGTTGAAATATCTCCACTGACATCTAGTTGGCGAGTTTTTAATATGGTATCTATTCAACTTTGTTGAAGAGGATCCCTAAATTGCAGCAACATGATCAAGCAGTTTGGTGGGACACGCTCGGTAAAATGCAGAAACTATTCCGCAAAGGGTCTCTCAGTCTGTTCACCCAAGGAAAAATGGATAAGGATGCTATGCATAATTATTACATGTCGGGTAAATAGTATTACAATCATTAAAGAAATTATGTTTTCTTTTTTTTTTTATAGAGAGATTTATAATTTATCGCAAACATAAAAATATTTTTCTCAGCACAAACCGTGGGGTTTCTGGGAAGGGGACATTTAAATCAGTAATTCCTTCAGAATATCACAAAGTTCATGAATTATTCATTAAGCAAATTGTTAAAATCAACATTTAATTTGGGAAATGTATGTATATTGTTTGACATTGTTTGATGTAACTCTGATTGGAATAATTCATACAATATATATTATAATCATGTTACAGTGACGGAAAGGGAAGTCATTAACGGGGTACTTAACGTGAAAAACACGAAAAACCATTGCCTAGCGTATGTCAGGATCATCAACAACATCAACCTCCAAAATTTGAAAAAGGCGTCGCTGTTTTTGGACATCATCAACCGAAGTTTGGATACGGAGGCCGCCCGACTCTTGGCGAATTTGCGAGACGAGAGGCTCACGGATAAAATAGAAACATCGAATTTTCAGAAGTAGGTTTTTCTCGAAAGTTTTCTCGACAATAAAAAGTTTTCGGAAGGTTGCGATGGAGTTTTTGTTTAAATGGGGGCAAAGGTTTTGTGGGCAAACTACGCGAGAATCTGGGTCTGGTAGTTGCGAAATGGAATAAAAGATTCCATGCCCTTAAGGGTGCCCTTAAGTACTGCAAACATTTTCCTTGTTGTAAAATAATTGTTATGAATCGTTTGTTATTAATGAAAACTCGGGTTGTTACTTGTGAGGGCATAATAATATTACACATTGTTTTGCAATAATTGCAAAACTTGATGTGATATGATTGTTATAACTTTACGAACGTAAAATACCGAATTCAAATAATCACCATCAAGGTACACGGTCGAATGGATTGGACGAGAGGGTTTGGACAACGAAACACACGAGGAATATCTCAACCATTTTATTACTCACTTCTACAAGAATATCACAAAATTGGTAGACAGAGCTATGAGGAAGGAGGATTCCAGCCCTCAGGGCCAAATAGTTACTGAAATCCTGCAACATCTTCACGCCTGCAACAATTCAGTTCAGGTAATGTTTACCGGGTCAAGTAATAGATCGATACAGCTACATGTCACAATGTGGTATTCCGTTTATGTAGGTTTTCTATGGAAGGGAAGAAGAATTGGAGAAAATTGAAGCCTACATGAAAGGAGATTCTGAAAAGCCGATGGTTTTGTATGGTGAAGGCGGTTGTGGGAAAACCTCATTGTTGGCCAAATCCGCAGGATTGACGTCGACCGAATGGTTCAAAGGGGCTAAGCCTATTTGTATTATCAGGTTCTTGGGCACAACGCCGGACAGCAGTGCTCTCACTCCTACGTTGATATCGATTTGCCAACAGGTTGGTCACAAAACAATTATTCTACCGGTCTTACCTACATCATGATGTAGGTAACACTACCCAAATGTTGGTTATTATTACCAAACATCCGACCCATAAGTTTAATTTTTCTAGTGTGGGTACGGAATTGTCATTATAGCGGCTGAACGTACAAAAACCGTTGGAATCGTCCTGAAATTACACATGTTATGCAGATAGTGTCAGATTTGTTAAGATTGAAAGGGAATTGAAAGATGCATTTAACGAAGGCAAAAGATGATTTAATTGTTTTTCCTCGTTATTGAAGAGTAGGTACAAGCAAAGCTCGATACGATTTCTCTGATCAATAGGATTGAGAAATGATTTGTATAGCATATAACCAGCCCCTAGCAACAGTAAGACTTCCCTCTTGACTATCTGTTCAGCCGTTCGGGCATGAAAAGACCCATAAACCCACACCCTCACTCTCTCTCTCTCTCTCACCCGTGTCGAAGAGAAGTAGGTATAGTATATTATAGGATTTTTCCTTTTTTGAGAGTTTGCACTAAAAGTCTTGTCATGTGGACTCGTTACTCCTGCTATTGACCTTCCAGATATCATACAACTTGATGCAACCGTTTGATGATATACCAGATGACATTGTGCCTTTGACGGCTCACTTCAAGAATCTCCTGACTTTCGCGTCAGCCCAACAACCGTTCGTGTTCTTCTTGGATTCCGTGGATCAACTAACTGGGACGCAAGATACAAACCACGTTTCGTGGATACCCACCAGGCTTCCCTCCCATTGCAAGGTCAGTCGGAATGAAGAACAACTCCAATATGATTCTTGTACGGTTGAATTTTCCCCTCTTTGCCAAAATTACATTAATCTTCTACTTCAGCTCATAGTGTCATGTGCTTGCGAAGAGGACAACCCTGAGGTTTCCAAAGATTATCACATCCTGCGAAAAATGATTGACACAGAGGAGCATTTCATTGAAGTCAGAGCCCTCGGAGAAGAGCTAGCCATGCAAGTCATCAGGTGAGTATCGAACTCATCGTTGATGATCATGTCTCACAAATTTCTTTGTGTGCGTACAAAAGTAGTAGGTACATACTACTATTTTTAGGATGTGGATGAAAACAGCGAAAAGGGATTTGACAAACTATCAATGGCGGCTCGTGTCCAATGCGATTGACAAATGTTCCCTCCCAATTTTCGTCAAATTGGTATTTGCCGAAATCTGCCGATGGCGGAGTTACACAAAGCCGCAAGACACGCATTTGGCATCCACTGTCATGGATTCCATTATGATGCTGTTTGAGAGAATTGAAAAACAGGTTAGTAGGTAGTTGGAGTAGGTCGTTGATGTAAGCGAACAGGAAACGTTCATCTGCAGAGTTAACTCCTTTTCATTTCAGCACGGTAGGATCCTCGTCTTTCACGCCCTGGCGTACATCACGGCAGCAAAAAGCGGCCTGAGCGAAAGTGAATTGGAGGATCTGATATCGTTGGACGATAAAGTCCTGGACGACGTCTACCAGTACCATTTACCTCCCGTGAGGAGAATCCCGCCTCTGTTGTGGACGAGAATAAGAAACGATCTGCCGAATTACCTCTCAGAAAGAGAAGCGGACGGGGTTAGCGTGATGAATTGGTACCATAGGTGAGTGAAGATGCATTCTCAAGTTACATTAATGTCGACAATACAACGTATCAAACGGGAAATTCTGGGTTTCAGGCAATTCCGTGACACAGCCCGCGAGCGATACTTCAAAAATATGAACATGGCCATCTACTTTCACTCATCGATTGCAGACTACTTTTTGGGAATTTGGGGTGGTGGAATCCCTAAACCTTTTAAGTACACCGAAATCCAGAGGCACAGGTAACTATTTGGACATGTCCATTTATTTCGATTTGTACTCGTGAAAACCCGTACCTCTGGCCAATTGCTATTACTAGGTACCACTAGCCGTGTCACAAAAGAATTGTGTCCGCCATGAATGCATAGTCCCAGGCAACAACTTTTAACATAGCAGACTCACCTTGTTGCTATCAACTCCCTCTCCTGCTCAAATAATAGCTCAAATAATAGGCTGCTCAAATAATAGCTTTTCGTGGTGGCTGTTAGAAGAAGGAGGCTCCACATTTGCTTTGATTCCACACACTTGGTACCTACTAAGGAACTTGAATAGTTGATTTGTGTTTTTGTGATCAAATAGTTGATTTGTGTAAACACTGGAGGTTTTGTTCCAAGAATAATCACAGAATCACTTTTTTTTCTTGTTTTTAAAATGTGGGGTGTGCATACCTCTGGCCAGTTTTATGTTGGTACCTGTGGGCACCTGTACAATTCATTTTTTGATCCACGAAGCAATTTCACATTTTTGGGTTATGATAACATCCGCTAACAATGAGGTTCCTGGTTTACACTCCCAGAAGTACAAACAGATCTGGCCAGAGGTACGTGCTATGGTTGTACTTCTGGCCAAATTTCACTTTTTTTTTCTAAATTGCCCCTGTGAGAAGAGTAATTGGTATTGTAACAAATTTTTTCGCAGTTTGGCAGCCAAATAGTTACTTTTTGAGAAGACGATGATTACTATGTACTTATTCTGTTATTGAAAAGTCAATTTTTCAAAAACTGGCCAGAGGTACGGGACCTTCCCCTACTCTTCATACTGTTGAAAAACTAATTATATATTAAGAAACGCCAGCACTGATGGAAAATCCTTCGCCCCAACTTACCTGTTTGTCTAAAGAAAAGGACGATATTTCTTCAGCCCTTTCACGTTGCTAGAGTCATTTGTCATCTGCCGTATATTCCATTCACTTTGCTCGGCAGGTTCAACCTGACTGACAGAGAAGGTTCTGCGGATAGGAAAGTGCCCATACAACCTCTGGTCTTCTATTCCAAAGACGGCAAAGTGTCGAGGTACAATTTGAGGAAGGTGAGTTATGACTGTTGTCCTGAATGAAACGCATGTTTAGGAAAATCTATTGTGGATTGAAACGTGCGTAGCTGCTAGCGACGTAATTCGATTGCGCCAAGTCATCCTAAGTTGCCGTTTGTTGACAGTTTGGAGAGCTGCCGTTCCATTTGGTTCGCTCCAAGAGGTTCATAGATTTGTACAACCACGTCCTTTTCAATTATCAGTGGTTACACGCCAAGCTCAGTTCTTGCCCGTTGCAAGCCGTCCTGAGCGACTTCGAAGATGCGTGTGCCAATATTGAAGACAGAGACGTCACCAGGTAATGTCTGCTATGGTCTACACTTTGTATATATACTGTACTGCTGGCAATCGAGCTAGAATCAATCAATAACATTCATCAAGCCAACTTTTAAGATCCCAACACAACTTTCAATATTTTGACATCGTATATGTTCTCCCTAAATTATTCTGTTAACTATGATATTCATTTGATAGTCACAATATAGTATCAGTTGTGCTCAAGCCCAACATAAATATATTCATTGACCAGGTAAGTTGATTTGACGTTTCCTGATTTCAAAACACACTATATGATTTGTCATTTATGTTAGGGAAGAGATAAGATTGTTGAGGAGGTGAGCTATCACACTAACAGTGAGTTCTATCAACTTGTTCTGATCAGTTTTTTTTGTGGAAACAAGTTGATTAATTTCCTTTTCCTATTAAACATCTCACTCTGGTTACAATAAACTCTTAACACATTTGTCCATTAAGTATTATGCACATACACTAAGTCGTATTTTACTTTTTGTCCTTTTTGTCCATTACATTCAGACATACCACGTAGACAGTTGTACTTCTAAACAGCTCAACACAGTATCAATTTGTGCTCGCCAGTACACTTTCTATATAATATTTCTAAACCAAAATCATACCAACCGAACGACCAAACATATTTTCGCACCAGAAATTTTTTCGCATAATCAGAAGCATCCAGGACCAAAGTAAGTTATGTGATGATGTTATTTTTGTTTAAGTAATATGCGTCTGAGTGCTTGTTGAAAGTGAGCGAGTATTGTATTTGGCAGTAGACCATTTGGAACGCTTCGTTTTGATCAAGTTGGGTAACGGCACACCAAGTAGATGTTGAATATTTAGAACGCCTTGTTTCGTTGAAGTTTACCAGTATACTCTTACTCAGCCAAGATCAAGTATGTGTAGGCTCCAAATACTGAGAGGTCCATTGTAATTCAGCCAAGACAAAGAACCTAGAATTCTACGTGTATTTTTACATCGAAAGGACGTACAGGTACTAACTTGGCTTTTTCGCAAAGGGAACTGATGCTCGTTGCCGATGCTCTGAGGCTTGGAGGTGCTATTCTCAGCGTCTACCCCGACATGTTGGCTCCTCAGTTGGTCGGTAGATTGTTGCCGGAAATAGGTTCTAATCCCAACATCAAGATGCTGCTGAATGCATGCGACCAAGAAGGGCCTGAACACTGTGCCCTGATGCCGTTATACCACTGCTTGCACACACCGGGTGGTCCACTGAAGGTATGAGTTGCTGTGTGCACTTAAAATGAAATTTATCCAACATTTAGAACTCCAAGCGCAGGTTCCTACTGTGAAAACACCTATCCTCCCTCCCATAAGCAAAATTTATTCGAAACATAGATATAGATAAGTACCTACTTTAGTAGGTGTGGCGTTGAGTAAATTAACGTTTCCTTCTATCTGCGAAGTCGGGCGTGGATGGGTTACTGCATAATCCAAAATGGGAATTAGGGGGCCAAGTTTTGAGAATGGGGTCGTCTGGCAACGAGGGATGAGTACCAATGTGTCGATATATCTGAAATATTGATATTTCTACAAAAAGTGTCAGTATTTCCAAATAGGTAATTTTCCCACAAATTCATGGGAATCATGGAAATCAAAAGTTTCGAATCAACGTGCCAAAAAATTTAGGGATAGTCTTCACGTAGCACTGATTGAATTCCATAGAAAATCGTACCAGAACAGGGTTTGTTTAACCTTAATTCGGTAATTATTTATTAAATATATATACATACCTATATATAGAAATTGGCGTGGGAATGACACCGTGATTGTCGATAAATCGGAATTTCGATAGAATGTTCTAAAATGAATATCGGTAATCCCGACATTTTAAAATAATTCTAAAATGTTTATCGTATATTACGTATCGAAGGACAAATACCGAATTATTCGGAATCTTCCCTTTGATACCGATCCCTACTGGCAACGCAAACATAGAAGCATACACGTGGGAGTGATATTTCACACAGAGGAGGTTTTATTGAAACTCACTTATAGAGGCTTTGATGTCTTCTAAGCGAGTCCACAGTGAAGGTTTTGTCAATAACCCTTTCGTGTGGCCCCATCCACGTTTGATCCTCTCCCAATGTTTTTCATCTCAGAATTAGTGATCTATCACCTATAGAGTTGAGGTGTTTGATCTCATCAAATTTCGTCATAGTGCCAAATTGTATTTGGATGACAATAGCCAATAGGAGTGACTGTTAACCGTATCTTTTCAGTACTCCTTAGAAGGACATCAATTTGCTGTCTTCGACTTCAAATTGACGTCCGACCTCCGGTACATCGTCTCCATATCGAACAGATTTATAACTTGGGACCTCTCGACAAGTGACATGAACCGAGACGTCAATCCGGGATTGGAAGGGATCATGCTTAAACTATACCTCAGCCCAGACAATAAATTTGCCGCTGCTTTTACCAACAACAGCCAGGTATGTATTGGTAAGATGGATCAGTAGTTGGAGTGAAGTATTTCGGTAGGGTCTAATGAAAGTGTTTGCAGACGGTCCTCCTTAACACGCTGAGCAGTGATTTCATCATTATTGATAATCCTTTACCAGAAGAAGAGCAGGTGGTCGGCCTATGTTTACTGAACCAGTTCTTATTCATACACGGTCCCGGTAATTGGTGCCGCTACGACATGAGAGGCCAACTACTTGCACGGTACGTCATGTTTTTCGTTAATAGTTTGGAAAAAAGAAGGAAATTCCACAAATTGAATGTGCCTCAGCTACACGAGCCCTGAAGACCAAGTGACCTGGCCTCTCTTGTTGATGGAGTATACTACTCTGGAAGATTACCGATTCACCTTTTGGAGTGGAAAATTGGAGGAACCAAATCTTCTGTACAGAGTCACTCGAGAAAACAGAGACATTGACTCGCTCTGCTTTCATAGGTAATGATAATCTTCATTATCTTCATGACCTTGAGGAACTCAATTGATTGGTATAGAGGAATTATTGTATAGGTTTTGCCTCATTTCTGTTCAATTTGGTTTTAGTGCGATGGCTCTGTCCAAAGACAAAACTGTGATATACTGCTGCCACGAACCAGGGTTTTATCAAGTATCCAAATTCATCTGCCCGATTGGAGCGGACAAATGGGAAGAAGTGGAGAAGTTGCAGTCTCCTTGTACGTCTCCTACTGTTCGTTCTTAAAAAAAAAAAAAAAAAAAAAAAGTTCTTCAACGAAGAGTTGTGTTTCCCGACAAAGAGTAAACGTTCGCTGGAGAAACCTCTCCTCGTATTTCGTGCTGGAAGAGAACCTTGATTTTCAGAAGGAGTTAATTTGGAATTCTCTTCCATTTTAGACGACGATGCCCTGGAAATCGTCCTCCAGTTGAAATTGGGGAGAGACGAGGAAACCCTGTTGGGCACGACTTATAATGGGTTTGCAGTTTGGGACCTCACCGGAAATACAACCCCCAAGATGCTCGTTCTGCCCCACGGAATGAGAAATATCTCGACCCGGGTCATGGTCTCCAACTCTTTCATGATCTCCGCCAACAAGGACTACGCAGTGGCCGGCGTCAGGTGCAGCTGAAAACACAGATTTGTCTTTGTTTTAACAAAATAGTTGCAGTGTTATTTGTCTTTTTGTAACTTTGTCAACTTTCCAGGAAAAACCTCTACGTCTGGAACATCGCCACCTCCGAACTTGTGAAGGTGCTCGACGCTCATTTCGGTCGGATCATATCCCTCGAGCCTCTTACGATCGGGAACTGGAACTCGGTAATCACATCTTCCATTGATCGGTCGGTCAAAGTATGGAACATAAATAACATATTTGAACAAGTTCACGTCATCGATCGGCACGAACTGCAAATTGACTCCATCAGGTACATCCTTCTATCAATAACACGAGTACAAAGTAATATCACAATTTTTCAAGTTTTATATCTCGTACCCCTCTTCCCTTACTTGCTATATTTAGAGGATTTTTTTTTTTCAGCGTCTGTCAGGAAGCTGGATTAGCAGTGACAGTGACGAGAGGATTCGTCGGGGTTTGGGACATGCAAGCCGGTCATCTGATGTCACAATTAGCTGACAGCCCATTAGGAGCCATCGTGACTCACGCCCTCATCACCACCAGTGGCAAGTGGGTTGAATTTAGTTCAACTGCCGGGAAAAGAGCGGTTTTGAAGAATGATGTTGTAAAGCAGGTTTTTTTTTTCAATCTTAAACGTATCAGAGGTATTTTCATTTCTTTTCAGGTTCATAATATCCGCGGAATCTGGGAACATATTAGTTTGGAACAGGATCACAGAGCAGGTCCTGTTCAAAGAGGAGCAACAAGGTATAAGGCAGATTCTTCTTCTGGAAGAAGGAGCTAAAATGTTGGTCCTATCAAAACCTCCCATCATTGCTGGGGTTGAACCGCCACCGAGAACTACAGCCACAGGGATATTGCGAATCATTCCTAGTTAGTTAAAATTTGTTGTACAACTTTTATGTAGTTATGATTTATACAGAACCCAAAAAATAGCTACATGTGAAACCACCTAACACCTTGACTGATACCTAATAATCAGTTACTTATTACAAAGGTACACGACCAAAAAACTGCCTCCAGTTTTGCAACTGATTCCTATAGATTTTGGGGCCCTGAATCCAAGAAAAATAGCCAAAATGTTCCAAGCCTTCCAAGCGTTTTCTTGCAAAATATGATTTCTTACTATTATGAGGAATATGTAAATTATATATTACGTTGTAGTCATTGTGTGAAATCCGACATTATATATCTGGCCTAGTCATTCTATTGAAAGACTCAAACGGCTAGTCAATGTATGAAACGCTTACAAGAAATGTTCAGCTTTTTAGCCAACTGCAGTTTATTTTCTTGGTCCGTAATAGAGGTTGTAGTGGTAAACTTATTAGACATAATCCCTCATGATATATTAGGAGGATTTGTATTAATTTTGGTTTATTATTCTTGGAATAATACACCTATGTAATCGCGAAGGAGGTCGACGACTCCGATCGGCCTCTAAATTATCTTTTTCAAGAGGTCTAGATTCCAAAACCGAAATGTCCTTTCTCCGTCCGAGCCGTTTTGGGGAGTAGGAAGTTTTTAAAAAATCTGAAATTTTGACAAAATACTCGGTTTACTATCTAGCTATGCCCGCAAGGTTTTCAGTCCGATCGCCCAAACCCGTGGGGGCACTATGGGGCTACGAGAGAGGTTATTTGAAGGCGTTTGGCTATGGGCTCGAGTTAGGTGTCGTTTTCGAAGTATTTTTGGACGTAGAATCCATTTGGGGGTCCTGGAACGATCCGATTTCACTGTGGGGATCTACAGGGCTTTCATGGGGCTACAAATGGGATTTTTGAAGGATCCGGGAGGTCAAATACGCATTTTGTTTAAGAGGTCAACTTTTTTTTTTTTTTGTCGTATTTTCCGAGCAAAAAACATTTTTTGCAAAAAAAAAAAAAAAAACAAGCCATCAATTGAATTGAATAGATGAGCGCAACCTTTTTGTTATTACGATATATTTAATGAGCGAGAGAAACTAAGAAACAGTAGGTATCTAGCGACCAAACTATGCCACACAACACATCATCCACGTGATGCTCATTACGTAAACAACTGCACCCTAACGACCGATGCGTATCTTATAAGAAAACCTTATGCCGATCAGAGGTAACGAACGGCTCAGGCTGCAAAAATCGTTTTGGAGTCGTTGGAATCAGCCTGAAAAGCTCATTCCATAGACCCTTGTACCAACAAAATCGGACAAAAACTTTCGTCCCGCTTTTGAGGCCTCCTTAGTTACACATCAGAGATAAACAACTTTCGTCGTGAAGGACCTCCCGAAAACCGATGAAGGGGATGAGGGAGGAAAAATCAAGGTAGCCTATAACCACCCCCCGAACTCGCTGATGACAATGAGACCACCCTCATGAAAATCTGTTGAGCCGCTCGGGCGTGATGCTCTGTACACAAACAAACAAACAAAAAAAAAAAAAAAAAAAAAAAAAAAAAAACAAAAAAAAAACATACATGTCGAGGAGGTGAGCGCACCTTTCCATTTTTTGGAAAAAGGTTGCGCTAAAAATATTGACACTGAATTAATTTTTGCGCAAGTAACCTATATCAGAGAATAATAAACCCTTGCGTAAAATTTGCAGCGTTTTATACGTAATATGTATAAGGGTTTGCAGCGTTTTATACATATATGTTTATTATAACTAAACGATGGGACGACAGTTGGGACAAACATTTCTTTTGGTGTACGGGTGATTCTCCGAAATACATCATTGTCTCACAATTCCATTTTGTAGTTCCTTCTATGTTATTTTTCTACATTTTTCAGTTCAAGGGTTTGGTTCTAAAATATCTGAGATATTACCTGCTATTTTGTCATTGTCACATGTCGTTAAAATGTTATTGGTATCTCGAAACCCCCAATAATAATGTCTCCCATATTATTATTCAGGTCCTCACAAGTGAACATTTACAGTACTACCATTGTGACATCAGTATTCAGATCGCGTTCTAGACCAAAGGTCTATGTCAAATCAGCTAAGCTGACTGATCATGCGCGGGAGCGGGAGTTTTTTTCAGTCTTGATCAAAGAAACTTGATGTAAACAGGTTGATGTCAACTGTGTGCTACCCAGTTCCGTCCCTCAGTCTGATCTGAGGGCCTCAGATGCCCATCATGTTTTTTTTTTTTGTTAATTTATATTTCCACACCTGTGTTTTGTGATGATTTGAAGATGTGCAAGCGGTGGAATGTCAATTGGATTTCTGTTCAGTGGGTTCATTAGTTCTTCAAAAAATGATACCCGGATTTCTCTACTTTCGGAGAATCATCTGTACCTGTGTAATTTGGGGTTTCAATACGAGACACATATGAACCTATTCGAAGGTGATATTTGGGTATCAATCTTGTTATAAATGGCTCTCATCTCGTATGTGCAGGCGGAACTACTGTCTACAGCTTTGAGTATCCAGTCAGAAACGTCCCGGGGGTGAATTTCAAAGATGTCGTCATCACGTGTGATAATCAAATGGTCGTCGCAGTGGCAGCCGACAAAGGGACAAAGGAGGCGATATACACGTTCAACAGCAAGACGGGAGCCAATGTCAGCAAGATACCCTTGAGGATTCCCGGCCTTAAGGCAGGTCATATTGGATTCCTTTCGGCCAAATTCGACAAAGGTCTTACCTTCTTCGCTTTGTAACAATCTTGTGTTTGTTGAAGGATGTCGCTAGTATGGTGGCGATGCCTCAAAAGGCCTCTCATGTCGCTCTTGTCGGCAACGAAAAGGTGACTATTTTCGACGTGAAGAACCGGAAGGTGGTGAGGACGATCCCGAAATGGGGTGGGTCCTGCACACAAGATGGAAAATACGGACTGTATGCTCCTTCCAGGTTTGCAGTAGAGTCAAATACTAAATTTGAAGCACCAAGTTAAGAATTGATGTTAATTCAACGGTTTTTAGGGGTGGGTTGGAACTATTGGAGTTGAAGAGAGGTGCGTCTGTTCGCACTTTCATCCCACGAGTGGCCGAAGGCGTGTTTTCTGTGATATGCATGTTCAATAAAACCGATGAGTACGTTCTGTACTACCACAGTGGAAAGAAAACAATCCGAGTTTTCCGGTGAGCAGGTTTTCGAGGATTATTTTTATACCACACACAATAAAACAAAAAACCATTGAAGCCCCTTATGCAGAGCCTCATCCATCAAAACAACATCACGATGACTCGTTTTTTTGTGATTAACAATCGACGTAAATAATTCAGAGGCAATTCTGACGTCAATCCAACTCCAATGATGGAGGATTAATTGCTTCTCCTTTTTCGTCGATCGTTTCAGGACCTGTGACGCCGAAATGGTAGCGAATTACCGCGTTCAAGCTGAGTTGACTGCCATCGAAAGCACGGAAGATGGGAAATGTATTGTTTTGGGCACCGTTGACGGCTGCCTGTCGGTGCTCGCCATCGCCGACAACACCAAACCCGAAATGAAGGAGTTCCTCAAATCGCTGCCTTCGCGCGATGAAACGGTAAATATTACGATGAAACATGAAATATGTTTACTTGCTCGCCGTTGAGGTTTTCAGGGGCTCCTTTTTTTTTAATCATTGGATTGCAACTGCGGCTCTTTTTGCGTTGAACAGTTGAACGGAAAAAGTCTTGAAATGTAATATTCGCAGAATATAAAAGGGTGGAAGTCGTTCGGATGTAAGAAGTATAGACAGCGTCGTGACTGCGAAGGGAATGGAAAGCCGAGCCAATAAAAACGAGACTGTTGATTCTTTTCATCTCCCCCCCTCCCCCTCGCACCTTTCCCTTTTGTGGGGCGGAGTGTAAATTTTTTATTACGTCACTTTTCATTCCATTACGCTGCCACAACGGAGGAACACTTTCCCCGGTTGAAAAACAAAAGGTCAAGGATGGTCTTCAGTGAAGTTTCTTTGAAGATTGAGACAATGGCATGAGGTTTTACGATGGAAGGCAGCGTTAGGGGGTTAAGTTCGGTCTGCGCAACTTTAAGCTAATTTTCACTGAGTGCCTGAAGACAGTCAATAATGTGTTATTTAGAGTGCCAACCCGAGTAGGAAACACTGAATTGAAAAAATAAATAAATTTAAAATAATAATAATAATAATAAAAACGCTGTAAAATAATGTTTTATTTTTTGAACATTTTTAAAAATATAGGCAATTCGGTCAGTCAAAAAGTATATTTAAAAAAAAGTTTTCTTGTACAATGTTTGGACAGATGTGAGACCCCGAAAATGGATTATGCGTTCAAAAATAGCTCGAAAACGACACTTCATTTGTACGACTGACCTCCATCAAAAGCTCCGTTTGTAACCCTACGAAAGCTCCAAAGATCCCCACTGTGAAATCGAATGTTTCAGGGACTCCCAAAATGGATTCTACGTAAAAAAACGACACCTTACTCGATCTTGTAGCCGAAATTCTTCAAATACCCCTCCCATAGCCCCACAGAGCCCCACGGGTGAACCGGGTATTCTGTCAAAATTTCCGAGGTGGGGATAGCACTGACGGCCAAAACCCTGACGGCCCTTAGCTAAAACGGCCTGGACAGCGTACGAACATTTGAGTTTTGAAATCTACGAGTCTTGAAACGAATACGTAGGTGTATTATTCCTAGAAAAATAAACCAAATACCGACGTAACAAGCATTTTACCAGTTTCTGGACCATTACAATCGTTCGGGTATACATATTCCATCGTTGTATGAATATGATATCTCGTCTAGGTATGCGACATTTTCACGGCTCGCCGACGTTTCCACCTTTCGGTTCCTCATGAATAGAATATTCTGCCGCCGGAATTATTCCCCTAATGCTCGCTGGTTTTCTTTCAGCATTCTCTGCACTTTTTTTCGGAGTTGCGTTATTCATATCACTCCAAAAAGAGAACAGTGGCATGGGGATACTGTCTTGACGGCAGGGGTGATATTGTGCTGACGCAGAATTATTCAACTAGAAGCCTTGTGATGTTGAATGCTTTTCCTTACCTTCAGTTTGTCACATCTTGCTTCAAACTGGCTCTGCACCCCTGCACCACTCGTTGACTTCACTAGTCAACATAACAAACCACTCATGTTCAGGATTAGGTATATCAATTTGAAAATAGAAGCTAATAGGTCTTATTATGATGTATTTACGTCGCTGATGAAACCTTAGATACCTACGAAAAATGAGAAGGGGTTATGGTTATTTTGACTTATTCTTATTACGGATCGGACGTAACTGTCCGATGTGTATTTCGTATTTTGTTCTTTATTGCGGAGCCGAGACGTATAATATTGTATATTATTTTTCTCTATTTTGCCTATTTTGCTCTCCTTCTCTAGTAGGTAGTCAAGTAGGTGGAGTCGCTAAAAAGCTTCACGGCGAAAAAAAAAAAAAAAAAAAAAAAATCGCTTTGCCACTTTTGTGGTAAAACTGGTGGTTATCGATCGTAACGAGTCAAAAGTTACATTGCAGTGCTCATTTCAAGGCTGCCCAAGCGCTATTCGGGCTGTTGGAAAGCGTCCAAATTCAAAGTGCTTTGTCGGAAATCGCCATAATGCAGGTGCAGGGAGTGGACTTTTACTGTTGAACGAAATTAGATGCTGATGAGGCGGAACTTGTTTTCTATACGATGCCGAGTCTTGAAAACAATGCAGATGTACTGGTTCACACAATCGAATGAACAATTTTCCGAGCGTCTGTCCGTACGCGTGGAAATCATTGCCAAGATTTGCGTCAGTCATAGTCACCTGGCTTGCAGACTTACGGGAAAATGCTCAAGTAACACAATATCAGTCAACCCCCCCCCCCCCCCCCCCTTTCTGGTTTCCAGCAGCTAGGGAGGGATTTCGTGCTAAGGTGCTCATAAATTTTTACAATGTCGTGATTTCAAGCTTGCGAGTTTAGGGCCAGTGAATTACGACGTCCACAGCCCAGCGCAACCCCTTAGTGATAATAATGTTCCAATATGACACACGATAAAACATCTATGACAAGGATCGGGTGCTCCCTTTCTGACCCACATTAAATCAGACTAGAACGGATATTCAGTCTTGAAATTACAAGGCTTCATTTCCCTATGTTACTTTTGATTATTATTTACGGTTAATATGCGTTGAATAGAAGGTACTTGGGATGAGCCAAATTTGAGGTTGGTTCTCCCCCCCCCCCCCCCCCCCCAGAGCGAAGTATCTGCTTGAAGCAAAACTACGCCGGGAACTTTTTTTCAGCTGAAACCAACTCACTAATGATGCCCTGCAGGGTACAAGCTTTTGAAAAGAGCGACAAATGTTAACGTTGATGTTTATATTTCAGTGGAAGAAGAAAATGGAGAAAATTAAGGCCACCAAGCGGTTCAGGGCGGCCGGTTCGATTGCTCAAGTGTGCATCCAACTGTACGACAGCATATCAGGAGGCAGCGACGATAAAGAGAAACATCAACTTTTAGAAGCAGCTGACAGTTGAATGACGTCTGCGAGGAAGACTCAAGTAGGTTTTATTCAAGAATGTGATATGCGTATGTTATACACTATAATCGTTAGTAGGGATTATATGAAGTAGACTGATTTTTAATGTTGACTCTTGAATTGTTGAAGAAATGTGGAAAATAAACGGTAACTTCAAAGTATCGTTTTTCACTTTTTACAAATACCTCCTTCTGTGGGTATCGTAGACGCTGATCGTCGTTTGCCGACTAATCCATTTCCCTCTTCTATGCTGCGTCCTCTCAATGGCTCCAATCTTGAGAGCGGCGACGTCCTGGATGCATGTCCTTCTCCGGGACAATTTCATACAAACAAATCCAGCGGGGTGTGACTATAGTCAACCCCGAATCGTTATGTCAAACGTATAGCCCATTGGTTATTTCAGATGTTTAACTTACCGTCAGATCTGACGGTAAGTATTATCCTTAATATATGACGGTAAGTATTATCTATAATATCTGGATATTATCCAATTTTTAAAAATGAGCCCATTAAAATGAGCGAAAATTAAATAGCCCATCAAAAGAAGAAATTTTCTTCTTTTGTTCGTAGAGACGCTATGTAGATTAGATTAGATTAGATTGATACCTGAGAGGATAAAGAAGTGGGTTCCCGAGGGCCCCCATTTCCCGCACTTAGGCCTATAGACCCATTGTGCTGCCTCTCGGAGTTACTGTGGTAGGAGTTCTGTGCCCTTGAAGAGGTTCAATAGTCCTCCTACCAGGTCCTTTCGCGCTAGTATCTCTCCCCGGTCCACAGAGCCCAGAGCAAGATACCGTCTGCGCTCCAGGGCCTCACATTCAAAGATGAGGTGATCCGCTGTCTCTTCCTCATCTTTGCAGAACCTACAGGTGGGTTCATCATTTGTGACCCCTATCCTGTGTAAATGCTTCCTGAAACTTCCGTGTCCTGTATACAGGCCCACCATGAGTCTCAGTTGTGGCCGTCGTAGGCGGAGGCACGTTTCTGCCCTCTTACGATCCAGCCGACCCAGCATGGCGTGTCCATGCTGTTGGTGCGGGGTTCTTTCCCATCTGCGGCTGTGCTGTGACCGCTGCCACTGATCCACAGCCCCACGGAAAAGCGCCCCCGAACGACGCTATGTAGGCATATAATAATGTTTTTAAAGAATTTATTTTACCGTTTTACCTGTTTCAAGATTGAAACACTACAAATTATTAAATAACACTGCTCTAAAAAAAAAAAAAAAAAATCGATGTCATGCTTCAAGAGGTCTGATAGTGGTCCTGGGGGTTTTCGAGGGTGCTGAATCCGAATCCGATGTCCGTTTTGCCCCTAGACACAGGTTCCGCTGTACAGTAACCAAATGTTCAAAAAACTCACGTGTTAATTACCAACTTCATTATTTTTCAACGAGCAGCACCTGGTGCAGGGGGCGTATGTAACTTCGTTCCTGAAGGCCATGGATCCATTGGTCAGTATGTAATCTCGTTCCGGTAAGTAGTTATCGAAGAGGCTTGTAAGATCGTTCCGGTCGTTATCTAAGAGGCATGTAATCTCGTTCCCCCTCCAAATGAAATCTAACGTCTAGATATATTATATCTATATACACGCCCATATAGTTGATGGGTCTAAAATGCTTCCTTCGTGTGTTTTTTGCCGAAAAACTACCAAAAAACGTGGGTTTTAATCAATCTCGAAGATTTTTTTTCACTATTCTGACGATTCTGCAAAACCTACAATACGTAGTCGGCTACGTATCGTGTTGGTCCGGACCAACAAACTTTCGCCATAGTATATTTTATGTACATAGTACATTTCAGCGTCGAATGCGATCAACCACAGCTCGGTAAGTGCAATAGCCGATTTTTGGCGACTGTTTAAAGTTTTAACCCAAATCGACAAGAACACCAAATTCCCAGTTTAGACCTAGTTTAGAAATTCCCAATTTATTTTCAAATCGGCGTTTCACCAGTAGTTTTTTTTTTTTTTTTTTTTTTTTTTGCCGTGGCGAGCCCCACATATTAATTAAGCCTTAAACCACGATTGATTTGTATTCAGGCTATGTATCTGAACACATTAAAAAGATTCTCTTCATTAAATTGGCCTTCGTCAATTTTAGAAATCAAATAAACTGGAAAAAAAGTCACGATGTTCACCGAAGTGCACGGAGTTTTTTTTTTTCTGTGTGTTCAGTAAGGACCCCAGAATGTGTCTCCAAAGTCGGATCGTGCGCAAATTTTGACAAAATACTCACCAACTAGTTGAGCCCGCAAGGTTTTCAGGCCGATTTTTCAAGCCCTTTGGGCTAAAAAGGGGCTACGGGTGGGGTTTGTGAAGGTTTTCGGCTGTGGGGTGGAGTTAGGTGATGTTTTCGAAGTATTTTTGGACGAACAATTCATTTTTGCGGTCTCAGGTCTATCCGATTACTCTGTGGGGATCTATGGGTCTTTTGTGGGGCTATAAATGGAGCTTTATAGGAAGGATGTCAGGAGTTCAAAATTTGAACTCCAGACATCCTCCATTTAATGAGATTTCGCATCTGTCCAAACACTGTACAAGATTAAAAAAAAAAAAAATTTTTTAAACAATAATTATGTCAATTCTGTCAATTATTGACAGAATTAATTTTTCCAGTTTCATCATTCATGGGCGTGGTTATTATTCTGTTTGGGTATATTAGTTCGAATGTTTGGTAGTTCAATTTAGTCTAAGTAGACTGTTTACATGTGAACATTGCACCACAGTAGAGTAAATATCTTTATCCCTAATATAAATATTTAATTGCCCGATTAAATCCCTGATTAATATTTAATTGGACCTCTGGACCGTTGTCAAACAACCACTCCGTAATTTTGATTTCTTATTATTTGGTCAAATCGTTGGAGTCGAGTTCATGCTGGAGTAAGTTGAAGAGTAGTTTATTCTATTCAAGATGTGGTACTCAAAACGGAAGAGGGATCCTTTTATTCCATTTGACACGAAGGCGGCTGGCCTGACCTACATCACAAAGTCCCTGATCAAGGAGAGGAAGGCGTAAATTCGCACCCCCATAAACCTACCCTCCGCCCACCTCGACAACCCCTCGCCCTGCCTCTTGACCCATCTCGAAGGCCGCAAAAGAGGAGATTTCGGGACGGGTTTGACTGTAGTCGGGTCGATATAGTTTCAAAGTGCGGGCACCAGGTGGCTGGCCCCGTAGCCTCCCTACTGGATCGATTCGCTCGGAGTCCCGAATACATGGAACTTCAAGAATGTGCGGATGTTTTGTGCGAGGTCCTCGTGCCTAACCACCCCCGTCCTTGCGAACCCCTCTGGACCGCCCCCTCACGTGGTTCAGAGACTGGGGTTGTGCCAACCTCACCTCTTGGCCAATGGCGTAAATCACGTCTGAACCAGGGGGTAAGGATTCCGTACACTTTTCAGCTGAGATTGGTGCAAAATGTGTGCCGTTTTTTGGCCTTGTCCCCGAGATTACAATTCGCGCAGTCTGTCCGCCTGACATTTCCAAGTGGCAAAATTGGCAATTAATGTTCAGTTCAAGTTTTACTTGCGGTATGTATGTCACTACACCATAGACTACGGGTCCACCACATGCACGTGATTAATCAGTTAAAAATATATTTGTCCTGCTCTCTCGAAACGAAAATCGCTCACTTTCCCCACGGGCTAACCCCAGTTTCCCATCGCCATGTCCCGGCTTCATCTCCCCCGCCCCATGGTACACACGCCCCCTTTCCCACCGTTCCCGCGAAAATCCCGCGCGGGTCAAAACCCACCAGTATCAAGCTGCCTTTGACTCAGTTCGGTCTCGCCATGACCCCCCACCCTCGCGCCACCGCCGCCGCACACGTACTTTGGACTCAATAAATTTTCAGATTATATTCGGTTTATAAATCCCGAGAAAAAGTACTGAAACAGGTAAAGAACAGAAGATGCAGCAAATAAACACCGACACGCTGACTTTATGCTTACTGAACCTGAACCCTCTCAAGCACGATGCCATTTGCATATTCATGTTGGGCAAACCAAGCACGTGGGAGCTGTTCGTTTTCAATTAATCATCTTCCAACTTTTCATTGTGAGCTTATATTTTCAATCATTCTCTCCAACACATCGTTCTTCCTTTGACATTGCAATGATTACTGTAACACTGCATGTTGTCATTTGCATTGTTCTTCCGCTAATAATTTTCCTATATTTTTACATTTTCTCAAGCTTTTTATAAATGTTAACATAAATCTTGGCGGTTTCGTTCTACATCGAAAGTTATTTCAATGGAACTCCTCGAAAGTCGTTCCGCATTAGGTATAGAAACTGTTGATGGCGTTCTTGGGAAACTCGTGATCACCGTAAAAGCTTGAATGGCCTAACAATGATGCACGAGTTCGTCCTCCCTAATCTAATTGGTCGACCACTTCGCGTACACGCCACGCTTGTGGCTTCCCATTAGCAGGACCACCAAAATGAACTGAAAGGGACTGCTGGTGAGTGAGGGTGAAGTTAACAAACCATCGAGTTGAGAAATAGCCTCGAACAGAATCTGATGGTTTCTTCCAAGTTCAGCGTTACCACCGGTTATCCCACAAATTGTGAAAGTCGAATTGGACTTGGTGATGGACACTGTATCTATTCTACTAAATCATCCATTGTAGCTGGCTGTCGTTTAGGGGGTAGGTCGGGATCCTTGAAAATATAGGTTTTAATATTCCGACGGCTTAATTGAACCAAAGCTTCTCGGCATCAGAACCTCCATTCAGCTCACCTGAATTGTAAAGCAGCTCTGAGATCAATGGTCGTCCCTAAATGTGGATAATAAAAGGGACCTCTACTGAAATGGGAGGGATCTGCACCTAATAGCTTTGTGAGCCAACCTTGAGAGTTTAGACAACACCGACAACGTCGTCGTGATTAATGCAGCTTCAGGGTCGGTTAATATGGACCGGTTAAGCCTTCTTGTTCATTAGTTATAGAAATTCTAACGAAATATGCTTTTCAGAAGAACGCGATCACGCATATAGCGGCCTAATTATTTTTATAACGACACGCGAACAATTTCGAACACAAAACCAATTCAACTCAGTCCTCAATTCAACAAGTCCCGTTTTACGTTCTAATAAGACTGCAGTCTGTTTCGCATTGAATCTTTTTCAAGAATTTTGTCCCCGTTACATTAGCTCTAGCTTATCGGGATATCGGAATGGAGAGGTCACCGGGTCATTTCATGTGACGAGGGATTCAGAAGATAAGAGGTGTGGGACGATGGAGTTTTCAAAGGGCGTGCTCGTCCTACGGTCACAATGCAACTCGCTGTGAAGAACGTCAAAGGGAATAGTTAGAGATCAAACAGTGAGATGGGAACTGTGCGGTGATAATCACACTGTGATTTGATGGCTGGCTCACAAGGCTTCGAGCAAGGCGCGGAGGATTTAGTGTGTAGCATTTTTTTTTTGTTTTTGTTTTTGCTAGGAACAACCTCTAGCCGTGACCTCACGGCCCAAAAACGTTAGTCATATGGGGGGGGGGGGGGGGGTAGACGTGAGAGTGTTACGTTTATGTATTACGTAATATCATACAATAATATTATGTTAGGCCACTAGTTCGGCGTCCTCACCTGTCATACGTTAGGCCACTAGTTCGGCACCCTCACTTTTCTTACCGTCAGGCCACTAGTTCGGCGTCGAACAGTTACTTTTCCAAGACGCAAGATGGGTTTCAATACCACGGTTACTCCATGCAACTTCCATGTTTCTTGAACTATTATGCCGGCATTATGCCGGATTTCACCAAGTGTAGCTTAAAGTTCGTTTTAGCTAAATCTCGGATTTAACGTTAAGTCCGACTTAGGGAAGATTCCGTTTCACCATTACATTGAAGGTGGCGCTTACCTAAGCCTCGGTTAGCTTTGGAACAGGTTGCCCCAGACTCGTGTTCCCGCGGAAAACTCGGTAATCAGTGACAAAAAACGCTGCAAATTTTACACAAGGGGTTTATTATTCTTTGATATACGTTACTTGTGCAGAAACTTAATTCTGTCAATGAAAAAATTAAAAAAAAATTTTTTTTTTGGATTTTTATCTCAAAACTTTTTTTTGGATTTTTTTGTTCAAAAATGTGTTTTTTCAAAAACTCTGTATTTTTTACTCGAAAAATATTTAACCTCCTGGGATCCTTCAATAATCCCATTTTTAGCCCCATGAAAGCCCTGTAGATCGCCACAGTGAAATCGGATCGTTCCGGGATCCCCAAAATTGGATTCTACGTCTAAAAATACTTCGAAAACGACACCTAACTCGATCCCATAGCTAAGAGCCTTCAAGAAAACCTTCCCGTAGCCCCATTTTAGCGCCCCACGGGTTTGGGCGATCGGACTGAAAACCTTGCGGGCACAACTAGATGGTAAAGCGAGTATTTTGTCATTTCAGATTTTTTTAAAAATTCCTACTGCCCAAAACGGCCCGGACGGCGTACAGCGGACGGACATTTCGGATTTAGAATCTAGACCTCTTGAAAAGGATAATTTCAAATTTTGAGGCCGATCCGAGTCGTCGACCTCCGTCGCGAAAACATAGGTGTACGAAAAACGAAACGTAACAAGGGAATTTCACCCTGAATTTTCGTCCGACTGGCTGCTGCCGTCGCGGACGTCGTCAGCCGGACGGTAATTCGGTGCAGGAATAATCGATATTATTTTTCGAAAAATCCAAGTAATTCGTTGTGAAATCTCAAAAAGAAGTGGGAGAAGAACACGGATTATTCTTATTTTCAAAAATTATTGAATGCGAATTTTTTGTGAATAAGTTCGCATTCGAAGGAAAAGGTTAATAAATTAACTGAAAAATTAACTTTTTTCAGGTAATTTAATTTATTAATATTCAAAAGATCGGAAGGCGAAGGCACTTAAATTACAAATGAATCTCCAAAGTTTCTGCATAATATGCAATATGCAAATATTATTTCAGTCGATAAATGGATAAATCCATAAATGGATTATTCATCAAAAAAATTGGACTAGGGTATATTATCTTATTGAGGACTCTTCCCAAATTTTTCCAACAGTTGACGAAAAGATAAACATAATTCGATCTGTTTGAAGACTCCCGGCCGCTTTTGCAACTGAATAATCATCTCAATTTCCTCGTCGTCATCCTCGAATGTAATTCTTCGGTATGCCATTCCCAAACACGCAGTACGAACGAAATAATTAACACTGGTCGAAAAAGCGAAAATCACACCGTTCGAGGGAAAATGATAATGAATAAATCCAACTATCATATCCGATATCAACGAAATGGGCACTGCTGTTGTTGGTGATAATTGTAACAACAACTACAACACACGCGTAAATCTCAGATTTAACGCTTAAGACGTGGATGAGTAGGGACTAAAATCTGAGGCTTAACCTCAGACCGTAAACCGAGGATTAAGACTAAGCGGGAATGGTGAAACGCATCTTTTTCTTATTCTTCGGCTTACCGGTAAGCCGAACCTTAAGCCGAGGTGGTGAAATCCACCATAAGCGAAAAGCAACCCCCAAAGAGGCCCGAGGTTTTTTTTACCTAATTTTTATGGGGGTGTCAACTTAACCCATGGTTATATAACCTGAAAATTGAACAGTTCAATAATGCGACGAATCAAAGCAACAACGAGCACTTCTGCACACAGTCTATAGAACAAGATTTGTTCTTAGCCAATGGCAGCACTTCAAAAACAAGGGTAGCAATTATGAAAAGCATTATATGACGTATTCATTATAAACCAATCCTCGTCATCATTTTAGGTAAGGACAATCTCGTATATAAATGTCTTGAAGTATTTTCATGATTCAGCATGGGTTTCATGTAAAGTGCGTGGTCGACAACAGGTCTGTTCTTTTCTGATCTGTTGGAAATTTGCACGATATCTTTTTTCTTTATATTAATAATATTTAATGAAACTCCAACCCCTGTGCAATCTATATTGCCCTTCTCCCTTCAAACACTTTTTTTGTCGCTCCTGATTTCCCTTTCCCTACGGTCCTAGGATAACTTTTGTTAATTTGCCGAGTTAGCTCAGGCATTTGTTCTTGTGCCCCCCCCCCCCCCGTAAATCTCTTCGGAATACAAACGGGGAGACGTTAACCAACAGTTTGAATTCATTCGTCTTCGCTCCGACTTTCCTCTTATCGGACCCTCCATTCCACTAGTTTTTCTACTTTTACACTTTTCCTCATTTCAAATTAATAGGCATGATTAATCAAACGCATCTTCAGTTGCGCTACAACGCCAAAATGTGTAAACAGTACTATGGAGAAACTCCTGTCATTTTGTCTGGCAGCCTAAGTGGCATTATTGAAATGGGCCATTTACTTATACCGATGGATGAAACTTCGACAAATCCAACCGTCTGTTTGTGACAGCCAACTGTAATAAAGCAAATTTGAACCCAATAACGGTCTGTGCCGATTGTCTGACCACCCGCTCTAGGGCTGAAACAGTGGCCACCATTAATATAAGATATTATCCAAAGGTCGCCGACTTCGGTTTCCTTTCATTACAGACCGCGCTAGTTTGACATCACAACTTTCTGGGCTGGGAAAAGGTTTTCCTTTCACAACCTGCGAGTAACAGGTTTTTGCTCGCGAACAAAGAGTGTTAAACACGCGCATGCAACTGCTACGAAAACTGTGAAACTACCTAACTGGACGATTGCAATCATGGCTGCGACGAATGGCTCCTAATTTGGCACAAAAGCTTGATTTGATGTGTGTGATCACTTTGCTTGAAAACCAATCAGAAAGATACTCGTAGTGTCATGTTGTGAGCGGTATTAAAACTATTTTGGAAGAGATGAGGCATTTGGATCACATAGCAGGGCAATGGCCATGGCTTTTAGATCATTTTGGTGAAAAAAAAAAACCTGATTCATCTTTTTTTTACGCTTAGATCATTTTGCACCGCAGCCCTTTAATTTTTGTATCAATTAATATAATAACTTAAGTTATTACTTTTCGCCCTGTAATAACAACCCTTCACTTTCCTTCGATTAAACCGCCACTCATCAAATACTTGACTCGGATGTCGAAAATCTGGAGGCAGTGGCTCGGAGTGAGTTCTTGTTCTTTCGAGTTTGCAACCATCCAGGACTTAAGAGTAGCCGGAGAGTTTGCCAAATAGCGGAGTTTCCGGGGATAGCTTTGGGATTGCCACGTCGTTCAGGTGGCAACCCAGGCAAAAAAACATTGCCGAAGTTGGGGATACGAAACATTGTTGGAGGGTCGTGAATGGCCTGTTAACGACATCGGAGTGCCCCCTGGTGGGGATGAACTTTGAATGGGGGTTTCTTCGTAGTGTCGAAGAGCTTTTCGCACGCCCACCATCTGCCTCATAACTCGGTTAACGAACTTGTTTGTCGAACCCAAAAATTCGAAGTCGCTGTAATTAGGGGGTTTCTTTGGCTTTGAACAGCCCTAATAGATAGGAGGACAAATTACTTCTACTGCCTTCAAAGCCTTCAATTTCGCATTAGGACGATGGTAAGCTGAGGGTAAATATGGCGGGTGGGGCTGATGAGCGTGACACGTTAAACTGGATAAGAAATTACAAACTGCCGTTGGTACCCATGGGTAGGTACCAAAACGAAAAAAAAAAAGAAAAAAAAAACCATCCTATCTATACTAATATATAAAATTCTCTTTCTGTATGTATGTATGTATGTATGTATGTGCCCAGTAAACTGCCGAACGGCTGAACCAATTTAGCAGCGGGTGGGCGCAAATTGACCCGCGTGTTCCGACTTAGATAATAGGCTATGTTAGATTTCGTGAACTCTATTCCTTCGTCGCGAACGGAACTTTCCTTCGCGACGAAAAGCCGCGTCAAATAGCGTCGTTTCTAGGGATTGCTAGGAAAATTTTCGAAACGCCGAAACCCGGTACAACTTTTGGCGTCGGGTTTGAACGAAACTACGTCGGTTAAAACGAGCTTTTCACTCTGATTTCAACGACTGCAAAACGATTTCTGTGCGATAACCCGTTCGCAAGTTATTCAGAGATCGTCGGTTGGTGGGTACGAGCATTTTTTGCGAGCCTTCGATTAGTTTGATAGGTAATTTCATTGTTGAGTTGATGGGTTGCTATGGGCTGCTTATGCTATGGGCTGGGGTGATAGACGAGAATTTGATACTTCGCAACGAGAAACGGGCTAAGAAAATTACAAGTCGACGGGTTGCTAAGGGTGTTTGCATCGGGGATGGACGGGAATGTGATATTTCGTGCGAAGCACGGGTGGGTGTCCCAGCTAGTGCTTATTAAAAGAAGACTTTATAAATTATCTATATTTATAAAAATGACTGCCAAATCTTTGAGGACTCGCTACTTAAAAACCAGTGGAGTGTTTGGCACCAAATTGTGTGAGATTGTTTGTGAAGCATCGTAGATGGTTTTAAAGAAGTTTCTACAAAATCGGTCACTTCCTTCATCGCGAACGGAGCTTTCCTTCGCGACGAGAGCCGGGTCAAATAGCGTCGTTACTAGGCATCGCTAGGAAAATTTTCGAAACTCCGAAACCCGGTACAACTTTTGTCGTCGGTTTAGAACGATACTACGTCTGTTAAAACGAGCTTTTCACGCTGATTTCAACGAGTACAAAACGATTTCTGTGCGATGACCCGTTCGCAAGTTATTCGAAGATCGTCGGTTTTTATTGAGTGCAGCGAAGCGCACCGGGTCAGCTAGTACTATACTATAGTATATTATACCCTTTTCCTAGCTGCCTCCTAGCCCTCCAATAATTGCTGCTTACCCAATCATCTAGAAATTACTAGCAGTAGCATGCCACGCGTCGCCTTGGTACATTGTGGATACTTGGATGAGAAATGAGAACTATTTTGAGCAGTAATATTATTTTGTTTATCGTTCAAACTTTGTATCTACGCCTCATGCCGGTACAATTATACCTACATGGATATGTCTTGTATTGTTCGCAAGCCCGATTTAGAAGACGCAAAATAACTAGGTAACGATATTTTTTTTTTTTTAACCGAGCTGTAGGTAAATAGTGTCAAAAATTGATCTCTATGAGTGCAGAACTGTTTGTGTATTTGAAGCGTACTAAAACCAAACTAAAGTTTAAAAAAAGACCATTCTAAATGAGGAGCATTTAGTGATTCAATGAGAATCAGAATTTACTCAAGGGTACGCTAACTGGAGGCCTCACTCAAATTTGGACTAAGTGTTGAGATTGTGGGTTCTCCCCACTCTGCAAGGGGCATTTAAGACGATAGCAGTTAGGTAGCCTTGGGTTTGGCGTGCTTCATGAAGCCGAGGTGTACCCTTCCCTGAACGATGGTGTTGGCAGTATGTGGTGTTCTACCCTCGTCTCCACGGCGCCCTCAATTTTTATTTTTTGATTTTTTGACGTCATATAATGGTATTCTGTTCAGGCCGTGGATTCTGACGACCCTATATCTTCGCCAGCCAATGTTGGCTTTGAAATAGGGAAATCAAACTCCTCTAATCCTGTCGCGTCATTAGAACAGAGAGCAGTGCTTCTGACTAGTTACTAGTCAGAAGCACTGCTCTCTGTTACTCTGTGGTCAGAAGGCTCTGGTGGGGTGATTCATCTAGACGTTTCTTGTGAAGCTTCCTTACTCTTCCTCCTCTGGAATTGAAGACCCTGGAAGCCACCTCCGCGATTTGAGGAGCCACCTGGGAAACCTTTTCCAGTTTTCCCCGTCTTGAAAAATGCTAAACTTACAGTTGCAAGAACAATGGACTTAGAAACATCCCGGCAAACCTCACAAACACATGTAAATGTAAATTTAAATACAATCTTAGGTATAACTTCACATTAGGTGTACCTATGTCGTGAGCACCCCAAATCCTTCAGGATTTCGTCAGGTTCCCATACAGGTTTCTGGATCCAATCTGTTTCTAAATGAAACAAAACTCTCATACTGTAATATAAATCCAATTCACACCTGTCAAATAGGATCGCATTCCTCCAGATTTATTGTCTTTTGTTCCCATCTCTCTTCGATTATGGCCCGATAGCCTTTTACCAAATCTATCATTTAGGGTTCGGACCCTCGAGAAAAATGATTCTGTTATACAGGGAATTACTGTTGCTATCATTTTTCGAACCTCCTCTGCTCCATTGATAGTGCACTATCAATCCAACATTTTCACTAACGCCCGGAGATGTCAAAGGTTTTAAAGCAGCGTATGAAGGTTATTGTCGTTTTCGCAGTACCCCTCACCACCAAAGTTTTGCTTGGGCAATACCCTGGTAGCTTTTGGGTTGATGTGGGTGGGTTTCGTCGATTTGAACGTGTCTAGGTATGCCACACATTCATCCATAGTTTCGATATCATCTTGGATTCCCTCTGATATGCAGTGAGAAGTGGACGTAGGGAGACAAATGCAGGCGTTTGAATATGTGACTAGGGGCGGTGTGAGTTGGTTAAATGAGACGATGTGACAAGAGACGGATCGGTGACACAGCACCGGACACATGATAGGCGGCGACTTGGGCGGCGACTTGACTGAAACGGCTGATGGCTGGGGGAGGGGCAATAACGATTCCCTTAACAGGTAACACTTAACTACAGATCACCAGAAGGTTCTGAAGATGAGTCCTTAAGATTTCCTAGGGAGCAGAAAAGAGGTCACAGGAACTTCCACTCTGGATCGAGGTTTCCCTCCTAACAGCCAAAATAACTACATGCCAACGTAGGCGATAGAGGATACCGACTCAGTATAACTGAGCACGAGCGAGACCAACCGAAGATTTGTCAGTGATGACGTATGGGAAAGGAGCGGCTTCCCATTTCTGGCAGTGTGTGCGCGATCTAGCAGACGAGCAAGAAAGCCAGAGTGACACGTGGGAGTATTCCGCACTGACCGCTGAAAATATGGAGATATTGAATAGCGCATTCGTACTGTACAAACCAAGAAGCACACATCTTGCTACAATCGAAAGTCCTTCGTTTGGAAAATAACAAATAGAAAGCCTATCATCGGAAGTCTCGAGGGCCTCTAACCTTTCAAGAGCCCTTGTTAACTGTCCTTTGAAGATAAGCAATGTCGAAGGTGGGACAGCCTCGGGAGGTGAAGGCGAGAAAAAGGGGAAAGAAAAATAGAGAAAAGAGAAGTCCACGACATAGATTTAACCCTTGTCTACGGTCTTGGCAAGGCATCCCCACAACGTGTAGACACTCCCGTTAAACTGCCATTCGCTTCCAGGGGTGCCTTCAAGTATTCTCAACTCCTGAAAATGCGGAAATTGCCAGAGGAGTATACCACAAACTATGGTACCATAGTATTCAGTAATGCTTGGAAAGTAATAATTTCTCCTACATTTCCCAACAGTGATACGAGCAGAAATGAAGCTTTTCGCTTTTAAGGTGTACCTAGTAAGGAACTCGACTTGGATTACGCGCCTGACTCGAACCCTTTCAAACCCCAATAACCAAGTTTCACTCGGAAATTCGGATGTCCAAGTTATTTTCATCAATTTTTCTCAAATCTCCCTTCTCCGGGATTACCAACTCCAAGTCTTTCTCAAGAAGTTGGCAACGGAGGTTCATACGACAGGGAGGTCAACGCGAATAATCCTCGCCTTTGAATAAAACATCGCCTCTCCGAGTGATCCAGTATTGATTCGGACCTTTTTTCCCCAGTTGCAACTTTATTTGATATCTTACGTGTTTACGTTGGACCCCTTTAACGTCTTTTGCCTTCTTTGAACATTATCACGTCCACCTTTTCCATTTCACGCTCTGATATATCAGGGTATATCAGATATATCTCTTGAATTGTCGGGAGTTTTCTTTCAAAATTAAATATAAACGTGCCGGGCTTGAAAACAGCGATACAATTTTCTGATACAATTTCCATTTGTGAACGGTATGAAGTTATGAAAGGTAATTTCAAATTGTTGGGTCGTAATTGATTTAACCGTTGGCACGTTGGAAGTTGGGAACCGTTGAAGCATTCCTTTTCAAAGTTCGCAGACATCAAACGGCCCGAAACTACTATTCTGTAGGTTGATCCAGTAGGATAATGAATCAGTTTCCAGGCTTTTGAGGCGTAGTTTGTTGCTGACGGTTGTTCCAGAGGCAGTTTTCCGGGACAACGATGTTCTGAAATGTTCGATAATTTCTGGATTAAGTTAAAAAGTGAATCCACTTGATAAACTATAGAAATACAATCGTGCGCTATACTACTAACATTTAACCATCCTGCTCTGTGATTCCATTACATTCGTCTTTGTCCCTGATTTTTCCCCTTTCACGGCCAAGGTGAATCGATTTACTTGCGGCTGTGAGTGACATTTAGGCCGGAAGGGGGGCGCCCTCAGCTAATTACGAAATGTCTGCTCCTACACAGTAAAAGTTCCTTTCTTTCCACGATACGACATGCTTGTTGTTCCTAATCGACATCAGAAACGCAGAACGGAGCTACCTGTTCTGCGTCAAAGTGATTGATGCTGGACCAGAGTGAATTGATGGAGGTGGCGGGATGTCCAGTCGGAGATATTAATGTTCGTGAAATCTCATTCTGTGGAAACCGCCGAGTCCGCATGTAGGTCATCACGAAAATTACACATAGAGCCAGCCAACGGTTGTTTGACATGGAAAGAAAATTTTCTTGGCGCAATACTTTTTCACGGAAAGGCCTCTCTGAAATCATTCCATTTGGCTTTGAACTATTTGGCATGAACTTCCGTAATAAGGCAGTGTACGTTTCTAGTTCGGAGTGAATGGCCTCCATCTAATATGTCCTATCTTGGTCTACCAGACTGAGATATCTGACGGAAGTGATACGAACAAAAGTATTACACTTTTTATCAGCAAGTACGCGCACGACGATAAGATGACCACTTCCTGCCGTTCCACCCTGTGCCACTTGACTTGACGAACTTACATGATTTCCTGTGCAGGAAATGTCTGCGCTTTGTTGATGCCGATAACTTTATCCACATCAACAAAGGAAGGGTTCTCAGAAGGGTCTTGTACTGGTCTTATTCGATGTGATACAAACCGCTCTAAACACTACTAGAGCGCTGTAATGCTCGCTCTACAATGTTAAAACGGATCATTAACTCCGCGGTCATTAGTAAGTTTGTCAAATGTTCATAAAATCGAATAGAAATAATGCCGAGGGACCTAAATTTGTATAATGGATTTGTTAGAGGTGACGAAATTCTTTTAGCTACGGAGGTTTGCATATTCAGGGCTCCTCTGGAAGATTCCAATCTGAATACAAAGAATCCCTTTGGCGATTACTGCGGTCCTAACGAAGGCTCTTTGCTTGCGGTCATCAGATCGTGAACGTTTTATTAATTCACCAAGGAAGAAATTCGTAAATTATTGAGAAGCTCCAGCTTGATTAGAGGACATTCTTGTACGCTCTGTTCCTTAGAAATCTCTAATATTAAATATTAAGTAGAAAGAATCAAAATTTGTTTTTCTTTTATACCTTGTGCCGCTAGTTCATGTATGGATGGTACCTATAGGTACTAAACATTTATGTATAAGTAAAATGCCACAACAGTAGTGGACTGGGGTTTTCTTGTAGAATCAACTTCACCATAGGTAGTAGAAAGCTGTTCATCGCGTGCGTTTATTATTCTTTTAATGATCCTTATCTAGAAGAAACCTAGAGGCCAAGTTGCGGTCTTACACTCGTGCCATCACGAAACTTGCCAACCTGGGTGAAAATAAGCAGTTTCGGCATTTTGTTAAGAATGATCCTCAGAAAAAAACTTTCAAACGTCCTAAACTGTCCGATAATGACCTTAAAAATCTGAATCCATACGGTTGATTATTTATTTATGGTTCCAGATTTTAAAGGCATTTAACAGCTGGTATTAAAATTTAATACATTTAATGTAAAGGGTTTGTGAGTCCGCTGGAAAGTGATTTCACAACTCTGGTTGAGTCCGTCAGCACTGGTTTTCTCATAGGTTCCATCACTACCCACGAATTTGAAGAAAGCGGAGTTTTAGTCAATTTTTGGTGTTGGTTAATCTCTTTTTTCCGGTAATACCTCTCCAAAAAAAAACTCAGTGGGTTCAGAACGAATCGAGGATTTAGCAGAATTTTACAATTTTCCTTCTTTATTTTGTTCAGATGATGCTTGATTCGAAAATGATACAAAAACGAAAATCGATTTCACAATTTTCTTTTTTTATTTTGTTCAGATGATGCTTGATTTGAAAATGATAAAAAACGAAAATCGATTTTTTTTCTCGAGTTTTCCAAGTTGCACTAATTTCTTAACCTCATTTTTGGTATTATTTGGAGACCTTCTGTCGGTAAAAAAAGAAAGAAAAAAAAAATCCAGAAACGGGTCCATTCTTAATTCAATTCTTTTTTTGGCGTTTCCTTGAATTTTATTCCTTTGGCGAGTTGATATGGTGGGCGAGTTGACGAACATCGAGCTGATGAATTGGGGAATCCCCCCATTTACTTCTAAAATACCGCTATTCAGTTCCATTTTGCGCCTTCGTCAGAGCCATCTATCATTCCAGACGTATCGAATCTTCGAAGTGTAAAGATGGAATTCGGGGTGAAATCTTCTTCGCAGCGGGACATTAACTCGCTGGCCTCTGCAAAATGTGAAAAAGGGGACGAATGGAGGAATATTCGAAGAAAATTAGGTCTATTATTCGAATAATCGAAATCGTAAATTAACGTCACATTGAAGATAAAATCACAAAATTTAATGGAGTCAGGAAAGACATAAACTCATGCAATTCAAACATAAAATAGGATCATCCTTTTGTTTGTCGCCGCGGTATGAAGCCCACAGAAGCAATCGGATAGTACAACTCGTTCTCAAGAGGCCTGTGAGTTCTCTACCATGTCAATCCCGTTTGATTCCTTCCTTTCCTGACTCAGCCTGAAACTTCCTTCCCCCTCGAACCTCAGAGCTTCCAAGCCAGTCATCGATCTTCCGAAGACGGCACAATTTACATCGCGCTGACTGGGTACCAAAAGGGCTTTGAATCTTGGAGGGAATCCCTTTCCTCGTTTGTACAACCTGAAGAAAAAGCGGTTGCATTTTCTGTTGATTACAGAAGATTGGGTATTCAAAATTGTCGCTAGCTTCGTTCAAAGTTGAAATTTACTTAGTTTTATTAATGATGTTCAGAATTTAAATGTTACATAATATTTCATATAAATATCCATACATTGATTTATTTATAGTTGACAGATGTATCTGCATAATAGACGGAGCAGCAGCCGTGTATGAGAAACACCCTAAAATAAGCCAACCTCTAAGCAGCATTGTACCTCCCACGCGGGACCGAGTTGTGTCGTGACCTTTTAGTGAACCGTGGCATTTGGGTGGGACGAGAGCCGGTGGAAAATGATCCTTTTGAACGTAAACAATAGACTATCCGGACCGGAGAAAGTTTTTAGAGAGGTAGGTGAATGAGATGAGTTTCCTTTGAGCGAGTGTCGACACAGCAACTTGGTACAGCATGTGTAGCATTCGTTGGAGGACGGTCCTAAACAAATGTGTATCTTGGCAGATTTGGCGTTAAATAATTGACGTTTTCTGAAAGGGAGAAAGAGAAAGAGAGGAAGAGTTGAAGAGCCTCATCAACATCAAACTTTCAACTAGGAAATACGCGTTTAATTAATTGTACCTACTTATATTTTTTCTGCTGTAGAGAAGTGGCTACCCCAACTAGTGATCTCGGCTGGGAATGCCTTCCAAGGGGGTAGCGCATACTAAATAACCCAACAAGGTCGATAGCTCAAAGGCACTCTCGCTTTGAGGCGGCCTCTTCAGATGAGACCTCGCATCAACCTCTTCCGACGCTCATGACTGCGGGCTGTTTGCTTTGAGTTGAACCGCCGAAATATGTGAAATTTTCGAACCCAATCCCCGTTACATCCGACGTAGAATTTCTAGGCTTGTAGGACATGCACTAGTTAGTGCACGAACCTTTTCAATTGCAAATGTGATTTATGAGTCACTCGAGACTTTTGGGCTTAATTTTCAAGCTAAAGAAGTTATACGCTTTCCAATTCTGACAAATTTCTCTTAACATGCACTAATAGTGTTTAATATGCACTTCCCACGCTATATATAGCGAAGTAACAAAATTTTTTACTTGTTTGTATTTAATGCAAGATTCTCACTGATGTTTGTCATTGTTACCAATTTCCACGCTGTAAGGAAGAAAATCCCTTTCCCCCTGCCACCAGATCTGAACTTAGTATGCTTAGGAGACAAAAGGCTGCATGCTTAGCATTTATTTAAATGATTTTGGTCAAATGAAGCATGACATGCTTCACATTGTGATCCCTTAATGTAAGTAATGGCCTTCCATTTCCGTGTTTTCGCCTGACATCAAGTGTCCAGTTAGTTGTTTATATTAAAAGTGCGGCACGTCTGCTTGTGACATGACTCGGGAGATAGAAATGGAGGATAAGTTGACCAATTTAACACTTGTTAAACTATATTTTGATACTTTACGTCCACAGAGATATTCGTGCGTTGTTATAGTAGTTAAGCTAAAAAATCATAAAATTATATTTTACGGAAAAAATCAAGCCGGGTAGGCGGAATGTTCCATACTTTTAAAACGACCCTTACCAATTCAATTTCAAAACAACCTTTATTTGTGAATGAAGAATGAAATAGAAGAGGAATTTTTTGTTAATAAACACGCTCAAACCTTTATTCAAATGTCAAATCGTGGGTGAAATGGCACCATGACCTAACTCACTGTCTGGCCATTTGACGATGACAGCGGTTCTACATGCTAGTTTTTATGTCGAATCGATTGGCAACCTCAGTAAAGTGTGAAGTAGGAGAAATAGTTCAGGTCTGTAGCTTTCCAATCGTATCAGCAATCAGTAAAGCACTTTTTCGAAAATAAGGAAACTTACTTTAGGGATGACCCTTGTAGCTTCATTCTCAAACGTTAATGGTATATACCTGCCCTTCAGAACTGCACAGTAATGCGTGCTTAGTATCTAGGCATCTCTTGTCCGTACACCTACCTACTTCATTGAAAGGAGATCGTTTAACTACTTATAGCCAAAGTTCCAAAATATCGCCGTCGTTCAGTGATAATCTATTATCTCGTCTCTGGCACAGGGAGGCCACTTCTTCTTGCTTGATAACTCGACTCTGGTCCAGGGAAGCCACTTCTTCTTGCTTGATAACTCGACTCTGGTACAGGGAGGCCATTTCTTCTTGTTTGATAACTCGACTCTGGTCCAGGGAGACCACTGCTTCTTGCTTGATATCTCATCTGTGGCCCAAGCAGGCCATTTCTCCTGGTATTTCTCATGTGGTATCTCGTATCTGGTCCAGGCAGGCCACTTCTCCTCAAGTTGTATTTTGTCTCTGATCCAGAGGGACCACTTCTTGCGAGATATCTCGTCGCTGGTCGAGAAAGGGTTAGTAGGTAGTTGCCTACTCTCACATTGAGGTCTAACATTATATCGAACACTAATGTACTTTGACACTTCTAATAACCTAAACAGATCCAACAGATCCAGTTCAAATGTATAAATTTTCCCGTCGCGATTGTGGGCTCAAATTCTCATTCCCTGGAGTGTCTTGTAATTTATAATTCCATTTCACGTGATTCTGCTCACCTCCATTGTCCTGGTTGTTCCCCTGGTAAAGTTCCGAAGATTCACGCTCCCAAACCCGTAAAACCTGTGTTTTATTCATGTTATTCTGAAAACCCTCCGGATAACGATCGACAAAGCTGGGAGTGTACAATCCGTTGAAAACAACCCAGTTAATATATCGTCTGGGAAGGATGGATTTTCGATAGAAATGGAACGTTTCAAGGGCTTTTGTCCCGAAATCTTCCCTTTTCATCCCCCCCCCCCTTTTCACCCATCACCTTGTTTATATCGATGCTGCGAAGTGTGGATGAGTTATTTAAGATTGATGATATGAATCATTTGCGAGCAACAGTGGTCTGTATTAATCGTGGTTTCCTGCTCGACTTCATCTACCGCAACAGCAAAATGCCTGGGAGTCGGTGAATTGTCTGACAAACACATGAATAATTTCAACAGTGCCGACAGAACTAGACGAGGCCCAGTGTACGTTACAGAATGGGATTTGTAAGAGGTTGAATTTAATATCGGTTTCTTTCAATATAGGTGTTAAGGTTTTTCTCACCCCCTCCCATCGCTGAAGTTTCTCCCGACTCGACATTTGTATCGAGATACTTTTAATTGATTCAAGAAGCCCTCAGCATCTCTTCAACCTGAAGCACCAATCTCTGTAATGGGAAAACCGCGGGGCGTCGATGTTGAAAGCGGTATCGACCTCACCGGAACGGTTGAATAGCGACGACAGGTTCACAGTGCTTTTATTCGTTTACAGCTGAGGTTTATTCACCAGCTTGTGTTGTGACAGACAGCGTGAAGTTCGTCCCATGATTTAATTTATAAATCAGACTATTTTCCAGTGTTGATTCGAAGATATGAGTCGATTCGAATGTACAAGTCCTATTATGATCACACGTATTCTATCGCCCGTTACACGTGTTTGCATTCAAATCTATATCTGTTCAGGTTAGTATCAACCACCATTCACTCATATGTCAAATTATTGCTACCGGCATGTGATGATAATCTTTCTAGTATTCTACGTTAAAAATTCAAAAGAGTGGAAGATACTCTTCTGAATTGTTAACGTAGAATTCGTTATTATGGAAGCTTCGCTGAAAATCGTCAATCACTATATCATTGACATACACCGCTGCTTCGGGATTGAAGTAGCTAACCACTTGTCGTTGGCCAATTGAAACGGTAGTTTTAATCGATTTTGACATGAGTTATTATGTCTTATGGCGTTTGAGGTCTGATTGTCGTTGAGGTGATAATCAGAGGATGAACATAATCTCCCTGATAATTTTGGTATGGAGCATCTCTGGGATATCAAGGGAGGAATAAAATGACAAGCTCCATCTATATCAGCTGCGTAAGCTAAAAGTTCTCCTGAGCACACCAGGAAGTGAATTCGGTAGGAAGCCTCTCAGGAATATCACGAGACGAATGAAAGAACAGGCTATAGCTACGGGTTTTTTTTCTTCAAAAAGTAGTACCTACATTAAAATTTAATTTGAGGAAAAAAAAAAAACAAACACATTTAACACATTTAATGTACTCTTGTCCAAATAAGGACAGTCCTCGTTTTAACATGTCATTTAAAAATGACACGGATGTTGGTCCAGTTCAAGGCCGGTCTATCTCAAAAAACACAATTTTTCAAGGAGGCCATCTAAAGTTTTTGCTTTGCCCGTACTTCAATATCCTCTACCCACGCTATCCAAAAAGGTTCAAACTTTGCACATACTATACCATAGGACTCTCCTATTGCTTCCCAGTGGATTTCCCCTCTTTTGAGTCATGAGACAAAATTTGTGGTATTTAATACGAATGGCCAATTTATGGACAAAATCCAAGATGTTCCTTTCTTGCACCAAAACATTTTCAGGTTTTTAGAGATAATTCAAGCCAATATTTTGAACAGCAAAAGAATTGTTGCGCAAAAGTGAGATATCACAGTTTGACTCCGATACTGCAGGCAATATTTCAGAGCAAGAGAGGGCTATCCTCTATTGAATGGAAAAATCCACTCGGAAATGATTCAATTCATCGATCTCACTGAGCCAACATGTGATAGTACAGTTTTACACTGAGAATTGAGGTGAAGGGTTACTCACCAAAAATACTAGGTAGGCAGGACATTGGACCGAAAAGTAGTACATTTAGGACATGTATCTCCATACAAAAGTAGTACTAGGTAGTAGGTACGTCTGGTCACCGTAGCTTTAGCTAAATCCACTGAGTAAGCTGATCTCTCCTGCGCGAGGATGGAGCGAATAGTTTGCAATTATTGTAAATTCCTCTATTTACCTCCTCCCCACAAAAAAAGTATTTTAGGCGCAAGGTCTGAATGAATATCACTGGTTTATCCGCTAAAAACTCACTGGTTTACTAGTTTCTCTTTTACCCAGGGTTACCTACAAGGTTTGCCGGTGTTGCAAATGTTGCGTTATAAGTTATAACTTATAACACGACGTAAGTAGTCAGTCTCTGCACTATTATCGCATAGGTACCTGCATTTATCCGAAATTTAATTATGATTGTTAACTTGATGAAACGTAACTCACTACACAGAAAAGGGGGATTTCCGTGACGCCTACACGTGCTTGGCTAATTGGACTGGAAACTGTAAAGGGTTTGTGGCTAACCTGCAACTGTGGGGGTAGCCGACCCGCAGAGGAACATTTCCCCTCCCGCCATAATTTAACCTTTGACTCGCGGAGGTTGAAAGGCAAATCCAAATTTAACTGGAGGAGCTTAAAACTTATTACTGTTAGTTGAGCTCGAAAATGGTAATGAACGCTGTGAGGGTAATTAAGAGGAAGGAGACCCTTCGTGAGAGGGGGTCTAATTTTGGCCTGGGGATGGCTCGTGGATAGAAGCCCAAGTAAGCGATGGATCTTGATGTGGCCAGTAATTGGGCTCGAATCCTTCTCCATCCGAGAGCCTGAAGGAAAACGTGCAAATTTTACACAAATGTTTTTACACAATAAAATCTGTAAACTGCATGGTGTGAGAGATCGATTCTACATCCAAAAATGATTTGAAACATATTCCACGCGACTACCCAAAACGACGGGGATGTTGCATTTTTAGAATCTACATGTCATGAAACATAAAAGTACAAATTTTGAGACACAATTTTTGCTGGACGCCGCAAAACCATAGGTTGCTTATTAAATATGCAAAAAAATTTTAGAGAATGATGCCCAAAATGAGGCGAAATCGCTCGAATTGATCTTAACTGAACTTGTGCTCAAAGTGACAGTCAGGCACCCAATAAAAGTCAGACAACTCTGGAATATTAAATTACCTCAAATATACTTACAAATTCAATTTGTAACCGGCATAATTTCAACTTGAATAATTCAAATCGGTGGATCGTCAGTAAACAAATGGCCTTAAAAATCAATAAGTTCCATCAATATTAGTGAGCGGATGACCGAATGGCCGGGTTGTCTCGTATGGTCTCTTGTCTCTGTTTTATTTATCGAATAACGTCACGAGACAGAGAAATTTAATGACAATATTCATTGCCTGAGAATCTCCTAAATTAAGAGTCCTAATTTGTTATTGTGCAACGTGTGTGTTATCCACAAATTTCTAATTTTATTTACGCGTCAATATGCGCTTGAATTCTGGCCGAATGTTACAATAAAAAAGAAGACAGAGAAAATAGCGACCTTCGTCAATTTCACGGATGAATTTCTTCCCCTATTTTATTACCTCTAACTCTCTGCCCCACAAGCCCGAAGAAGATTTACGATGAACTTTCTGGCCCAAACGGCCGCAAAAGTTTACTTTTCACCTTCAACGGGTTTGTCAGGGAGTTAAAAATTATTGCCTCTTCGAGCTGAGCGACGTGGAAAAAACTGGAAAGAATTTAAAGGGCTTTGGATAATACCGCAGAGGATTTGGTTTAGCTAGTATTCTTGGAATAATATACCTATGTATTTGACATTGTACGTTTCATGAAACGTAGATTTTAAAAATCAAATGTCGGTCCGCCGTCTGCCGTTCACTGTCCGCCGTCCGAGCTGATTTGGGCAGTAGGGATTTTTTTAATCTGAAATTTTGGAAAAATTCCTGGTTCACTATCTACTTGTGCCCGAAAGGTTTTCGGCTCGGTCGCCCTCAATCCGTGGGGCTCTGTTGGGCTAAAAAGGGGCTACGGGAGGGGTTTTTAGAAGGTTTTCGGGTACGGAACGGGTACGGAAGGGCTCGTTTTCAAAGTAATTTTGGACGTAAAATCCATCTTTAGGGGTTACGGAACGATCCGATTTCACCGTGTGGATACCAGGAGGTCAAATAAGGTGTCGTTTTCCGAGTAACTTTGAACTCATACCTAATCTATTTTTCGAGGTTCCACATCTGAACATGTCCAAATATTGCACTTTTTTTAAATAGTAAAAAAATGATGATGACAGAATCAATTTTTGCACAATTAACCAATGTATGTCAAATAATAATAAAAACCAATATATGTCAAAGAATAATAAACCCTTGTTTAAAATTTACGGCGTTTTTCTCTCTAGAATCGGTCTCCAGGTTACTCTCTTCAAGGCGACGAGTAGGTACTCAATTTTTAATCATGCAACTTTCGCGATTTGACATGGATAATAATATTATTCACATGGATCAAATATTATTTGACATGGATAATATATATGTCAAAGACATATTAGGTATATCTTTTACGAGGGGGGTCAACCAAAAATTGTGTAACTTTTTATTTATTTATTCCGGAAACGACTTTGTTTACTTTCTTCTATCTATGACAATACATGGGCCCGGATATCTTGTTGCGGGTTATTGGAAATAATTATGTCTAGGTATTATACCTAGACATATCCCTATTGCTTTTCCCATGAAGGGAGAAATTCTCTGATTTACCAATCCTATCCGATACAAAACACTCATTTTTTTTTTTAAATATTGTATTTTGGATTTGATAGTAAATTATTTTATATAATGTAATACACTATATACTATATGCTACGGTAGTTACCTATTCCTTTCCAGAAATCTTACTTTTCAAACAATCAACTATCATTCAATAATTGAATTATTGGTGTTTTTACTAATTATTTTTATCAATTTTATTATTACTTATTATTAATTTTATTATTACTTATTATTAATTTTACTAATTATTAGTGTTTTTTGTTTCAGGTAATTGTTCAAACGCTTCGTCTCTCCTGTTCTCTCTAGTTTTCGCTAAGGTACTAAAGGTAAGGTAACGAGATATTCACATTTTAAAATGTGAATTTGAGCATGTGCTTTCAAGAAGAAAGGGGTAGAAGAAGAGATATTAAGGGAAAATTAAGCAAACTTATGCAAACCCTATTGTATGTAAAAACCACATCAGCGGATTCTTCAAGGTTGAACTTGATTGCCATTCCACTTTTTCTTATCGTTGAAAGAGGCGTCGAGAGAAGCAAGAACTACTACCTCGCCTTTATAAAACTAGTTAAAGAGTTGGAGAGGGTGAAGTTTGAGTTGAGAATAAAATACCCTTAGACGTGAAAGGAGACAGAAGATAATCCTTTAGCCTAGCCTCAAAGTATTAACACAGGGTTGTATAAGTCTCCTTTTCTTTCGAACAAATAATGAGTGTGCAGACACTTTAAATGATGGAAAGCCGATACGATGCCTGGGATGTCCCCTCAGACCCGCTGGCACCTTGTTCTCTTTACCGTTCGTAATATTCCATCACCATTACTGAATACCTGTCATTAGAACGTTTTTGCAGCCCAATATTTGTTTTCAGTAGGTTCTTGACGATCGATCGATTCTTCAGTCAATTGCCGTTTAATATGACTAACTCAATAAACTCAACGATGAGTAAGCAGTTTGATAATATCAAACTGCTTACTAATATATAATATAATATACTTCTGGAATCACTATAATTGATTCATTCCTGTATTTTGCATCCGTATACGGATGCTATAGAGTTCTATTCTATAGAATCCCAAATTATGGCGAAAGCAGCATTATGTTGAGACTGCTGGAATATGTAGAGTGAATCGTAGGTAACAGGAATTGGTGATAATTATTCATGAACCGACCTGCGTTGTAGTCTAATTAACGTTACATCCTGATAACTCACTGATATTGTCAAACAATATCTTTTAAATGAATATGAACTTGCTTAATCTCAATGATGAGATTCTCATCCCCGGGAATCGCTTCAATTTCCCCAACAGGAAGATAAAGGTTCCAATCAAGATTTTCTTCCTCCTGATTGACTTTCTTCCGCAAGAGTGAAACGATATGATTACTTTCTCTTAGTGTCCCAAAGAGGTTTTCTGACAGGGTAGACGATGGTCGACTTGCATCGCAATGCCGTATTGCGGCCTGTTGTCGTTTAGGTAGTACCCTGAAGGTGAACACCCACCTAGGTGGCTCTTTAGACCGGTTTTCATAATCGCTGTTTTTCTTATCTCGGTAAAGAGACTCAGAGGGTGTCCACCGAGGAAATTGGAGATGAATATTTGATGCGTTCCGAGAATGTAACGAGCTTCTTCGTCCGCTTTACGTATTGATCACTAATCGCCTACTTCGTCGCAACATGTTTTCAGAATCTGAAAAACGTAAGCCAAGAGATGTTTTTAATAGATAATATATACTAAATTATCAATTAGAGAGTAATCCGACGAGGTGGGTTTCGTAATGTTGCCACACTAGTACGTAAGGCATTATTTTATTTTGTTCAACAAGGCCTATAAATAGATGCTTTTCTATTGTAGAATTATTTGAATAATTAAATGTTCATCATTCAATAAATAGCGTAGACGTAGCCAATAAAAACGCCTTAATATCGTTTATGAGAAAAGCGTTTGGAACCCGCAGTTTTTAATGAAATCCGAATATAAAACTGGGGCTTGAAAGGCGATGAAACACGCTACGGTCCGCTGGAGAAGAAAAGTTATTATGAAAAGTGACGAGGGGGAGTCGGAAGAATTAAAGAGCTCCGGCGCTCTAATTAGGCTTTTTTATTTAAGATGCCGGAATCCCCTAAAATTTTCTTTGAGATGGAATACGCTCTAATATTCGTCTCTTCAACGACGGGCTTCGATCGAGTAGGGAAACAATTATTAACCGCGGAAGGAAGACCCTCCGTGATTCTCATTTACTTGAAGTAGTACTTAATTAAAAACATGTTCTTCCACGCCCTTGAAAACCCCCAGAACTGTCACGGACTTGTCAACACAGTTGAGGGGCAGTACTTGCTAATTCCTTGGAGACCTAGACGATACGCTGGCTCTTGGCGGTGCATCACATCTCTCTAGAAATGAATATTTAGACACACAGTAACGAACCGGAATAATTCATCTGGAGCGATATTAGTAGTCCCCAGCTCATTCACACGGTCATTACGCTTTAGCTACTTTGTATACTGGACTGTATTGACTCTACCTGATACGAACTCGAAGAAATTCAAATTTGATTTTAGTTTCGTCGAAGTGGTAGAATTAGGGGGCGAGAAATACAGTACCCCACGCTGCAGATCTTTAACTGTTCCAGTGCTTCAACTATCCTACTTTTCCCGTGGGTTTCTAATGAGTGAGTTTGCGTACTTTCCGACAATGCAGTAGAACATTTTTATAAATGTTGATACTGTCTTGAAGAATGGCTTTTCTTCACAGTCTCGAAGGCCGGATTGGGGAGTTGGGAACAGTGCCAGCAAAAGCTCTCTTACCCTTAGTGACTGCAAGGACAAGAAGAAGAAAGCTGAGATCGACGCTTTCCAAACACTCCTGAGCTGACAAATAAATAGCTTCACATGACAAAGGCATGAAGACAAAGATGTAAATTTTACCGTGCATTCATTCAATTATGCCATGACATTATAATTTCCCCCAATAAAAATATAAATTGTAAAACTGTTCAATGTTAGAACAAATAATGGAACCCAAAAAATTGAACTCTGCTGCCAAAATCACTTCGAAACGCCACACCACTCGGCCCACTACCCTAAATCGTTCACAACCCTGAAGCACGTAGCACGTTTCACAAATCAAACGTGAAAAAATGCAATCGTGCAATCGTTCACATGTAGCACGTTTTAGCCTCACATAGCCCTACGGGTTCGAGCGATCTGGCTGAAAACCGAGTAACTACTGCCAAAAAAAAAAAGACTTACCAAAGCGTCATGAAACATAAAAAGACGGATTTGAGATAGATCAAATTTGTTGACAGAATAATCGACCAAAACGAAGACAAAGATTTTCCCTCACAGACGAGAGTTAGGAAAATCAGTCAGAACGACACAAGCGACGCTTCTGATGATTCACGAGAGGTGGTTTGGTACATGCTGTTAATTTTCCGTTACAAGGGTAGCATTCCCACTCATTCCCGTGCTAACGAGAACAAACCTCACAAAAGCGGAGAAAGCACAAATATAAAGAGAGCTCAGCCGAGTGTGCAGATGAAGAGGCGTCTACAATGCACTCTGTTTTCAACGTTCTTCTTCCGAGTGAAAAGCCTCTCAGACTATTCTCTCTAGGTATAAAGAGCCGGAGTTAAGGAAGAAAGTGAATATACAATCAAGTAAGTATACCAGTTCAAGTGGGGTCAAGTGGGATTAAGAACTGGTATACTTACCAGTTCTTAATCCCACTTGATATGACGTACTCCAAGAAGTGAGGATTTCCACCAAAATTTCGGAGGAAGCGTTCATGTGCAAACATCGTTACACGAAGGTACACATCGCAGGAAATGTGAATAACATTAAGGTTACTGGGGAACTAAACTACATTTTAGTTTACTTTCCCAATAACCTTCTCCTCAAACACAAACCCTCTCACGCCGATGATCCGTACCAAAGAAGTTCATGAAAACGGATGAAAGCTCTTCAATACATAGCTTTCGAAGGGCTCAGTAAGGGCCAATCAAGTCTTCAAAGTGAATTTGCATGATAATGAGCCTACTGTTGAACAATCAAGTAACGTAGGTGAGAACTCCAATGATAGCACCCCTGAGTGGGAAAACTTGGTTGGTTCAGGCGTGGAAGGATGTGGCGAAATAAGGTAAAGTTCGACCGAGGGAAGTGTTTATTATCGGACAACGGAGGGTGGGTATGGTGCACGCTATTCCGCCGTCACGATCTGTACCTACCGTCAGGTTTCACTTCGGTTTCTACGACTTTTGACGTGAACAATAGGAAGTTATCGAACTGAAACAGAGTTCGCATAGGATTTCCATTTTCCAGACCTTCTAACGCACATCACTCAACAGTGCTCTTATAGATATTGAGTTGATTCTATAAAGATATTCGTCATTGACTAATCGCCTCAGGAAAATATTGCAACTGCCGTACAATTTTACCAAGTTTGGATGCTGTAAGACGAGTCCGAGTGATTTTTCTGTATCTTCTTGATTTTTATTGATCATTTCCACGACCCACTTTGGCCTCCCCTGGGGGTGCAGGTCTTCAAACCCGAGTAGTTGAAATTTTCCTCACGTCCCGTGTTCGCCTACTGGGACCTCAACTGAGTTGGTGGGAACAAATCCCCTTCGCCACCTTTTCATACGTTTTCGGCATGGAATCCGGAGGGTTTCTTTTTATTTTACCCTCTTGCAGGAATCTTAAGATGGAACTCGGAGGAAATGATGCCATCATTACATTACCTACTTCACATTGTGTAGTAATGGTATGTCCCTGGAATTAATCACTAAAAAAAATGCAATCAAAATAATTTGAATACCTAATTAAGTATTAATAGTTTCTTAATCTTATAAGATGAATACGTTCGATAATTGAAGAGCTCAGCCGAACGAGGGAGGGTTTATGTTAATTTTTTGAGGTTTTGAGTTTTTCGCATTGATCGACGTGTCTAGGTCTCCTCTACATGATGTTGCTAACCAAATACCTGAACTATTCATATGGAGATTTCAAAGACGAAATGCACGTGTTTCCGACGCGAGAACAAGGCTTGTTCAACAAGGGTCTATGTTGTTTACCGCGGCGTCACTGCTCCATCTCCCGCTTCAATTTCCACGTGACTATTCTCGCTTTCTCTTTAATGTTAACAGCCACCGTTTTCACCCCCCTTTACCCACAATGACCGACAATATTATTCTTCGCGATAATGATATTGATCGTCTTAACAATCAAAATCGAACTCTCTACATCAAACAATCGATCGAACATGGGTCTATGTTACAAGAATACTGAAACAGTAGGTGTAGTGCACCCCCAGGTACACCTACATGACACACCCAACCCATACATTGTGTTGTTTTTCCTAATAATGGTTGGTGGAATGTGTCCAGCGCAGCGTCTGAGGTTACGCCGCCAGGTGTTTTGGAGGATGCAGGAGGGAGTATAGATGGAGATTCATCAGAGGCGTACCTAACGCAAGTTGTTGCGATCTACAGACTCTGAGAATATTCCAGCTGCAGAAATGGAGGATCTGGGTTCCTTTGACTCACCCGAAGTGTCGGGTTGTAAGTCTAGCAGATCCTCGAAAGGGTCAGCTGAGTACCGCCTTACCTAGCACGAAGAGTTGTGTTGGGTACGATTTCCTCCTGCTGTCGCAGTTGTACGGATGGGCGGTACGCTGGCTTCAAATCTTAACTTGTCAAGTATAGACTCCTGGTTCCCGTCCCTGCTCTTACAAGGACCCGCTTTTCTGGCTTCCAATCTTGACTTGTCCAGTACGGATTCCTGGACAACGAATCCTTGCAACCTCTGAATTTAGCGGGAAACTTAGTTAAGCGCGGAATAGATGGGCTATGACAGCTGACAGATTTTCATTAGAGCCCCCCGATTCGGCTACTGTTGAGCCGAGCTCGCGGGAAGTGGTGAATGCCAGCGCGCTTGAGCTCAGTTGCACGCCGGGCGTGAGCCTCTCGATGTAATAAAAATAATAAAGTGATTTTTGGTTTTTGTTTCGAACCAAATGTACAAACATGATTATCAAAGCCAGGGATCAACGACCGCTCCAGCTTCATCAATGGGTGGCTATGAAAATATCGATTCGGTTATTCGTGGGTTCCGACTGCGGACCTATCGACCTGTTGTAATGCGTCACAGGGAAATAGCAAGTTGTTAAAATTCTATCGCCCCCTAACCTATTCAGAATTGCAAGGCATGCCAAAAAGAGGAGATCCGTATTTTCGCCTATTCCGGAAACGGTCCAACTGCACAACCATGTCAATCTGCTAAGTACAAGTGCCAATGAAGACCAACGCATAAACTCTTTCTAATTACTTCCATTCCAACGTGAGTTGGTTTATCCAGCGGGGTTAATAAAGTGAGAAGGAAATCCATTGATTGGGTTAGAGCGAGGAGGCTGGGGGCTAAACCTGTTTCAGCAAAAGAAGGTGCTTCCTCGCCCCTAATCTAATCTACAGGTGTGTAAACCTCGGCTTGGCAGTTTTATGGCTTATTTTTCTCTCACTTGGCAGGAATTATCACTGCTCTCTCTAAGAAAAATTAGGTCTGTACCTACATATTGTTCACTTTGACCTTACTTTCACTTTTGATTCATTAAAATTTATTTTCACGCAACTAAATTGGGACAAATGAAATGGCAAATTGCCCTATCGTAATTGCGGCAGTATCATTTCTCACTTCAGAGAAAAAAAAAACTAGCGGATTTTTGTGCTGAAGGCGGAATAAATATAACGGCAATGGTAATAGGCAAGTCGTTCTCACGCCAAACTGCTGTGGCACGCAACCTGTTTCCTCCTGAAACCCCCTGTTATGCCCAGAGCCCTCACTTCAGAGCGCCACCATAGAGATGATATTGGTGTACAGGACATGAGGTGTTTTCAACGTTATACTGAAAATTATTACGGGGTTTCGGACGCGCCCCCTACTCCATTTGCGAGAAATTCTAATTATCCAGTTCAACAGTTGAACTGGATAATTGATGATTTAGCAGAGTTACTCTGCTAAATCATCGCTCAGTTCAAAGGGACTACTCAATTCAGAAAATCTGCAATAGTTACTGTCTCGTTTTTTCTTCTTTTTTTTTCAATAGATCCATTTATAAGTGCTCTATGAGCCTCACCCCCGTGCTACTTCACTATATTACAACCCCATCTGCAGTTTACCCTATGAGGTGCTATGGATCGCAGGTTGCCAACCTGCCTTGGCCTGCTCGATTACCGTTACCCCCACTCTGCAGGGTTTCCTTTAATCAACCCCTCACGCTTTTGATTTCCGCCACGGAACTTCCCTTGTAAACCGTTTAACCGATTTATAGCCCGTGCTGTTTATGACAATTCGGGTCGCATCGTGTAGGTTTGCATCTCGGGAAGCCCGCTGGAGAATCGAACACCATGCACTTCTGTAGGTATGAGTTGACTATACGAGTACCTATCAAAATTTAGGTAGTAAACATTTCATTCAGTTTGCCTTTCTTAAGCTTCCATTTCCCAATCGATAAAACCCTGCAAATTTGATTTATGGTTTATGATGGATGGGGCCGAAAACATAGGTTGGTTATTCTGAGAACTCAACATGGACAACCTAAAGAGTGAATGATAATATGCATATTATGCAACTTGGTATTATAAAGGATCCGCAAAACCTCCAGGCTCAAGGGGGTGACACAAAAAAACAAAAACAGATGAAGCGAGCTGACCGTCCTCGAGAAATTATGAGTCTAAAAAAGGGACGCGATTAACTTTTCCCACCGGCTTCCCGGAAGGTCTCGCTTTCCTCAAGAAACACACTTTTTTCTCATTTTGCCCCTTCAAGGAAAGTCTCCTTAATGGACCTTAGTCAATTAGATTGCCCGACCTTCTTTATTCTGAACCTCTTCACTTTGGAAGCCGTAGCTTATTAAATCGGTCATGGGCACTAAGAGGATGATCTTGATTAATAGCTCAGCGGACACGCTTGGAATCACTTAGCAATAGGTGTCAAATTACAAATCAAAATTGTGATCACACAATGTGACACATTGTGTGACATGTCATGCATTTTCCCGTGCCGTAGTCGACTGGCCCACGAGGCGGCTACCCCATCATCATGTCGACAGAACCCCAGAAACCCCCTGGAGAGAGCTTACAGCTTTTTCCCTTTCCAGCTCTGCTGGTGTTCCAATGTTTTTCTCCTACATATCCATTAGCTTTTTCACAACCCTCCGAACACAACCACTAACCGAAAGTAAAAGACACAGGAAGCATTAAATTTTATAATTTGTCTTCGCTTTAACAAAAACCTCTCGAGACACCCTAAACCGAAGGGTAATAAGGTAATATCCGAGGGGGATGTTCTACCACGTTCCTGCGGTTGCTATAGCATGTAAACAGCCACCGGCATACCACACTTTTCTTTGAAATATCAACAACGCAGCAATTTCTTATGACATGCGAGAAGCCAAGGAAATTGCGAGCCAGCAACCCGACCGGGTACATTGATACTTGGCACGCTAGATTCATATTAAAAAAAAAGTGTGGTGTTTAGTAACTTTTTGCATGTTTTGCCATAACAGCTCACAGGTCAAGTTTGTTATTGTGGGCAAAAGTTCACTAGTACTCGCCTCTCCACGCCCAAGTACATCGACTTTCACTGGGAAATATTTGAACGTTCATTGCGTTTGTCTGAAAAGATTCGCATACGCTAGATATTGGAAGGGGCTTCAACCCTGATTGCCTGATAGCCAACACGGCACAGAATGTCACAATAGATGATTTCCCCAGACAATATTTCCGACCGATCGATGCGCTTCTTCGAGGATGCTGGTTCCATAATACACGACCTACCTTCATTCAAGTATAGGTAAAACTCACCCTCTATTTACGAAAAATTTACCTTTATCTTGCATTTTCATGTGAGAGGAGGATACAGAGGTTTAAAAAAAAGATGATGAGCGGTTTCTCAGCATTCATTTGCAGGCTTTGTATGCGTAGACATCGGAAGTTAGCTATCAACTGGTACATTCACTTTTTCCAATTCATTATCCAAGAACAATGGGCACCCTTCGCTAAGCATCTGACTACACAATTTTTTGGTTGACGGAAGGAGGGAACACGGAGTGAAAGTGGTCAGACTGACCACAATCTCCCCCATAGTAATTTTTCCAAAAAAAAAACAAAAAAAAAAAAAAACGGAAAGTTCGACCTCGAATTTTTAAAATTTATGTATAACCTAATGAGATGCGCAGACGATTTTGCCGACAAATATGCCCTCCAGGCCAGTATCTGGCTATCTGAGAGAGAAAGTGGTCAAAGTGTGCCCACAATCTCTCCCTTAGTAATTTTTCCAAAACTCTGAAAATTCGAACTCAAAAATTCAATGATTCTAAAATTTATACTATGAGCTTATTAGTGGGTTCACAATGGAACTTAAGGCAAATGGCCCAAATTGCCAACTTAAGGCAATATGGAACTCAAGGCAATGGCCCAAAATTGCTTTAGACCTCTACAAAAACTTCATATCACTCCTTAAGCAAAGAACTTTTTTCTTCTGTACTACAGCCAGTGGCCACTTTCTCCCATGAGCATTTTCATCCCGTGCTCACCTAAACTGTGGAAACGATTTGAATCGAGTAAAGCTGCCGTGTGGCGCACAAGTTTTGCAAAATGTACCACTTTTTCTCTCCAAGTGAAACAAGCCTGTTCAATTTCAAACGCTGTTCATTGAAGGATGTAAATTCTACCAATGGGATTAGGAGCCCCCAAAACCCCTTGCTTGTACGTGAGAAGCATGAAAATAATCTTTTGGCGATCTCGACCTTATTTTTCTCTTTTTGCGACCATCGAGGTTAGAGTTTGCAATAAAAGAGCGAGAAAGGAGGTGCCTAAGCAAACTACGTCCAGTAGGAAGCAGATAGCCCGTCAGTAAATAAAAGAGGGTGGAGAGAGAAACCGATAAAGGCCTTTCCACTAAGGGGTCATCATCAGCCACTTCTTCGGGAAACCTCGATAAATAATTTCAACCTCGTGAGTTGGGATCGTGTTTCTGGCAAACCCCTTAGATCCCAGAATTGACGGAAGGTTTGGAAACTAAAATAGTTTCCTCTTTAGACGTTTACCGAACGAATGCACTAATTTCTCAGAGAAAACGGCTACCAAAGAGTAAAGTGGCGTTATTGCTTAGGCATATCGACAAACTAAAACTTTGCACATTTTACACAAGGAACCCCCCCCCCCCCCCCAAGGAACCCTAAATCCTTGTTTTTTTAAACCCTCCTGTAGACCCTTTTTAGGTCCACTGAACCCTACGGGATGGGGTGATCGGGCTTAAAACCTTGCGGACTAAGCTAGACGGAGGACCGAGTACAATAATACATAATATGTATCATCATAATATTATTATGATCAAATTTTCAGAAAAAAAGTCCTACTGGTCAAAACGGCAGCAATTTTGAATTCTACGCCTCCATACTTAAAAGACAAATTTTGACAAGACTACATTATTGACCCTCATCGTGAAAACATAAGTTTAATATTTTCAGAACAATGTACATACCAAAGCAGACGCCCACCAGAAACGTTGGCAATTGAAAATAAACTTAAAAGTTATATGGGCTTTATTTTACCACCGAGGAATTGCAAAATAACATAATCAGTCTTAATGCTTAAACTGTATAGCTTACAATTTTTAAATGAAAGTCAAAAGACTGGAACGAATGTTTAGGTTATGAACATATTCACGTTGAGTACAGCATACAGTTGAAAATACGAAGAAAAAAAAAGAGAAAAAACACACTTTAAAACTGAACTGCAGTAACAGATTATGTACCTGGGTAATTTATGGCATACATTGTTTAACCTAACTTATTACGATAAAAAAAGAAACTTATTGAAGGACAAGATTTACCATGACATGAATAAAAAATTGCAGAATCCTTGGAGGGTTAAAATCAGTAGTAGTAGTTACAAATAACACTGACATTGGGAATTGGTAATGCATAAATGTACATAGAATATTCCTGGATATCTATCTAGGTGTGCTTTGAATCAAGTGAAGAATTGAAGCAAGATACTTCGCCTCATTTTTGAACAAGTTCTTCAAGAACGTATGTACATTTGCACGGGCATGCAGTCCACTGATCCATAGCCACCCACCACATCACAAATAAACCAATATACATAACAACTGACCTAACAAGTAGAATATCAATTTCCACATCAGTTGTTGAATTTAGAGCCGAGGCTTGTGGTTACGCAGGCAGTGGTGGGAAATTCGGCAGTGAAGCGGTTCATAAATTTAAAAGCGAATACGGGTTAGTTGAAGAATATCTGTCAGAGATGTTGAAACTGTAAAATAAATATTACTTCATTGTGCGCACGCGCCCTACAACTAAAGCGCCCGGAGGAACTTGTTTCGTCAACTCCGACAAGTTCCCCGTGATTTCTTTGGCGAGCCCTATTTCTGAATCCGAAGGTGGCGCTATCTGGTGGCCGAGTCTAGGATGAGGGTTGACGGACAGTCGGTCGTATTGCATCTGTTGGAGGCGTCGGATGAGACTCGTTGTGTACTCGAGTTTCGCTTGGATTTCAGGGGAACCTTCTTCATCACGGGAGAGAGTCTGTTCCAGGGCTGCCAGATGACTGAGGTCAATGCCGAGGGCTTGCAGCGTTTGGAAATCGTCTTCCTCTGGTTTTGGAAGGATTCCTTCTTTCGAATCAATGTACACGTCATCAATAGTATCACTGATGGGCTCATCAACTTCGAGTTTGATCTTCTTTGATTTGCCACCAAACATTTCTAACAAGTTGTCGGCAAGCGTAAACGTATAATCACAGTCATTGGAAATAATACTTTTAATGTGATCAGAAGGCTCAAAATCAGTATAACTACCATTAATCAAGTCTGATTCGTCTTTGGACAAATTGGCAAATGATGAGTCGTACGAGGGAGCATACGACCCAAATGCACCATAATTGAGATATTTAACTGCTTTAGCTATATTCCTACGATCTTCCTTGAATCTCTTCACATGCCTCGAGCCTTGTGAGAGCCTCCCAACGACATCCCCCATGCACGTAGGTTTTGGAGGTTTCTCCTTCTTCTTCGGAGGAGCGGCCACCATCTGCTGTAACCTGGGAGTAGCACTGACGCCCTGGAGTTTCCCCTGAGACGTTTTCTGTGAAGTCGGCAGCTGGGGCGAGGCAGTGACTCCTTGAGGTTTCGCAACAAGTGCGGGTTTGTTGCTTTGTTGGAGAACAGTTCCAGCTTTGACTGTTTGCTGCAATGGAGTCATCGGTTTCCCACCCTGAACTTGTCCAGAGAGAGTTTTCACAGTAGGTGAAGGAGCAATGGCAGTTTGAGGATTAGAAATCACTGTCTTTACTTGGGGTTGCGAGACAACAGTTTTAATGACGTGTTGAATTTGACCTCCTGGAGTCTGTACTTTGATGGTTTTATGAGAAGAAGCTGAAAGTTGTTGCAACTGTGCTTGAGCTGTTTTGATATTCTGTAGTTGCGTAGCTGTTGGTTGACTGGCAATTTTCGTTAATGGAGGAGTGCCAGTAGTCTTAACTCCAGTTTGCATTTGTGCTGTGGTTTTCAAACCTTGCAAAACCTGACTGACCGGTTTCAGCCCTTGCTGAGCCTGGGTGGACGCTATCACCCCTTGTAAGACAGGAGTCGAAGTGGTACCAGTCTTTTGAACTTGCTGCCCTAGTTGCAACTGTGTGGTAGGCGTGATAATCTGCTGTAACTGGGGAGTGGTAGTGACTACAATTTGCTGAAGGTTTGGATTCGCTCCAACACCCCGAACAACCTGGAACTGCTGAGGGTTTGCCGATATCATCTGTTGCAGTTGAGAAGGAGTCAATTTGCTGATCCGTTTGATTTGCGGAGACCCTGACGTGCTGGGTTGCTGTTGTATTGCGGCCGTTATGATTTGTTGCAGTTTGGGAGACGGAGCATCACTTTGCTGGGGGTTAGCAACAATAATCTGTTGCAGTTTAGGAGACCCGGAAACGATCTGAGGAGATTGAACAGCACCGGATATGATCTGTTGGAGTTTGGGCGTGGCCGAAATTCCTGGTTGCTGTTGGATGACTGCAGTCATTAGGCTCTGAGCGGTCACCGGTACCGGCGTCGATTGCTCTTCCGGTAACTTGGATTCTTCCATTTTTCACAGTATTATGGCACTGCTCCAGCAGCTTAGTAAACCCTGAAACAGATTAATAAAAAAAGAATCAATGATATATCCAGTGATGGGCACTGGGAATATCCCCCAAAATATAAATTTGGCAAAAATGGGGAAATTATTTTTTCCCTTCTTAACCCTTAGGTAGCTTACTAGCCGGAGATTTGCCCGCATTTTCAGAAAAACAGAAATATAATGATGAACCCTTCAAAATTGTCCCCTCAGGGTTCAAATTTGACATTATCCGTTTCAAGATCCCAAAAACGAATTATCCATCCGCCGTCCATGCCATTTCGGGCAGTAGGAATTTTTCAAAATTTCTGAAATTTCGGCAAAATACTCGGCTTGCTATCTAATTCTGCCCGCAAAGTTTTCAGCCCGATCGCCCAAACACGTGGGGCTACGGGAGGGTTTTTTTTAAAAAGGCTTTTGGCTATGGGGTCGTTAGGTGTCGTTTTGGAAGTATTTTTGTTCGTAGAATCCATATTTGGGGATCCCAGAACGATCCGATTTCTCTGTGGGGATCTATGAGGTTTTCATGGGGCTACAAATTGGATTTTGAAGGATCCCAGGAGGTCAAATAAGGTGTCGTTTTCCCAGTAATTTTGGACAAATTTATTGTGTTGAAGCCTATCCATGACCTTTTGAAACCAATTCGTACATTTCAGTGCATTATAAATAAATAATTGTGTTAAAATAAATGTGCGGGAATTTCCCCGCTAGCGTTTACTAACGTAGCTCCCCATCTAGCGTGTAGCTAAGGGTGAAATTTATTAAATAATTTTTTCCTATTTTAAACCCTTTCTGATTGATTGATTAACCGAGCCATTGCTATTTTCAATCTCGGCCGTACCTTTGCTCTTTAGTTCTTCCGCGCATAAATGTATGTAATTTACTTCGTACCTACTTACTTTTTATTGAAAATTGATGTAAAAATATAAGTAGGTACCTATACCTTAAAAATGGACTATTTCAGCGATTTTTTTTTCAAATAGGTATACCCTTGAATAAATTTTTTAATAAGAAATGTTTAGGGATCCCATCATCGAGAGCTCTACTATGATACAAGAACCATCCGTTAGATCTTCAACGATCATGGAATAGTGAAAATTATTTTAAAAGCTGTCGTTTTCCGAGTAATTTTAGACGCAAAATCCTTTTTTTTTTTTCTTTTTTTTTGTTGTTTTTGTTTGACGTCCCACACCTGTCCAAACATTAAACAACAATGTTTTATTTTTTAATGACAGAATTAATTTTTGGCCAATTAACGTATATATATGATATATCAAAGAATAATAAACACTTGTGTAAAATTTGCAGCGTTTTTTAATAATAGCATATTCGCAGTATGCTCCGGTGGATGATGTGATTGATTTTTCCACTCGACATGGCGACGTACCCAACTCCTGCCCTCCAGATTTGTCCCATTTAACGGTAAACTCATTCGTCAACCGAATAACGAGGCGTTTCCATCATCAAAGACAGCTTTACGACGCCCCTCGCAGGGCCATACAAACACGTCCATTCAAAAACGACCTTTTCAACCCTCCCCTTGCTTCTGAGGGGTTACACTAAAGCCTTTCGGTACGTTTGCAAGCACATCAAAACTGGGTCGCAGTTGCAGTTCGAGAACATATTCATGTAAACGAAAATAATTAGACAAGCCCGCATTTGCTTTATACCCTCATTACAGGGCCCCGCATTCGACAGCATAAATTATGGTAAAAAAATTATCATCGCTACGATACGCGGTGTGGGGCGAATTAACACCTGCCCTTTACTTCCCATGCTGCAACTGTCATCACTAGCTAGGGTGGCTTATGATACCTTGAAACAACAGCATATTGAAAATGGGATGAAATCAGTCGTCAGAAACAGAAAGCGAATACCTACCCACTCAAGAGACAACGGGGGCCCCGCCATGCTGTAAGCATACAGCCAGCAGTTTTTGGCGTAAATTTCCCTACGGGCTATGAAAGTGAAGGCTGTAGCTCCTGAAACACAACTCGACGCTTATTAGCAGGCCAACCTACCGTCTTGTAAAGCCGACGAAACCACCCTGGGGCCCCAGTTCGACCCTATCGGATTATGCTAAGCGCGGCTGTATAAAATTTATGTATTTAATAAAATCCCTTTATGGTGAACACTCATGATGAATCAACTCTTGTTTTTGCAAACTTACTAGCATAGTAAAGTTACTATCAACCTAAATTCACCAAGTTTACGACAACGACTTTTTTCGTCGCTATACATTACAATTCACCACAACTTGCCTCAACCAAGAAGAAATAAATTCAAAAGCCGGGTAATGCGAGTTGGCAACGATCAGCTAAAGCATTGAAATTGATAACAGAAGTGAGGAGTGTTACTCGAGCGCAGACCAAACAGATCACTTTCAACAGTTCACTTACCGCTAGTTTAGTAAATAACAACTTTCTCTGTACATGTAGTATGTGTTTTGACGGTAGGATCTGAAAAGCGCACAGGGAAAACCAAAATAATAAACAACTTCAACAAGTCGCGATAACGTTCCAACACCGGAAAGAGTTGCCAAGAACTGTACGAGCTAAACGTCAGAAAAATATTTCCCGTTTATTCATAGCTACCAACGTGAGCTCGCAGATATTCCCAAATCGGTGTAAGTTCAGAAACGATTTCAGGCAAATTTGAATCATTTTAAAGAACGTTGATATTTTAGTGAATATTCTCGCCAACAAACGGAAATTTAAGTGGGGTTCAATAGAAATTTCATAATTCGGAGCGACTCACCGAGAGGGATTTATTGATACTGGCAATGCGGATCGGGGGTCTGCACTGGAAGACCTCTTGCTACCTAGTGGGCGGCCCTACAACTGACTTAGTTCGCTCAGACACCGCCAGAGCGGGGAATCGCCATTCCACCCAAACCCGTGGGGCCAAATCGGGGGGTTTCCCCCCAGATTTAGGGTTTTTTTTTTAAAAGGGGGAAATTTCGGGGGAGTTTTTTCGGGGGTTTTTTAAGTGGGATTTCATTTCTCGGGAGTAATTTTGGGGTGAAAGCAAAATTATTTAATAATAACGGAATGAGAATATACATAAATAGTTGTGTTTACAAATAAATAATACTTAATATTTAAATAATATTTTAAATTATTTTATATTATACAACACTTACTGTCAGTAAGTGTCAGGAAGTTACTGACAACTTACTTGCGAGGCCTGGGATTTCCCTTCGTTCGGAGATGTCAATGTTTTGGTTCATCTGACTTCGGTGAAGTTTTGCGAACTTTGTACGGCCAATGTTGGTAGTATGATACAGTGGGTAGGTAACCTTGTTAGCGACGATGAATCTAGTCACGCATATACAAGACAGAGTTGTCTAGGAACATGTGCGTACTGTTGTATCTCTCGATGAATTTTAGGCGGTTTTTGGCGTCCGTTCCGTCGTCAAATCCCAGGGGTAAGTGTCGTAAATTGTGAAGCGAGTTTTGTTACATACTTTTAGTTTATTTCTATGGTGAGTATCGATTTGATAGACCTATGAAATGTGGAGGTTAGAGAGATAAATGACTTCTTTGCTGTTGTAGGTCAGAATAACTCTTACAATTATTGTTTATTCGAATACCTAAACAATATTGTTTATTGTTGTGTGTTTCGAGCAACTAAGCTCGTCTACAGCTCAGAGTAACTTCAAGTAGTTGAATCTATGCTCAGGGTTTTCCTCTGATGTTGTAGGTCATAATTTGATTATTCGAATTTCTCTCCCTATTGTATTAACTCTGCAGTGCAGAGTCTGCACTTCGGCAAACAACCACTTCGTGATTTGGAGCTAGGGACAAGTGTCACTTCTGAAGTTCAGTGATGTGTTGTTCTGTATCAATCTGTTACTTTGTACTAGGTACCGGAAAGTAGCTGATACTCTTAAATGTGACAACCCGAAAGTACCTGATACGCCAGTCACAACTTGGTCCTCAACATTTGTTCTCTGTTACTCTGTGGTCCTCAAGTTGTTCCTACCTGCTCCTGTGATTACACGGCCCATGTTCCACTGTGTCACGTTTTACGTCACTGTCACCTCTTGTAACATCGGGGATTCGATGTACCTAGTTACTCGATGCTCCTTGTTGTTCCACACCTGCCAGCCTCACCTACCCCGAGAACTCCCCCCGCCTGCCCAACTCAGGATGTCTCCATCCTCTCCTCCTTGGACTTCCCTCTCCTCGCTTCCCCAAACGTATCTTGTTCTTCTCTGAAGACTCAGCGTTTTGGTTCATATTGTAGTTAGCACGGATACCTACTCTGGTATGCAGCAGTTTTATTGTGCTTGTTTAGGGTCAGAAATCTTCAAGTAGGTATATACCTACGCTGGAAAAGTCCTAGCTGTGGTAACTCAAACCTAGAAGTTGGGTAGGTATACCTACCTACCTAACCTAAGTACCTATAAAAAATTATAAATTTATAAAAAAAATTTATATCTATGCGAAAGAACAGAGAAGTTAAGGTACCTAGGTAGGTATTACGTATTTAAAAGCAGGTAGGGACTGTTGATTGAAAATACCATAATTACTTAGGTTGGTTAGCAAAAACATTGATGAGCTCCAGGATGAAAAATGAAGCTATTTTACTTGAATGATAATAGCTAAGCGAGTCACTCGATTTCAAATTAGAAAAACATTTCCAATTTTTCCCCTTCAGGGAAAAACATCAGATCATGGATATGTCTTTGGTAAATAATTGTATCACACCATTATGATTGGCAGGTAGCCAACCTGAGGTAGGTACCTATATTTTATAATTTGTATTTGTTAATAATTCATACACAAAGATTTCATTAAATGAATTTTAATAATTGAAATGAATGTTAATAATTCATACACAAAGATTTCATTAAATGAATTTTAATAATTGAAATGAATGTTAATAATTAATATACAAAGATTTCATTAAATAAATTTTATTTAGGAGCAATTAGAGAGAAAACGAACTCAAAGTCTAAGGGAGAAGGCTAAAAATAGCAACCCAAAAATTTCCTAGAAGAGGCCCCGCTCCCTTCCAGGCACAACGGCACCATGAGGTTGGGCGGAAGGGAAGTGGGACGATGGCACAGAGTAAGGTAGTAAAGACGATGGACGATGGACGATGGCTACTATAGTATAGTCCTCGGAACGGTAACAAAGTAACATGAATCCCGAGGTTGCTCCTTGGAACATTATGTGACAAGTATCAGGTAAAAGTATCAGGTACGGAGAAGGAGCAGGAACACTTTGTTCCTGTGACAGGAAAAAGCTGTCACAACACATCACTATTCTGAACCTTTTTTCCTCATTGACAGACTGTCAGACAGACGGTCTTTGGCCGATTCTCAAAAATGAATCGATTTAAATCGATAATGATTCTCAAGAAAAGTACCTACCTAGCGAAAATAATCAAGGTTAAAAGTTTTTTCAAAAACACTCAATACATCTGAGAATAGATTCTTTTTGCTCTTTTGTTTTATCAGAAATTTCAGGTTAAGCTCGTTATGCAGGAGTAGATGAAGAAGAAGAAGAAGAAGCATTATTACATTACGAAACCTGTTAATACTTATACATCCTACTGCTAACCAGCATTATTAAATACCTAGTAATACGACCAACAAGGTTACATGTAAATATTTTACTAATGTTGTAAAATGATTTATCATTTTAAAAAATTTGTAAAATATTCACATGTACCTAGTTCGTCATTGCTTCATTCTTCTTCTCAGTCTCAACTTCAACTTCAAGAAGAATTGATTATTTTTCTAACATTTCTTATTGAACATCGTAGAGAATAGAATCTATTCCTATTCCTATCATCTGATGGTAATAGGGATGACATTGTCTGATTAAAGTATCGATACATCTAGAAAGTTTAAAAAGTATCGATATTTTGAAGTATCGATATATTTCGATAATTTTCCGAAATAGGCGGAAATTACCGCCTTACAATTACCGCCTTACATAAATTTAATAATATGTCGTTTTTGCTATAAGGGTAGACTAGGGATGTAACTATCGGAGATAATATCGATATTCGCTATATCGATATTTGAAAAATATATGGTTTTAGTAATCCGATATACCTATTGGATATTTTTCAAAAATTTAAAAAATCAATTTAAATAACGATTTCTGTTGTCTAGCGATTCACTTATACTATAGAATAATCGTTCTCCCCCTAAAAACGTTCCAATTGAAAAAACATTTTCCTGGAAAAGAAAAATAATATTTCTAATAATATTATGTACCTAGTAATAATATTATGTAGTAATTCTAATAGTATTATGTAGTCTGAGCTCTTGCTCAGAACGAGTTTATTACATTATTATTTACATTACCAATTATTTACATTGGTAGGTAGGTTATAAGAATGCCATGGAAGCGCCAATGGTTGTTCTAGAGATTTTTCGTTTAGGTTCCATGGAACCAAAGTGCTCTCAGGCAAGAATGTCCATGTTGTCTCTCGTGATTCTGCGGTAGTGGGCGGTTTGCCAATTAAACTTTTACGAAGAATGCTCAAGAACGCTTTGCTAGTTTCCCCTTTTAACCAAAGGGATGTAAAATTCACTTTTTCATTCCCCACTATACACTGTGGAAAGCGTTGGAATAAAAAAACCGTTTTAAATCAAGTTTAAAGACAACGCCTTACAGAATTAAGCACTGTAGGAATTTATGTATAGGTATAATGGTATATATATATATATACATGTTACATAATATGTAAGAGATGCTTGTATGAGATAATATTATTATGTAACATCTAAGCAGCGAGTCGGTGAAGTTAGTCGAAAACTAGTGTGGAGTTCGTGGCGGTGTAACTACAGATATTAATAATAATTATTAAAATCTGTAGTTACATCAATAATTATTATTGATGCCATAATACTAAATAATCCCTATCTGGCAGAACACGACACCATTGACGAGAGGGCGGAGGCGCTTACGTTACGATATCAGCTTTTATTTTAATTGATTAATGGTTATAGGCAATTTGGTCCAAACTTTAACATGCTGTTTCAATTGTTCGTAGGATGTCCAGGAAGCTCCGCCGGAAATGTAGTGAAAGGTACGAAATCACCGGCAGTTCAAGAAATTATGGCAGCATTCTTCGAGATGACCGGCTTGGCATTCTTACACAGGTAAATCTGAATCCGCGTGAGACTCTGTACCGGATTGTGTGAATTCTTGGAAGGGAGCATACCCTCCAAATGTCCTTAGGGTTTACCATGACCCGAAGGAAATTCTCTAAGGGCCTCGAGAATGAGCCATCGATTAGGGTTCGATCCGAAAGGGATCAGTATTGCTTCCGGAGTCCCTTTACTTGCCCACCCAAACTGTTTTTAATCAAGAGGCGCCACATTTGCGGGTCCAGACGCTCGGCTTTTTCAAGGGGGGAATTTCTGGGTCACATAGAAGGAAAGCGACTGTTGACCCCCCCTTGTGCAGAAAGCCCGCAGTTCTAAAGGGGAGCGGACGATCTTTCTTCTTGTGTGCGGAGTTCGTTGTTTAGTGGTTTTCGTGAACATCTGGGAGTTGTAAAATGTGGTGATTGTTTGACAATGTGTTGCAACAACACTTGACATTATGACACGATTAAATAGTTATAAAATATTGACGGCTTTAAAAGTATAAAATTTTATACGGCTGTTATCGTGTACCATCATCTCAATGCACGGGCATGTAATCTCCAATACTTGCCTCGGGAGAAAAAGGAGAACGTCTGTGGCCAACGTGAGTTTTTACCGTTAATTTCACATACCTAAACTGCAAGCCTACTCATGACAATGCAGACAGTTGGTCCTCGTTTTTTGTTTTTTCTCAAGCAAAAATCATCAAACGCACCGATTTCCCCCTGACGTCCTAATCCCCATATTAGGTATATTCTGCGATTAGAAGACAATCTTCTACATCTTTCAAGCCTTCTTAAAATAAATAAATAAAAAATAAAAATAATAATAATAATAATTGAGTTACCTTCTGGAAATCTCGAAAAACTGGGGATCCAATAATTAGCAACACCAACAACATTGATCAAGATTAAATTTGGTATCAAATTTTGATATTTAATATTGATTTATCCAGGGTAGCTGACTATCATCCGACTGCTCAGATTCCCCAGACTTGAAATTCAAGGATTTGTCTTCCCACTAACAGAGGCGATATCTAACGTGGGTTATGCGGCTCGGACGAAGGTCATGCGGGTCATTTCATGCCAAGGATGTTCGAATCTGGCTGAGGCTTCGTGCCAAATCACCTGTCCAGACTATTCCTCAGATAACACACACCCACTATCCAGGCCATAGTATGGTCGTCTAAAATCCAATACCGTTTCTCCGGACACTCCCTGCTGATGCTAATTTGGAGATGAGTCGTGTTAGCAAAACGGTGCGAAAACGTAACCTGGCTGGTTCCGTTTTGTCTTATTTCCTCCCGCTTCGGCCGACGTTTCAAAATGTGTTTCATTATAGACCGAAGAGGAGGACACCGACAGTAACTTCGGAGGGCAAGAAACCAGCCGGGACAGTCACACCACCTATTTCAAAGATGGCAAGAGGAAAATCGATTTCATCTTGGTGTATGAAACCACATCGGCTATCTTGAATGAACGGCGGGGCTCCCTTTCGTCCTCCACTTCCCACATCACGTCGGCACCTGACAAGAAACTCAAAAAGGCCGAGGCGTTCAGGGAGAGGTTCATTGCCAACCTAAAAAACATCGGATTGGAAATGGAATTCGTAAGTAAAGATTTATGGGAAGCAGAGCTTAAGTGTCCACCCTTTACGGCATTTTGTTCAAAGTCGAATTAAGTTGTGATGCGGACTCAATCAGTAATGAAGAAATTTTCAGGAAACGGTTACCAGCGGCTCTAGAAGACTGATAGTGTTCGTAAAACTACACGCTACTTGGGACACACTGTGCCTCTACGCCGAGGAACTGAACATGAGGGCACCACTTGAGGTACCTAACTCGTCACATTCGCACAGCACTAGCAAAATTCCGATTAAATTAATTTTTAAAAAGACTCAATCGGAACTAATAAAAAAATACCAACAATAAATAACTAGAAGAATTCCGATGAAATTAATTATCAAGAGGCACTAGACAAATTCCGATTAAATTAATACTCATAAAGACTCAATCGGAACTAATGAATACCATCAACTAAACCCACCCTCATTTTTTTAACGCAATCTTCATTTTAGGGGGTGAAATAATTTCTTCATACTTATCACCACATCCATGTTCCTATTCCTAACCCTGCCTTTGTTTTCCCTTCTTTCCTAAAGGACGATGAATTGCAAGAGGTAACTTTTTTTTCATCGAGGACAACAAATTGGCTGTAAACTTATTAAATTAGGAGCATTTTTTTTCCTAGCACAAATTGTACAGTAATTTTCTTTATTCCGCACAGCTAAAAGTCGTAAAGCGCGCTGCATCAATGCCAAAAAAAGGCGCTTCATCATTTTGCAGCTTTGACCGTGCTTTTGGGGGAGATTCGCCAAAATCGGCTTGGAGTTGGATGGCTTGAAATTGCGGAAAATAAAGAAGCTCTATAGTTGATGTGTAGGTCTGCCCTTAAATATTAGATCAATGTTGAATTGTACTGCCCTGATCCGTTTTCACTCAATAAATTCCACTTTGGGTGGGGGGTGGGGGGAGGGGATTAAATGGTAGGTATGGCTTCAGTTTGCTCTGCTATGTGACGTTTTTGTGCCCCCTGTGAATGGGTAAGGCACACCAAAAGTTGTGAGCTATGAGTAGAATTTTTCATGTGCTTACACGTTTTTCCGTAAAACAATTGTTTATGTCATTTTTTCCAATTTTTGCTTTAGTGGAAACATTGTTGATGTCCTCAGTGTTAGACGAAAGCTGTTGACGAAGTAGGAGCGCTACGCCAAAAATATCTGGCAAAAGAAATGAATTTTCTTTCATTATTTATAAAATGTTGATTCCCACTTGTAACTACAAGTCCCTACGTTACCCCAAACCACAATGAATTTCTCTGCATGTGGACCCGTTTGAGGTATTTTGACACTTCACGACGAGAACAAGCGTCAACAAGCGTTGTTACTAGGAAAAATTACGAGTTGACGGGTTGCTACGGGTGTTCTGTGTGAAGGATGGATGCATTATCGTTAGACGATAGACAGGAATCAGATATTTCGTGCGAAGCACAGATGTCCCAGCTAGTACCTACTATGTTGCCATCTGATATGACGCAAATAATATTGTTTTATGTCATTTTTGTGGGACCAAGGATGCAGAGAACCCATGAAATCTGTGCATGTCAATTATAACTTCAAAGCTAAGAACGTTCGGTTCTGATTGGCTGAGAGGACCTTGGAATCACAACGTGATGTATTCTTACATGGATCTGTAGATAAAGAACGTTTTGACTCCAACCCAGCATAATATGCTAAAAATAAAATTATATTATCATTTTTGGTAGAGAGGGGGCCGTTTTTACGCTGCCCAAACTGTCGAAAAAATTATCAGGAACCGCACTTGACTCACTTTTTCTAAAAAGTGGATTAAGAGCGTTTTAATCGAAGAGGGCTGATTTAATGACATTTTGTTGCTCTGCAGGAGTAAACAGATTAACTACGCCAGAAAGAGACCAAATTTTCGATTTTTCTGAAGGGAAATTAAAATTGTTTCAGGCTCATCCCAGTCCTTCGTTCAATTGGTCAGAGTTGGCTTTGAAGGCTATCCGATTGCCGAACATTATGCACCAAGATGTCCCTCACAAGCCTCCCGACTACTTCACCTGCCCGTTTAGAAAGTCAAAAATCGACAGGTGTATACACAATTAGTGGATGATCGGAGTTGTGCTTACGTTCTACACTGTGTACATGTTAGGGATTGGTTTTCAGGTTTTTAGGGAGCGATAACAAAGATACGTTTTTTACGGAAACTCAACGAAGCCGTATTCTGTGGGAAATACTCTCCACGGCTATATTCGGCAAGAAGAAAAAAGGTGAAATTGGTATCGGCAGGCTGGTGGACGAAGGAGTGTTTCTGTCAGCGTTCCCGCTGCATACGGTAATCATTTGAACTAATTTCAATCAAGTTTTGTGAAATAGCAATCAGTGAAATTGTTTTTCTCTCGTATTAGGGTCAGTACAGAACAGGGCCGAAGAAATCCATATTGTTATCGACTGAAATGAATTCGAGGGAAGTTTTGTACTGGTACTGGGCCCGGTGGGGATGTTGGTACAAGTATCAGCCTCTCGATCACATACGGGAGTACTTTGGCGAGAAGATAGCAATATATTTTGCTTGGCTTGGTGAGTTTTCATTGAACCCGATTATGTGACGGGACTGATTTTTTTTTTTTTTAAAGTTTTGTCGTCTCCAAATTTGCTCATTTTCAGGGTTCTACACCGCTTGGCTTCTCCCCGCTGCGATGGTCGGCCTCCTGGTGTTCATGTACGGCGTCGTGACAATGCACTCGAACAAGTTGGCCGTCGAGGTCTGTCAGTCTCATGGAAAATTCAAAATGTGTCCCCTCTGCGACGAAAAGATCGGTTGCAAGTATTGGGACCTCAGCGACATCTGCGGTTACGCCAAGTTGGCATACCTTTTCGACCACCCGGGAACAGTTTTCTACGCCGTTTTCGTCTCTTTTTGGGGTTAGTTCCGCTATTAACAGGGCAGAATGTTCAACTGCTTCACCTTCGTTGGCCGCTTCTTTTGCTCGCCTCATCTTTACCTGTATTTTCTGTACTGTTTTCAGCTGTGACGTTTTTGGAATACTGGAAACGGAAATCGGCTTCCCTCGCCCACCACTGGGATTGCATGGGCTTCCAAGACGAAATGGAGCGGCCTCGTCCCGAGTTTGCGGCCAAAGCTCCCTTTTACGAGAGAAACCCCGTCACAGGCATCCCCGAACCCTCTTTTCCTAAGAACATCAGGAACAAGAGGATGATAGCGGGCCTGGGCATTGTCTTCCTTATGGTAATAGTCCGTGAGGAAAAAATCCCCTCTCTACAAATTATCAAGTGCAACAAAACAGGGTCAGACGCTCCCTAGGTGTGCTAGATCTAAAAACAACGCTACGCTAACGATACAAAGTGGCCAATTTTCCCGATCTAGGTGGACGGAAGTGGGATCTAGGAGGGTGCAGTTTTCAATTTTTTCTATGGGACCTTCTCAAGAAATTTCTGAACGACCAAAAATGTGCCTGCCAGGATTTGGAGGTCTACCAGAATGTGTGGAGTGATTTCGACGAATTGCCCCCCTCCATAATTGAAGACTTTTGGCCTAAATGCCAAATAAATTTTAATCAATGAATTATTTCAATCATTACTAAGTAATTAAGTCTTTAAAATAATAAAAAAAGTTAATTTAATTAATTTAAAAATGTAATAATTCCCAACAATGGTTGTTTTTAATTATTAACTATTTTAAATTAATTAAATGGATGGTGCTATTCGTAGGTACAGTACCGACGGATAAAGCCGTTATTCGTAGGTACAGTACCGTCATACGATAGTATGTAGTTGACCTATTAGACCGAGATTGAGGCCATGATTACAAATCTAAGAACGACCGGGACTGCGTAGGTACCTACGAATAATCACTTTAGCCATCGGTACAGTACCTACGAATAATAACGTTAGCCGTAGTTACTGTACCTACGAATGATCACTTCGTAATTAAATTAGCTTTTTATTTATTTTCAAGTATTAAAATTCATTTTGGCATTTAGGCTATTTGGTCCCAAATGTCTTCAATTAATTAATTATTTATTCATCATAAGCCTCAGTTGCTTTTAATGTGTGTGGTGATTTTTCACTGTCAAGTAGGCTATAACATAGGTTAGAGCATCGGTTACAGCATCACTATAAATCTGTTTAGTTAATTTGTATATATAGGAGAAAGCGTCATAGCACAAACTTTTTAGTAACAATTTACGACAACTTCGGATTCATTAGTAGGAAAAACAACCGATTCCACGAGATTAACTTAAATCCACTTAAACACATCTCTCAAGCGTTATCTCAATAAACCAAAATAATTTGGATTTATTATTCTTGGAATAAGGCAGATATGTATTCGTGTCGGAGGTCGAAAATCAGAATTTTATTCTGATCGGCCTCATAATTTGTCATGACACGGTTCAAGATGTAACCAGTGTTTAATTCCAAAACCGAAATATCCGTCCACCGTCCAGACTGTTTTGGGCAGTAGGCATTTTTTTTCAAATCGGGAATTTTGACAAAATAATCGGTCCACCTTCTAGTTGTGCCCGCAAGGTGCTCTGTGGGGCTAAGAAGGGGCTACGGGAGGGTTTCTTGCAGGTTTTCGGGTATGATATCTTGTGGGGTGTCGTTTTCGAAGTATTTTTGGACGTAGAATCCATTTTTTGGGTGTCCCAGAACATCAGATTTCACCGTGAGGATCTATGGGGCTACAAATGGGGCTTTTCAGGATGGATGGCTAGAAGTCAAATGAGATGTCGTTTTCCGAGTAATTTTGAACGCATGATCCGCATAACTTTACGAAAAACTAATTATTGTATTAAATTAATTTTTCCTTATTGATAAGGAATTAATTTTGGATTATTTATATCAAAGAATATCACCCTTTTGTAAAATTTTCAGTTTTTTTCTTTTTCAATGCAGTTACCTCACATACCATAGGTACAAAAATGCGAACCTATTGTTTTTCCATCTTCGGCTAAATTTCACAAATTTTCAGAAAATTCGCTATTGGACCAGCAGAGGTGCGGTTCGCAAAATGCAAAACAGTCAAAAACAAGCTTTTTTTTTCATTTTATTTATTTAAACAAAAAACCACCTAAAGGAGTAATGTTAAACCCATCGTAAATTGTATATTCGTCATCAGCATAAATTTACTGAAGGATTCGCCTTTCTACTAGTTTTATCCACCTGGCTCAGGAAAATAAGCCGCTGCGATGGCCAGCCCTTCGAAGGTCACGTCTGGATGACACCAGTGGATTTATTTTGAAACGACCTCCACTGCCCCCTTTGACGATTTAAACGTCTTATCAGGGAAACCTACCCTGGAACACCACAAAATCATTGCCATGCAGTGGCCAAATACATCACAACCAAATTGTAGGAGCACATCGACACATCAGTACCTACACAAAATACAACCAACTCGTGTTCAATGCTCATAGTCTGCATTGACATCAGGCGTTTCTTATTGTTTCAGATATCGTTGGTGCTAATATTCATCGTAGCGGTAATAATATATCGGGTATTGGTATCGATCCCCTTGTTTCAAAACTCAATGTTCCGATCTCAAGCTCAAGCGATTGCCAATCTCTCGGGAGCCGTCGTGAATCTGTTCATAATCATGGCTATGAGCCGGATATACGAAAACTTGGCCTACAGACTGACATCATGGGGTAATATACCTAATTCAAGTTGTCACATATGCGCTAAGAATATTCCCATTACCTCACTATAATTTATTTCAGAAATGCACAGAACTCAGACCGAGTTTGAAGACCATTTGACCTTCAAAGTTTTCATCTTCCAATTCGTCAATTTTTATTCTTCGATATTTTATATTGCGTTCTTCAAAGGAAGATTCGTCGGTTATCCTGGAAACTACACTTTGATTTTGAGGCTACGGAATGAAGATGTAAGTTTTGTCATTTTTTTTTCATTTCCAATTAAACAATGGTTGTCAACTTTCATGTTGTGTAAATAAATCGTTCCTTATTGCAGTGTAGCGCTGGAGGATGCTTAATCGAGCTGGCCCAGCAACTGGCGGTTATTATGATAGGGAAACAGATTATCAATAACGCTCAAGAAATCATCGTTCCGAAATTGAAAGCTTGGTGGCACAATAGGAAAGTAAGTTTCGCATTGGGTAACATTTCAGTGGTTTTTGATAAAAGGAATGAGTTGAGCACTGTGGGGCACCCAGTGCTTGCTATTTTCCTTTAATTATTATATTTTTATGGGACAGGTGAAGTTATCCAAGAAGACAAGGACACGTTGGGAAGAAGACTATCAACTTGTAGACAGCGAAGGTTTATTTGAGGAATATCTCGAAATGGGTGAGTATCGTATTGAAACAGGTCGTAGAAGACAGCGTCGAATAAGTTTTACGGTGAAAAAACATAACATTCTAAATTGACAGTCCTCCAGTTCGGTTTCATCACGATTTTTGTGGCCGCTTTCCCTCTGGCTCCTCTTTTCGCTCTGCTCAACAACTGGGTGGAAATTCGACTGGACGCACAAAAATATGTCTGTGAAACTCGAAGAGTCGTCGCGGAAAGGGCGGAAAACATCGGGATTTGGTTCAAAATCCTGCACATGCTGGCTCACTTGGCCGTGATCAGTAATGTAAGAAGTTGGCATGTTAGTGTTCGCCAGTAAATAGGCCGGAGTTTCATGCATTTTTATCTGTTATTTTTCAGGGGTTCCTCATAGCGTTCACTTCGGAATTTCTTCCGAAGCTGTTGTACCAGTACGATTACCATTGGAGTTTGAAAGGCTACATCAACTTCACGCTGGCCTATTCTCCCAACGGCACCCTGTCGCAGCAATGCAGGTATCGTGGCCTCAGAGACGAAAATGGGAACCACACGCCGTTTTTCTGGAGGCTTTTGGCGGTGCAGTTCGCCTTCGTGATCGTCTTTGAGGTGAGCGGCTGAAAGTGGGCATTTGAACTTTAGTTCGGTATACCGATCTTGACTAGTTCAAGGTCAAAGATGAGCGATTTCCTTTAAAACTTGATCCCAAAGCAGCAGTAGCGAATTCCTATTTGGCTTATTGTTCGCGTTTATTGTAGTCCTACATTCTGAAGTTGGCGCATGGAATTATTTTTCCTATTGTGGCCGCATGGGCCACACTCAACTAATAAATTCGTCGGCCTGCCGCTTGTAGTCCCGTTGTGTGCCACGGGAAGCGCCAACCTTGACGGCGTGATTGGGCAGTCCTGCTTCTCCCGTGAGCGGAAGCACCGCTCATTACTCGGACTGTCCCAATCTCGCAGCCAACTTTATCACTCACTGACCGTTTAATTTCAAGTTATGATTAATTGCAGTGCATCTATAATTGGACCTGAGGACCGGGTCTCCTCTTGCTTTGTTCGATTAAGCCAGCGGGACCAATTATTTCTTGTGGGCCTGTTGCCCAGACCACCAATTGTCTGTGATAGCCGGGAGATCACACCTCCGTAAGACTGGGTCAGTGGGCCCCAGCCTCCATTAGTGGCAATTTGTATGTGGAAGCCAGCCCTCTGATTTCTGTTAAGAGATACACTACACTTCTTTTTTTTCTTTTTTCAGCACGTAGTATTCGGTATATGCCGGCTGATTGACATTGTGGTTCCGGACATTCCAGAAAGTTTGGAAGTAAAGATAAAGCGGGAAAGGTATCTTGCGAAACAAGCTCTTCAAGACTCCGAACAAATAATGAAGGTAAAATAATATTCACTTTGGAAAAGTTGAGGATTCATTAATAGTACATATTGACTTTTCTTGTCTTCTCAGATAGGATAATTTACTCATAAATTTCCTCCAATGTTGTCTTATTATTAAAGTATGTATTTAATTTTCTGCCTCCCAAAAGATCGTTGAATCATTCGAAGAAGGAATCATTCAAATTGAGAGCCCCTGATGAGAGAATCTATTGCCGCCAATTACGTCGTTTGCCCCATGATTAAGAACTCAAGATATACGGAAAACGGAAAATGATTTAAGAAAAATAAAACAATCGCATTCCTCAACTTTTGGCTCTTTCATTGTTCTTGTTATATTTCCCCGCTCAACCCCGTTAGTTTTTTTAGCAAAATCGGTGATCGAGATTGGTGATAGTTTCAATCCGATTTTTTTTTTTTTTTTTTTTTCTTCTAGTGTCGATTTTCGGCCGAAAAGAATGGGAAATGATTTGTTTCTTGAAAGGACCGATTTTGTTTCGACATCCCTTAGTGGTGAATGAAATTTCAGCAAGTGGCCGCCGGAGTGGAAGAGTTGGGCAAGGAGTCGAGGTGGAGAATGGTGCTGGACTTGACCGCTGAACTAGGGAGCGGCACCGACTCTGACGCCCCTGGCCCTGAACCCAGCCCCAAACCCAAAGTGGTCCCGAAGCAGCCCGAGTCCGAAGATCAGGTAAAATGATTGGCTGGTTTGCCATAGTAGATCCGAAGCCGCTTGAAATATCAACCTGTCAACTCGGCGTTACAGGATGTCACCGAGGAAGTTGTCGAAACTCGGATCGACGTCGACGACAATCTACCCCTACAAACGCCGAACCTGCCTCGCAAGTCCGTCACCACCCTCGACTTCCAAAGATCCTCCCGGGCGTCACTCAAAAGGCAAAGCTCTTGACACAAATCGTCTCTTTGAATTCCCTTCCATTTTGTACCGTTTCTTCGTCTTCTCTCTGTCTAAGCTGAATAAGTTTTTTTATTCTCTAGGTATACTTACTTTAAAACCAAAACGATCGGAGCTGTTATTTCTGCAGTTCTTTACAACACGCTAAAACAAACGATGGTAGGCGGTAACAACTCATTACAAAATAATTAAATCGATCCACGATTTCTCACAAACTATCCCGATCTTTGACGAAATTTAGAAGATGTTGGGTTCGTTCAATAGTTATTTTCGATACTAACTGTTGTTTCTAATCAAAGAATATTATGTAAGCTAGTTACGCCGATATCATTTTATAACTAGTAATTTTAGGTGAAAGCGGACATTCTAATACCCAGTCATAAACTTGAGGTAATGCGAACATTTCGTTCTTGAGTTATGAGCATAGAATTATAAATTTCTTATGGCATTCTTTCACGAAGCCTTGCAAAGAAATTTAATCGTTCTTTGCATTTGCCCAAATGTCACGTGCTACGTACGTTTTTTTTTTTTTTTTTTTTTTTTTTTTTAAGGATTTCTTCCATTCTGTCTATTGACTTTGTTTGGGGTCTTAAAAGTAATTTTCTGTAGTTTCCGGCCTGATTTTCGAGTAAGTCATCAAAACTTGTAAAGCTGGAAACGTTTCTTACAAGATTTACGTTGTATGACAACAGAATGTTGGACAACGGTCTGGGAATGACGAGAACCGTGCATAACACCAATCATAATAGCTCCCGACCCAGCGGTACTTTCATTATGTGTCATCAAATATCCTGCAATTATTAAATAATTATAATAAAACCATAACTGATATCATTTAATTCCACATCGACTTCTGTGTGTAGTTGTACAATGTATAAGTAGATAGCCTCATACGTTTGTAGAGCTCAAAAATAATTTCATATTCGCAAATAGGGATGCTATTTATCCTCTAGTGCACCGGCTTATTACGACGAAGTTGAAATAGTATGGAAATGAGTTAAGGTGATGCGTCGAACGAGTTCATTCATTTTATTTAGATTTTAGTGACATGGTACGTAACATAACCTGCAGTGTACGCAACGATCGCGTTCATAGTTGCAAGTCCAGCGTTCGATTCAAACAGGTTTCTAAGTTCATGTAACGTAATATTTAAATGGCTGTGAATAATGTTTAAGAGAATTCATTCGCGAAGAGTTCGCGCTTGAAGTAATATTTTGTAAATAGCCCTTGGAGTTCGTGCACCCTTGGTTGGTTAAACAAATTGTTTTCAATGATTGAGTTAGTAAGATAAACAATTATTTTTCATTTTTACTTTGATATATTAAATATATCAAGGTAAAAATGAAAAAGAATCGTTGATCTACATAAATATAAAAAAGAACAAGACAAATTTAAACCGAGGGCGAGCGATGTCACTCAGATTGTGGCCCTATTCGGTTTTATGGCAAGGGGCGAGGGAAGAAGGTCAAAGAAATGGATAAGAGAAAGAAATTCTGCCTGAAATAGTTACAAACAGGCGACTAGCTAAGAGATATTAGGTGTCTGAACAGAGAAAATGACTAGTGAAAATTTTAGCATTTTGAATTGGGGGTCATCCACCGCCGCCAATAGAAGGAATGGGGTCCAAGTTGGACCGTCCAACTCCGCCAGTGAAAGGAGCTTCATACAATGTCATGTTTTGCCATGGGATCCCTGGATCACCAGATCTCAGGAATTCTGGATCTCTGGATTCCTAAATTTCTGGATTTTTAGGATCTCTGGAGCTCTGATCTGTGGATCTCTAGATTTCTGTGCCAGAGCTCCAGTGAAGCTAGTCACCTATTTCGCTCTCCTTCATCTTGTATTCTCTTCTCCTAACGAACCGCAGTGGTGTTGACGTCAAGGGCAAACGGATCACTGGAACTGAGCTGGCGGAGTTGGGATGTTTTCACTTGCAATTACTCGTAGCTGGACTTGGAGTTGGATCGCTCCCTTTGAGTTCAGGCCGCTCCCCATTATAGCTAACCCGCCAGAGTGCACTCGCAAAGGTGTGAAAAAAGAAAGTGTGCTAAAAAAATTCTTTTTTTTTTTTTTTTTTTTGCTATGTTGGCCGTGAATTTGGTCTGCCCTCGCCGAAGAATGGCCAATGAGAGAGCATGCCCTGAGATACCCATTCCCCCCTCTTACTGAAATATTGTAATAATATAAGTGTTCTGGAAATTCTAATTACACCGCAGAAGCCCAAAACTCACTACTACTGCTTCAAATTAAGTTCTTTCAGAAAAAAATACACTGCCAAGTGGGACATGCCCCATAGCTTCCTCGGATATTGTATGAAATGTTGAACGAAAATTTTCATCAATAGGGCACAAGTTATGGCTGTTAGCTCACTAACTCGAGCAAGATTTTAGCTCCCCCCCCCTCCCTCCAGAGCTACATTTTTGCTCACTCAGCTGACCAGGATAATACCCGTCGTTTCAATCGTCTCTTGTACTCCCATGAGGTCTCCTTCTCAAATTTCAACGTCCAAGGGTGAACCAGAGAGATTTTAGAAGATTTTGAACATTTTTACTTTTTTAGCGCAACCTTTTTCCAAAAAATGGAAAGGTGCGCTCACCTCCTCGACATGTATGTTTTTTTTGTGCACAGAGCATCACGCCCGAACGGCTCAACAGATTTTCATGAGGGTGGTCTCATTGTGATCAGCGAGTTCGTGGGGTGGTTATAGGCTACCTTGATTTTTCCTCCCTCATCCCTTTCATCGGTTTTCGGGAGGTACTTCACGACGAAAGTTGTTTATCTCTGATGTGTAACTAAGGAGGCCTCAATAGGGGGACGAAAGTTTTTGTCCGATTTCGTTGGTACAAGGGTCTATGGAATGAGCTTTTTAGGCTGATTCCAACGACTCCAAAACGATTTTTGCAGCCTGAGCCGTTCGTTACCTCTGATCGGCATAAGATTTTCTTAAGCATCGGTCGTTAGGGTGCAGTTGTTTACGTAATGAGCATCACGTGGATATTTTTGATGTGTTGTGTGGCATAGTTTGGTCGCTAGATACCTACTGTTTCTTAGTTAAATATACGGTAATAACAAAAGGTTGCGCTCATCTATTCAATTCAATTGATGGCTTGTTTAAATTTATTTTCGAGAACATCAATCAATTTGTTAAAAAAATATAATATTACCTACATATAGTGGCACTGCGATACTGCTTCGAGTTCGATTGCTGTGAACGACACTGCACCTCATTCTTTGGATCTCTAACCTCTTGGAATTTTGACTCGAGATTTTTTTTAAATCGATGGCTGCGTAAACAAACCATCCTAACAACCAACTTCTTCCATGTTGCTGAGGATGACCCGAACCACTATTTGGCGCCCACGCAACATGTTCCGCTGATTAAATCCTCATGAAATTTATTTGTAACCTCAAGTGGCCGTGCCCACACAATCCCTGAAAATTTGACTGAAATCGAATCAACATATTGGAAGTTATGGCTGTTACAAGGAATCACACGTTTGCGCCTGCGGACAGCGTTCCGCTGATTCAATCGTGATGAAACTGATAGGGGACCCTCTAGGGCTATACCCACACAATTCCTGAAAATTTGATTGAAATCCGATCAAAATTGTGGAAGTAATGGATGTGGCAAGGAAATGCGGATATACCGACAGACAGACACGGAACCAAATTTGTTCAGGAGGCTCTGAAACGTAAAACGTGAGTGGAAATTTTGATTTTGGAGAACAAAATTTTTTTTCATTTCGAAAGTGAAAACAATGCTTCCTCAGCCTCGGAAGCAATATTAGTCGAGATGCGGCTCCCTAGCACATTTTACTCAAACATTTGGGAAGCATTGGAAGAAATTCGCTAGTCCTTCCTCCATTTTCTCCTTCAAAACGATGAATGCGGTCATTTTCAGTAATTTTTAAACAAACCGCCGATTTCACTTACTAGCGTATCAAACGCTCACAAACCAACCGATCTGTTGTATTTGAGGCGTATTAAATACTTACGTAAAATTTTTACGTTTGTCAACCTCACTATTTCAAAACATTTCAGTCAACATTCCGAAAACCTTAATTTAATAACAACCGCGTGGAATACGGTTCGTTTGCAGAAACCCGAAAAAAAAGTATTTTCTTGGATCCTCGAATGCAAATTTGACCCCAACGGCGAGTGCACGTCTATCCCTTATTGACCAAAGGTGCACGATTTGCCAACATTTCTCATTCACTCCCAAACACACTTAAAACATCTAAAAGCGACTCAGAATTTGATCTTAGAGCGCTACAAAGCACACTGAGAATTTACTTGTTATATCCACATATTTCCTCAAACTTTCTAGGACTTCCGAAACATAGTCGTCTAAATTAGGAAAAACGTACCTGATAAGGAAATTCCTCGTAGGTCGTCTGTAGTTTCCATTAAGGCTTCATACGAACAACAAGTCTTCTAAATGTAACTTAGTTTCATTAGTCATAAAGAAGTTATTGGTTTTTCATCGATCTATTACTATAGACGCTAGTGAGTAACATGAATAATCCTCCATTAGCTGTTTAAAACACTGTCTACACAACTTATTTCACGGTGCATATTGAAATTGCCTCAACTTTCTGATCGTTTTTCGCCTCTAATCGTGTGTGCCCCTCGTGATTTTACCTGTTTCCAATTCTTTCAGGGATATTACTTCGGCCATGAGGTGGATCGGTGGCCAGGTTGACGGTGAGATAATATTTAATGTTATAAATATGATAAATTTTATCTCGTAAAGGAACAGCCTGTGTTGGGGAGTTCTACGAGGCCTTTTGTTTTACTTAGAGGATTCACTGTTCAAGAAGTAGCCTCATACGTTCCACTCACCGTCATTCTGAAACACTCATCCCGGCCTGATGTGACGTCATACCTGAATTTTAAACATATCCACTCCGCACGTACTGAGTTATATTTAAGAATCCTGAAAAATTTTCTCAACCTCTACTTACTAACACTTTACGTACTATGTTGTGTCAACGCTCTATAATGACAGGTACATTTGAAGACTATTTTTTAATAAAAACAAATTTATATTTTATATTAATGTCATCAGGTTATTTTCCTAATTAATTCGTTCGTTTTATGAAAACGAAAAGTTGTCCATTACAATAAATTAGCGTTGATTGTAAAAGTTTCATTCGCTTTGCATGCATTCAACTGTGATATAGTAAAGTTAACTTTTTATAGTTTATTGATAACATGTTAAGAATAATCAATGGTGTGTAAATATGGTGTACATAATTCAAAACTGTTGGGACTCGGTTCCTTTGTTATTCAGCAATAAATCTTTAATTATTTGATTTGTGTTGTTTGAGTTGCCTGGTCCCCCCCCCCCCCCCCCCCCCGCCAACTGGGAGTGCTCCTGGGGGGAGAAGCGGTGAATGAACGGACATCTGAATAAGAAAATAACGAAACTTATAATATTTGATGCTGTTCACGATACAAGTTCAAAAATTGTTTACAGTGAAAATAACAACAATCAACACTTCGACACAAATAGTCTGCCCAGTCGTGTTGCGGGGGTTGCAACTCGCGCGGATTTGGATTAGATTACACTGGAACTTTCTAAACTGAGCTACCACCAACTACGAGTTGGGAAACACGATTTTGTACACGTCTTTGTAATTGTTAACAAAATGTACTTCCAGGCCTTCGGTGATGTATTTGGGAAGGTCGTCGAAGTCTTTTTTGTTCTCTTCGGGAAGGATAATGCAGTTGACTCCTGTCCTTTTGGCCTAAAGCGAAACACATATGTCAGTAGGGAATAATAAAAATGGTTCTAGCTAGTACTTGATGCGCTCCTTGAAAAGGTCGAGATTTTGCATTTCTAACCACATATTCGGATTCAGCAACCTTTAAAACGTCCGTACGCCAATTTCCCGTTCGAAATCCCGTCTAGCATCGTTACGTTGGGCATCGAACCGCCAAAGCGCTAAGTGATGTTTTTACTTGACACAGCAACCCTGTTCACGTCATTTCACGACTCGAAGAACTCCTCCTCTACGACTCCGGATCACTAAGTGAAGGCCTAGTGTTGTCTGCCGAGAATTTTACATTAAATAATATTTTGATGATGCCAAAAACGGTCTGATGCGTTGCAAAGTTGGCTAACTTGCGTCTCCTGGACCAATAAAAAACTATGAAAATGTGAACGTCACGACCCACTATCAGGCCCCAGAATAATGGAGACGGTTTTCTGCAATGTTGACCCGTTTTTCTCACTTTTGAAGGATGTCTTTTCCAAGAAAAAAACCTCGGCCCTTTGGGCCTTGCCAGGGGGCAAGCTTCCCCCCCCCCCTTTTTGCTTAGAGCATATGGCTGAAATTCAAGAAACATGGAACATGCTTTATTAACCGTTGGATTGAAACCCATCTTCGTAAGGAACTGTCTGACGCCGAAATAGTGGCCTAACGTACGACAGGTGAGGACGCTAAACTAGTGGCCTGACAGTGAGACAAGTGACGATGCCGAACTAGTGGCCTAACGTACGACAGGTGATGATGCAGAACTAGTGGCCTATCGGCCACATATCGGCTCACCATCAATGCTCGCCCCCTCGCCATTTAGCTCGATGCTAGCATCTTTGATGAACCATCGATGAAAGTTCATAGTGGAGCAGTTCACCATGGATGTTCTTCCTCCCCTTTTCGAGGTTTTTACCTCGAACGTACAATTTACATTTAATGTACCTATCGTCAGTTGTGTTCGAGCTCTGATGACCATATGATTTCGAATGTGAGTGAGAGCGACGATGATGTCTCCTTATCAGCAGTAGCTAAACGGTGGTTAGTGAGTGGCTCACTTCCGAACAGAAGATTCAGGACCCACCCAGTAAATGAATTGAGGGAAAGCCTTGGAGAGTATCACCATTTATTCCCTCAATTGAAGGAAGATGAAGAGAGGTTTCACATGTACATGAGGATGTCGATCGAAACCTTCAAATACGTACTCGACAAAGTTGAGATTGTTTTGAACGTCAGGGTGTACAAAAACTGTCATGCCATACCAATTTTCGCTGAGGAACGGCTTGTGGTGACGAATAGTGCATGCAGAGGGGGGGGGGGGGCTCCGGCCTCTCAGCCAATCGCGAATGAGCTCACATCGATGCTCCCCTCCTGACGGTGAGGAGAAATCAAATTTTTTTATATTGCTGTGAACAGCGAGGGTCGACATCGACGGTCGATGATGGCATCCCGTGACATCGCAGTGAAGGTGCTTCGCTATGAACGCTTTCACTTCAATAAACGTATTTGTTTCACATCGCTGTGACCGCGTGGGTGCTAGCGTCGATGGTGAACAGCTATGGTGCGCCGATATGTCACTACCGGTAAGACAAGTGACTATGCCGAACTAGTGGCCTAACTTATATTTATATACCTATTACGTAATATATAAACGGGACACTCCCGTTTGCCCCACGGTAAATAAAAATAAATTATTTAACGAGCTGATGGGAATAACTTATAATATAATTATTGGGAACTTATAATAATTGGGAAAAATAACTTACAGCGATGGTCTTTTCTTTGATGCCACCAACAGGTAGAATTTTCCCGTTTAGAGATATTTCGCCAGTCATGGCGACGTTTTGTCTGATCGGCCTTTTCTGTGCCAGAGATAACAAGGCAGTTGTGATTGTGCAGCCAGCGCTGGGTCCGTCTTTTGGCGTTGACCCCTTAACGAAAAATACATATAGGTAAGGAAAGGGTATCAACTTTTGAAGACGTGGTCCAACTAATGGGATTTGAGTGCCGGCTTCCGAGCGACGAAAAGTCAAGTCTCACCTCGGGGACGTGGAGATGAATGTGGTTCGTCTGCAGAAAATTATTTACAGGGTCGATTTGTGCCATGAAATTCCTCGCTACTGTCAGGGCGATACGGGCGGATTCCTTCATGACGTCACCAAGATGGCCCGTCAACTCAAGGCTCCCTTCGACCTTACTATCGGGTTTTTCGGAGGAGGGCAGTCTTCTTGTTGCAGTTTCTATGTACAGTGTGGAACCTCCTGAAAACCGTTTACAGTTTTAACGAGTCCCAGAGCAATGATTTTGAACATCCAGTTGTGAGCTCACCCATGGCAGTCCAGGCCAATCCCATCACGACACCAGGAGGCGTCTCTTCGTACATTCGGTTTTGTGAAAAGACTGGTTTGCCAACGAAGTCCTGGAGATTGGTTGAGGTCACAATAACATTTTCAGCCTCTTTCCTCACGACTTTGTACGCAACTTTTCGAGTGACCTGTAGAAAATATTTTAGCGGTTGAAAACGCCAGTTAAGTGGTTCAAAACTACAATGACAAATCCTATACCTTTTCAATGTGTTTTTGAAGGTTTCTGACGCCACTTTCCCGGCAGTAGGATTTGATTATCGTGTTCAGCGCATCATCATGCAGCTCAATCTGAAACAAATTGATGTCACACTGAGTTTTGAATTCTGAAAGTAGCTGAAGTGATAAGAAAGGACAACTCAATCTACCTGAGCTTGGCTAAGACCGGACTCTTTCATGGCTTGTGGAAGTAAATACTGTTTGGAAATGGCGAGTTTTTCTTCAGCAATGTATCCCGAGACGTCGATCATTTCCATCCTGTCTCTTAACGGCTCTGGTATCGTATCCGTTACATTGGCAGTGCATATAAAAAGAACCTGAAACGTTTGAAGACCCGAATTGCAAACCAATTATCAGGGCAGGAACCAATGCCCGAATTACCATAATAAGGTTTACTATTTACCTTGGACAAATCCACAGGTACGTCCAGATAATGGTCAAGAAAATTGGAGTTTTGTTCAGGGTCCAACATTTCCAACAGCGCTGAAGCCGGGTCACCTTGGAACCCCCTGAAACCCAATACAACAGAGTTGGCAAAGCTGCAAATTTGCATTCGAATTTTTACGAAGATTACAACATGACAAAGAAAAAAAAATCACCTACTTGCCAATTTTATCGACCTCGTCGATAAGTACGAGGGGGTTTTCCGTTTTTGTTTTCTTTAGGCACTGAATTACTTTCCCCGGCATGGCACCGACATATGTTCTTCGGTGGCCCTTAATTTCAGCGACGTCCGTCATACCGCCGACGCTAAACCTGAAATACTGAATCATGGACGTTCAAGAAACATTGAAACACGATACCTCACAGTTCGTGAGATTTTTATCGTAGAAAGCTAACCTCTCTGTTGAGCGCTCTCGCTATGGACTTGGCGATGCTCGTTTTACCGACTCCAGGAGGACCGTAGAAACAGAGAATTTTCCCTTGTGTGCTCCCTTTCAACTGGCTGACCGCAATAAATTCTAAAAAAAAAAACGGCAAAAATAGGAAATAGCCCACACAAGAAGACCCTTTTTTGCAACAACCAAAATGATGGGCTGGATGGATATCGATATGTGGATATAACGAAAATATCGATGTTTCTGCAAAAACTATTGGTATTTCCACATCGATATCCATTACACTTGATATATCGCCCTTTTTTAGTCTAAAACACAGTCCCTTGGTGCTAGAGCCTTCTATAGTCCCTTCTAACCTCTTCAATAGAGGAGGAGAAGCCTCGAAAAGGACAATGGAATTAGTGAGAACCAAGAAGAAGGAGAGTTTTGTTAATTTCCGAGTTTACTATGGGCCGTTAGGCGGTGTTGCTTCTACAACGAAAATAATAATATTATACATATTATGTATAATACATAGTATATACACTATGTATTAAGTAGGTATACATAATATGATATAATATCGATATATTTTCACGTTAAAGTTATACATAAAACACAGGCAACTCTTCTGGGAGCATTTAATCGATTACCGCCTATCCACCAATAGCCTTGACTTGAGCCGAAAATATTTTCTGCATGTCATTTTGGTTTCTTATACCTTCTACTTGTAACTATCACACTAACCATTTTGAATGTAAATCAATTAAACATGATTTTTAGGCTCATTTTATTTATTTTTTAAACTGTTTAATTGGGTACACTGTACAAACGGCAAATACAAGGGGACTGTGAGTCACCTCAGCACCACAAAACGACTGATAAAAACCTTTTACCCGCGAGGCCAAATGCCGAAGGAAGGTAGGTTTAGAGGCTGGCCTACAACGAGCGAAAGCAAGAATAAATAGTATTGGCATGAAACAAACACCTCACCTAAAACGCGTTTTTTGACGTCGTCCATTCCGTAATGGTCTTCGTCAAGAATTTTCGTGGCTTGTTCCAGATTCAAGTTTTCTGCACTCGTCACTCCCCACGGAAGCGAAGTCAGCCAGTCCAAATAATTCCGAGTGACGCTGAAAGAATTAACCCGGTGAAAATTGAAATCTAAATTTGTTAAACCAATTGAGATGTTAGCGGAGAGAAGGAAACTTACTTGAATTCAGATGAGTGACTTTCCAAAAACCCAAGCTTGTTCAGTTCCTCATTGAGTACCTCCATAACGTTTTTGGGTATGTTTTTTTCCTGGGAACATGACACTATCCATGAGACGTTTGCATCATCATAACTACTACCCACTAATTTCAAAAGATGAATTTTGACAGCGTTAATACGTCACCAATCACGCTATGTTGGAACAGTCCTGAATGCTCCTGTTCGATGCATTCGAAGTACTTTTAAGTTCAACACACCATGAAATTGAAGGAGTGGCCGTCTTGCCGCCAATTTTCAATGTGATCAAGAACTCGAGTGATATTTGAAATGACGACACGAACAACAACAATAATCAAATAACTACCTTGATGCGCTCCCGGAATTTCTCTTCTATCGCATCCTTGTCATCTTTTTCCAATCCCAATTCCTTCTTGATGACTTTCAGCTGCTCATGAAGGATGTATTTCTTGTGTTGTTGTTTCACTTTTTCCTCTACTTCTTTTCCAATTTTTTGCTGAAGTTTGCTGAGTTCCAGTTCTTTTTTCAGTAAAGACAGCGACAACATGAGCCTTTTGGGTATCTGCAGATAGGCATATCGAAGCATTTTCAGTGCCACGAAAAATTAATATCCTTTTAAAATGTTTACAAAGTTGTGAGCTTACATCCATTTCCTCGAGCACAGCTTGAAGTTCTGCAGGCTCAGCACCGGTCAGCGCGGCGCCGAGGTCTGACAGATACACCGGATTGTCCACCACTCTTTGACTTTGGTGCAACATTTGCTGAAGGGACTCGCGGTATATGGGATTCAGACTGATAATGTCTTTGATGGTCTTGATGACTTCTTGCGTCAACGCCTGGAAAGCAGTACCTACATGAAAACTGGAGGGTTCTTGTGTAGGGGGCTGACGCCTATTTACCAGCTTGTACTGTTAGCTTTTCAAAACAACCTCGAAACGATCAATGAAAAAGCTACTTTACCTTGACTTCTTCAGTAGTTTTGAACTTTTCATGCTGAATATTTTCAACTTCAACCATCAACACAGGTTTGGCCTTCGGTGACGGAGACGGTTCCACACCGGGTCCCGCCTGTAAGGCCTTTTTGGGAGGAGTGGAATTCAATCCCAGTTCTTTCAACTTTCTAGCAGTTCTTTTTCTTCTCGTTTCACTTGGCTCAGCTGGAATAACACTTGGAATGTAGAAACACACTTTCAGGTCAAATTGAGTTATATTAACTTCAAAATCTTACAAGGGGCTTCCGCATCTTCGAACAAGGGTCCTAACAGTTTAATCCTTCGATGCGACATGATGACCAACCGCAGCTTGTCACCCAGATCTTGCATTTCATGGATTTGCCCAAACGTGCCGATGGTGTAAATGTCGTCCAAATTATCTACCGTTTGTTTCTCGTTCCTGAAAGCCAGCAAGATCTTGATAGTGACGGAGATTTTTTACGACTTGTATGCCAGAGTGGAACTTCCTTACTCATCATTCTTCTTGAGAAATATGCCAGCATACGGTTGATTCAGCCTAACTTTTCTTCTAATAAGTTCCACGAGATCTGGATCAGTTATCTGAAATCAATAAAAATGTTTTGTTGTTGCAATAACCAAATTTGTAAGCTTGATTCTCCGCGGGCTCCCTGACTTCATCAGTAAAGCGCAGTAAGGTCTATGCCCGTCGGTATCATTCTTTGGAATGATGCAACATGGGGTAAGATGCGGCCAATATTACCCAGAGCCTCACAAGCAGCAGTTACTGTAGATCTAGTGTAGATATTTACCTCTACAAGCTTGATGAACCTGGGGAAAACTGGATTACGGTTGATGGCTATGAGAGGGAGCTGCGGCCACACTTCAGGAACTACAACCGATGCAGGTAAAGTCGTGTTCTGTTGAGAAGGTTCATCGTCCACAGGTTTACTATCTTCTTCTGCAGATTTGTCATCGCCTACACAAACGAAACCAACCATTTCCACATAGGCATGTTACGACACCGACATAATATGTTTCGATATTATCGAAAAATAATGGTTGTGATGTCAGATCTCAACCCCACACCGAATGTGATCTCCTTGTGTACCTTTCTTGGATCCTCCGGGAGCGCAGTAGAACCGGACGCCTTGCAGCCTCCTGGGAAGATCCAAAGACCTTCCCGGAAGACACCCCTTGTGCAGCAACCCGGTTGGCCAGTTTCGTACCCCCTGCAGGCACCTGCCGGACTTGGAGCGGATCTGACGGATAACTGTAGCTCTTACCAAACACACGTTCATCGTCAGCTAACGCTCATACGACGATATCAATTCAATCTTTCTCAAAAGCTGCTCCACAGATCTAGAACCTTCCCGACGCACACTGTTCAACACGAAAAATCGCCCGGTGACGTGATAAGAACCTATGATAAGTGAACAGTGTTGCCTATTATAATAATCTTCTCCTTCTCTCCAGCTTTATTTTTCCCCATCCGGTACTTTGCAAGGGAACTTCCGTGGGATTTCCCCCTCTAGGGATGCAAAATCAGTAGCCAACAATCGAGTTTTAATCGGATGCTTACAATCAATCGCACCAATTAAATCGACGAAAAAAACTTCTCATCTTAAAATCGATTTTCTAACTAAATAATTAAAAACAATTTTTTTAAATTTAAAAACAGCATGTATTATGTGAATTATGGGTAATGAAGCATTTTACCAACCGAAATTCGACGTTTTTATTTATTTGATGTAGGTACCATATTATTTTCGAAAATAATGGAACTGTAACCGCAATAATAATAGTAATTATTATTATATCTATAACATTATAGTATTAATAATACCTGTTATAGTATAAATTCAGGGACAAGACAGCAGCACTATAATATAATATTATGCCCTGATGATAGGAGAATATCTCTTGAACCGTCGGCAAATTCTTTGTCTTATTAAATAAGATGTCAAAATTTTGACCGAACCTCAACATCTTTCCAGCCACATTCATTAAAACAATCAACAATAATTATTGCCTAATTAATAATTGTCCTTCGGTTGGTGCTCTCTTCAAAGTTGTCTTTGTTTTCTACTTTCTCCTTCTTGAGGATCTAGCCCCCTAGGAGTAGGACCTGCAGTAACTATAATAGGTAGAGAACGTGGTCACTGGATGATTTTGCGGCTGTGTTTATCATTGCAAGCGCTGGATTAGATGAAATTCATCTTTGGAATGTAAACCTGAAGTACAAGAAGCAGAAAGTTGTTCGGATTAGGATTCGGTAAGCAGTGGTGAAGTGAAGTTTTTGTAGTGGTCTAGAGCAATTTCGGGTAGGTAGCTTCAGATCGCCTGTAGGGCGTATTTTTCGGCAAAATCGTCAGCCGTAAGTTTCATTGTGTTGTACGTGAACCCACTGATGAGCTCATTACATTTATTTTAGAATCCTCGGATTTTCGAGGTCGAATTTTCAGAGTTGTGGAAAAATTACTAGGGGGAGATTGTGGGCAGTCTAACCACTTTCTTCCTCATGTAGCCACTTACTGGCCTGGAGGGAATATTTTTCGGGAATATCGTCTGAGGTAAGTTCCATTGTGTTGTACTTGAACCTATTGATGAGCCCTGCACATAAATTTTAAAAACTTGAGGTTGAATTTTCAGTTTCTTGGGGGAGATGGTGGTCAGTCCGACCACTTTCTCCCACACCCCTGGCCATTTACTCATCACTTACTCTCCAATTACCTACTGGCCACTTACTCGCTTTTGAAAGTTGACAGTATTAATTTTGTATACATATAAACTATTTTTCAAGAATAAAATCGTTTTTATCAAGATTCGTTTGTTTTTGAATGGTGCCCATTTCCTCCCACATCCCTGGCCACTTACTCACACTGGGTAATGGTAATAAAAGGTTTGTTCCAGGTCTGACTGCGTCTGTCGACAGAAGTTGGACAGCTGTCGACAGAACCCGACCGCACATACTCGAGATATCGGTTTCCGTCCAACTTACGATCGACCTGGAACAGCAGTTTCTAAACTGCGCATGTCTCCGGTGATTTCTGTTAACATTCCGTCAAACCTGGAACAAACCTAAAAATTTGGCATGATATAATCGTGAATTATAAGCAGGGAAACAATTTATTGAAGCTAATTAGCTTCAGTCCTTGGTTTTTGGGAAGCTGTGATCCCAAGGTTCCGAATTATTCCAAAATTGTTGAAGAAAACTTGAGCGGACCCGAGCAATTTCGAAATGAGTAAAAAGTGACCACTTTCACCCCGTGCTCCTCTATTACCTACTAAACGAAAGACAAAAAATAACCACCTCAATCTGAATCAACACAATAAATTCACTTGAAATCGATTTGTTTAATCGAAAATCGATTTGCATCCCCGCAAGGGACTTCTTGGAGTTTGCTTCACGTTAACGTTCGAAAGGTAATCCCAGCGAGGGTTACCAATGTCAAATCTGCTCCCGTTGCAGTAAGTAATGCGGTAGTTTCGCTCTCATTTATTGTTTCTAATTTTTTTTGCTGTCAGGAAACCACTGTTCGTTTTACTAATGAAATATTGATTCGTTAAGTTTTTACTTTGCTTGACTGTAGGCAGGTCAGTCAGGTCAGGTCAATAGTAATTTGTTATACTTCGAACTTGGAGGTGGTGGTTCTGCGAGCGACGTGATGCCACTAGCTTTACAACTACTTTATAAATCAAGGTGAGCGCATTATCTGGCTTTGGCGGAAACGGAAACTTTGTGATGGATTGTTTCACTCGGAAACGTGTATGCAAGATAATGTGTCATCTTTTACATCTCTAGTTCATACTCAGATATAATTGATACCAACAAGAGTTTACTATGAGACGGGACCGCCGATCGAGGGAAACGGATTTCTTGTGTTGTTGTGAATATTTCGATGGCAGAGGAGAACGAAACCACTTGCTTGCATGCTGCTGCAACTGTCAAGAACTGGACACCTGCTGTGAGAGGTAGTGAGTAAACCATTCTGCCAGTGATTCTTAACTAATGGGTAGGTTCATTTATACTGTGAATTTATACTTGTTGAAAATAACTGCCGGTATTGCTTTTCTCAATATTTATTTTCAATTTACAGGCTCGTGACATGCCGAAGGATTCCTAAAAACCTATTGCGGAGAATCGCATCTGTGGTAATGGACAGGATAAGGATTCCCTGGAGAGGAGGAGCCGTTCAAATATCTCTTGACTGCCTGGCTCCCATCTTTCTCCTTCCATCGTTCATTATCGTTGCTGCCCACGGCCCCTGGATGACCGTCATTGCTTTATCCTTTCTGCCCATTTTTCTTCTCTATGCACATTTTCTCTTCATGAAACTGAAGCCAGCAAACCATTTTTTTGTCAGCTGGACGGTCACTTCTACTGGACTGCTCTTTCTTACAATGAGGTTAGATTAATTGTATTTCCAGGTTTAATAATCTATAACGAAACCACTACCGTATCACCTACGACATTGCAGGTCTGTGACTCTCACTCTGGATATCCGCTCAGATGAATATTACTCACTTATGGCCATCACTATCGCTGTTTTCTACACTTTGTACAAAGTCAAGCAGCGGGAGTCTCTCTGTTTCGTCACAGAAGACCAGATGCTGGATGGTGGGGAGAAGTGCTCTGAGTGTGACATCCTTCTTCCTCCGCGAGCTTTCCATTGCATTTCATGCAAGACGTGCATTTTGAAAAGAGATCAACACTGTGCTTGGTAAGTGACGTCAGAAAACGTGAATGTACGTTGTTAGAATGTACGTGTACGAAGTACATCGTGAAGGGTTCTGTTGATTCCAGGCTAAACTGCTGTATTGGACAATACAACCATTATTGGTACATGATGTTCCTGATAGCTTCTCTCAGTCAAATGGGGCTGTGCGCATACCTTATTCTCACAACTGCATGTCATCCGTACCGCGTTTTCGGCGATATCTACGTTCCTGACGACTGCAGCGATGTTTATTATGATATGGTGTAAGTTCGTTTGGACACTTGTAATGAACACAATGCAGGGCATTGTGGTTTGCAATTTGGACAATGTGTCATAGCGTTACGTTGGAAAATGCCCATATAATAGAAGGCTCAACCAAGTTTGGCGGCACTGGCTTCTCAACTCATTGGTTGTGGTGTGAGAGATGGTGGCTATTAGAGATGGGTATCGTTTAAAATTAAATAGATTTTATATCAGACCTAAAGAATCAATTTTCAAAAATTGGATAACCAAAAAAAATGGTTTAAATCGCCGTTTTTGCTCTACGCTCGAGAAAGCTGTCCTCTGCATCAAAGACTCCAAATAGTATGAAAACCACCTATCTTAGTTCATCTGTCCTTGAAGACATTAATAATGTCGTATTACCCCAGTCAATACTCGCTTCAGTTTTCCTTCATCAATAATAATATTATTACCCCAGTCAATGCTCCCTTCAAAAAGCACAGGTTTCCTTCATCAATAAACTAAATTTGAGGAAGTAACTGACAGAAATTACATAACATTATTGTCCCTGTAGATTCTACAGTGTAGAAGTATCACCGCCTAACCCACATATTCCCAACTTCACAGGTGACCCAAAAAACTGTTTAATTAGAAAAAAAAAATTGTTTAGTTTAAAAAAGTGATGTAACTGTTCCATTTAACTGTATCATCTACCGTTTCTTGTAAAATCTTTTTATTTTAAATACAGCTGTTTCATTTTCCGGCCGAAGTGGGTTAGGCGCTGTTGCTGATTTATTATATACCAAATAATATATTTCGCTGATATATTATATTGTAATGATATTATCATTCCACCGAAATTTGAAATTGCGATTAAAAGCGGCGAATAGAGACAATTAAAATAACCGTTTTAATTAGTTTTACTTGGTTAAACCTGTCCTGAGTTTGTACATTGACCATTCTCTTCCTGGTATTGTTCAAATGAGCGTTTCCGCTCCATGCGTGGCTCAGGTTGGTGGAGTTTCCCAATTTTGGATCTGACTGGGCCACTAGATAGTTCCATTCCACTTCAGTTTTGCAAAGGGCTGAGAAGTGCGTTAACTTCACTTATCGAGATTTACCTTAAAGGGAAAAATGGCTCAATTGAAAGAAAAATTGGCATCAAAAGTCGGCATAAAAAAATCGATTTTCGATTTTATGATGTAAAAATGAAAAATTGGGTATCGATACCCATCCCTAGTGGCTGCAACCTACAACCAGTTGAATGGGGATACCCATAAAATGGCCCTCGCTTTTATAAAATGTAAATTGCGCCGCCTTTTTGTGAAATCAGTCATTTTGTAAAAATAATAATAAGCCTATTCTTATTATAAAAAGTCTGAATACTAGTAGGTAAAGGGTTTTTACAAAAAGGCTGCGACATAGATATGTACCTCAATCTACTCTACGGTTCTCAGTGGATTTCTCTTGTGAATGATTTTCGAAAAGAGTTTTCTCAACCATCTTTATTTTGCAGTTTCGCGTTAATGTTTGTTACATCGATTTACTGCCTTGAAGGATTCGTTTTCGTTGCATCCATATTGGTTTTTCAATGTTGGCTCATATCGCTTGGAATAACCGGCCACGAGTTTCGCAACCGCAGTAAAAGAGCTTTCTGTTGTGGGCTGGTCATGTCCAGACCTTACAGCAAGGGCTTCACTCAGAACTGGTTGCTTTTCTGGAAAGGTACGATTTCATTTCGCATCGTTTTAAATGTTGATTGTCTTTTATGGTTTGTACTAGCGTTTTTCTGTTCTAGGTGTGGATCCGTCCTATCAGTTGTACAAAATTTAAAAAGCACCACTGTTCGCACAATACTAGAAGTGGCGAGCATCAGGATCTCCTGTTTGCTTCCCTCCTCCAAGCTTGGCAAACGATTTTTCGTCTGGTTCCCGAGAAGGACCGTCATTTACGTTCCGCTGAAATTGTTAAACTGTAAAATTTTCAGTTCAATCTCATTTAATGAGATTATTATCTGCCTCTAAGGCGGATTGCTTAAGCTCTTTCTTCGCTGGTCGTTATTTGAGTACCTACCTAACTAGCAATACTTTTCTCCTACTACGCCATATCTACGTCATATCGCAAGATAATTCCAGGCTTTTTGTAGATTTGAATGGACACCTTTTCACGTTTGACGCACAGTGAGTTGAAACTCAACAATCTAGTTTTGTTGCTAAATACAGCAGATTGACTGTAAGTCTTTACTAGTTATTAATACTAGTAAGTTGTATTTTAGGTCTAATTTTTAATTTTTCGTTTTAATTTTTTTCGTAATTTTTAGTTTTTTCCTGTAATAGGATGAAGATTGATTCACACCGAGTCCCGTGAGCTCTATGAATACGGTGTAATTTTATTATCCCACGAATACCTCACAGTTGTACACATAACAGTAAATATTTTGGAAAATGTTGATTGGGCGTTTGTTTGCATTTCATTGGATGGTCCTGGCAAGGGTTCGGTTCTGAAAAACCGTCATCACTACGGGAAATCATTCGGAAATGAAAGATGGCGACGCATGATAGGAGGAGGCGGAGAGTGACCGAAATTTGGTCCGTTTTATTTTATGGAAATCGAAAAATTTGAAAAAAAAAAAACCGTAAATAATTTGCTTTGGAGAACATAGTACGAAAAACGCCTGAAACCACCAAAAGTTGCTTCATGTGGGGTATCTATAATATATATATAATCCGTGGGGTATCTATAATATATAATGTATTATAATATAATACATAGGATTATATTATAATCCTTCACTTGTTGGCTACACACTCCCACCCCTAAAACCCTCCCAAATCATGGTTAAACGTTCTAAAATTTTTGAAACTTTAAATTCGTTTTCTCGGTTCCTATTTGACTTACCGAGTTCTACTAGTGCTCAAATGAAAGCTAACTAGATTTGCTACAACTTCACTCGAAACTTTAAATTCGTTTTCTCGGTTCCTATTTGACTTACCGAGTTCTACTAGTGCTCAAATGAAAACTAACTAGATTTGCTACAACTTCACTCGAAACAAATTTCCTCGTAGAATAAGTATTTCGGCCGTAATTTGAGTCTGAAGATGACCAAAATTTAAAATTGAAATTTTTTGGAAAAATAGCCTATTTTCATGAGGCTGTATCTTGACAGAGCTCGAGTTTTGCTCAAACCTTTGCAAGATTTGCAAACATTTAATGCAAACCATTTAATGTTATCTTCTTTATGGGTGTATAGGGTGATGTTAGTCGAAATACGCTTCCGTGGGGTTTTTTGGACGAAGTCCAAAAATTCCGCGGTTTTTTTTACTACCAAAATGTTAGCACAAGGTTTTCAGGGTTGCAAACTTAGGTATGAACTCCTCTAATATAAGTGACCCTAACAACAACAACAAACCCGCAGTTTCATGCAACTTTGCGAGATTTGCCCTTTTTCTTGGAATAGGTAATACACCTATGTTTTCGCGACGCGGGTCGACGACTCCGATCGGCCTGAAAATTTGACATTATCCGTTTCAAGAGGTCTACATTCAAAATCCGAAATGTCCGTCCGCCGTACGCCGTCCGCCGTCCAGGCCGTTTTGGGCAGTAGGAATTTTTTAAAAAATCTGAAATTTCGGCAAAATACTTGGTTTACCATCTAGTTGTGCCCGCAAGGTTTTCAGTCCGATCGCCCAAACCCGTGGGGCGCTATGGGGCTATAATGGGGCTACGGGAGGGTTTTTTTGAAGGCTTTTAGGTATGGGATCGAGTTAGGTGTCGTTTTCGAAGTATTTTTGGACGTAGAATCCATTTTTTGGGGTCCCGGAACGATCCGATTTCACTGGGGCGATGTTTAGGGCATTCGTGGGGCTAAAAATGGGATTTTTGAAGGATCCCAGGATGTTAAATATTTTTCGAGTAAAAAATACAGAATTTTTGAAAAAAACACATTTTTGAACAAAAAAATCCAAAAAAAATTTTTTTTTTTAGATAAAAATCCAAAAAAAAATTTTTTAAAGTTTTTCATTGACAGGATTAAATTTCTGCACAAGTAACGTATATAAAAGAATAATAAACCCTTGTGTAAAATTTGCAGCGTTTTTTCGGGTTAGATTGACTAGCATAATAATATTATGCTAGTCAATCTAACACGATGCTTCAAAAATATTATGCTCAATATTATTGAGTTCCCCCAGTTCGATTGCTTCTTGCGGCTCAACAATTCCCCCGGTTCCGCTGTCCTGCAGACGCTCTCCAACTGCCTCATTCCTACGTCCTTGCGTTGGATATTGAAATAATTTCAATCAGTAATTATTACACCGCCTTCCGCTCGTTTTTGACTAAATTGCTCCCCACTTGCATGCTGTAGGCCAAAATTTCAGGAGGTCATCCTAACTAGATGTGTCACGCGGAATGTAGTGAAAATTCACCTCATATATGGGTGGACCTGAAATTTACCAACATTTGATGTACGGTAGGTTCCAATAAGTGCATGGGTACAATTTTTGTAGCGCCTTCAATTGAGCGGCTTATTTTTCTTGCATTACTTACACGTGTTGCGGGTTAGATGAGCACCTGTAAGTTGAAGACGAACTCGATGCTGATAAGATCAGTGATAGTGGCAACACGCTGTTTGTTGTCATCATTGTTTCTTTAGTAAAGAATCTTTACACGTTCGGCCGATAACAGCATTAACTTAGTGGGTCCTCCTAGTCTATCAAGTTCAATTGTGCCCTATTTTATATCTGCGCACCGTCATCCTAATTAACGTGAATCCTTGGTGAGTTACTAGAAGTGGAAATAACATGGAGTCAGGAAACCAGGATGAGAACCCTGCTCAGCCGAGGCCTCCCAGAAGCGTTCAGGATATGCTGCGTTATGCCATTGAAGCTGGTCAAGGCCCTGAGTCTCTTGTAGAACCTGAACAAGTTTCAGCACTCGATCCAGAAGTGAGTTTGTTTGTTTTTCTTTAAAAGTGATGTACTTAGTGCTGAGTGAGTCACTTCCTGATGATGCTAGCTGAAGAATCGTAAAAAATGGGGATGCTAGGTAGACGATACGTAGAAGTCTAGACCCTAAGGAATCTCTAAGGAATCCTTCCATCATGCCGACACACACAGTGGGGCCGATGACGCTAAAAGGTGGCGAAAATTATCCAATGTGGCACACTGATTGTTAGAGATGGGTTTAGCAAGAAAAAAAGAAAAATCTAAGCTCTATCCTAAATGTTCAGCTGTTTATTATCTATTTTTTACAATAAATAAATAATAGATACCTAATCATAAAATAAAATAATTTTGCATACCTACCTAAACAATGCAAAATCTCTAGATTTTTTTTCTCTATCCAGAGATGTTTATATAGATAGATAGATAAAGTGGTACTGGGGTAGCGTGTTATCTACGCCTACTACCAATATCTACGGGGCCCGAGCGAAGGCGTTATGTGTTATCTACATCGATATTACACGTATTAGACGGAAACTTGCCAAGTCAAATTTTCTCTTCTGTAGAGAAGATCGTCACGTCATCGTCATCATCATCGTCAGTGTTGAGCCATCAAGGATGAGTTCTTGAGGTCTCTGAAGAAGGCATCAAAAACGTCGGGATTGCACGATCTCCACCACTCTTCTATCAATTCTCGGTCCAGAAGGTTTGAGGCTCCGCCCGAGGCCCGGATTTTAATTTTGTATTTTCGCTTGACTTGGTTCTACAAGGATTCAATCGTTTGGGTATGGGCGCCGGAGACCGGATCTACCGGATAAAACCACACAAGTTCAACTATTTCACATAAACTTAAATTACTATTGCACTTCCCGTTAATGTCAGTGTAAGTGAAGAATTTATTTGGCCGTCGGATTGAATAAAATGTTTGGCAGCCCCGTTTTCTACAGCGCAAAAATTTAATTTTAATAACTTCCCCGTGCTCATCTCGTTTTTTTCCGGCTTTAAAACATTCTTCCCCAAGAACTTGCATCTTCAGAGGTAACGGGGTGAAAGGTGAGCTCAATTGACAAGATAAAGATAATTATTTGATAAAGTTTATTAAATAAAGTACAACTTCTGGGGTACAAAAATAGTACCTACCTAATAAACTGTACAGCATGGCTGAAAGCCGTCTGCCGGAGGTTCAGATCCAATATAATATATTACATTATTATGTATGACTTACGTATTATGCAACGCAGAATCAACATATGTACATACTTATTTTCTCTTGTTTCTATGGGGTTTCTATTTTCTCCAGTTTCTCTTGTTCTTCATTCCCTATTTTGGAGCTCACAGGAAGGAATGCTGCTTCATGCAGCGCCACCGCCAAGCAGGGCGACAAAACTGTTCCAGGGGGGCCCAGTCGGGACCGTTTAGCAGCGCCAAAGCGTCCTCCCTGGTCATGCGACGCCGACCAAAAGCCGCCTGCCGAAAATCCTCCAATTCAGGGCACACGCAGAGAAAATTGAAGGTGTCCTCCCGGCTGTGCCCACCGCATACCCTGCACTCTGCAGAGGTTTCTGTGCCGGTGAAAGGCTTCGAATTCAAGGCAAGAAGCTCGGCACGGACCTTGAACGCCCACCTAATCTCTCGCAGTGGGCGTCGAGAGGGGTTCCTAAAGCTCGCACATCTAACTCCCGGGTCAAGCTCCCTGTAGAGCGTGAAGCTCTCCGACGTCTCCGCCCTAGCCAAGAACTGCGACCTCTTGTCATTGATAAACGCAGTCAGGATCCTGTCTCCATGCTCCCTTATAGCGGCTGCATCGCAGGAATGCAGGTCGTTGGGGACGTCCAGCCTCACAGAAAGATCATCCCAGGAGCTTGCCCAGCCTATACCAGCACTAATCATTTCTCGTGCAACGACCCCAGGGAGTCTACCGGCTGGCAAATCTACAGCACGGGCCACATACGACAGATGCTGCCCCAGGGTGTACGAAGAGACAGTCTCCAGCTCCGTCTCAAGGAGGATGAGGTAATTCGGCGCGAACCTCGGGAGTTGGAAAACCTTCTTTATGAACAGGAGAAGAACCCTCTCAGCCAGAATATATTCCTGATGTCCCCAGACAGGCGCAGCGTAACACAGTATAGCACGGATTATCGCATTAAAGATATGCAGCTTGGCAGACAGGGGGATCTCAGCCATTGCAAAGGCATCATTCCAGACATAGCTGTTTATCATTTTGAACAAAAAAAATTTTAATAATTTTTTCCTCTTCACGTTTTTAATGCGCACACTTGCGCACGATCTGACTTTTGAATCCCATTATAGGGTCCGCAGTGAACACACAGATATAAAACTCCATGTAGTTCGGTGAACTCCGCAAGTTTTTTTTTTAGTTTTTTTTTTTTCGAACGCCGCCGCAAGGCTTTCAGCCCGATCGCCCAAACCCATTGGCTTCTGTGGGGCTAAAAAGCGCCTACGGGAAGGGTTTTTGAAGGTTTTCGGCTATTGGGTCGAGCTAGGTGTCGTTCTCCATTATTGGTAGTCCCAGAACGTTCTGATTTCACCGAGACGATCTTTGGGGCTTTCAGGTGCTACAAATGAGATTTTTGAAGGATCCCAGAAGGTCAAATTTTATACGCATAATCCATTTTTCGAGGTCCTACGTCTGTCCAAACATTGTTCAAAAATTTCTTTTTTTCAAAAATATTTGACGCATGTGTTATGACAAATTAATACTGCAGTATTAATTTTTGCACAATTTACCTATAACGAATAAACCCTTGCGTAGAAGTTTCAGCGTTATTCGTGCCGTTGTTACGTGTATTTTTTTAACAGTTGGTCCACGGTAAAAGCGTGTTCACGCTAAAATATTGTTGTACAACTATTTTTTAATTTCCCCGACTTACCTTGTTTTATGAAATTATGTTTTGACGACTTCGTTTACTTTTTTCCCCCCAGAGAAGGAGATTTCTCGAAGAAGCCATCAGCTCCCTGACTCACGACTTCGTGAAAGAACTAAGAGATGCCATTGAGACTTTAAAAACGGTTAACTCCAACACGCTGTCACCTGAAACTTACGAAAATGCCCTTGACGTCATAGCTGACCACGTTGACAATTTGGACGCAGCTAATGGTAGGTTTTTCAAGAAAACGGCCTCCCGAATTTGACTCTTTGTCTGCTGGTGCATTACTGTCTACAAGTACTTATCATTTGAAATTTGTTGTTCATGAAATCTTCTCTTTTCTATTTATTTTTCAGATTTTGTGAAGTTGGACGGATTTAGTCTGTTAGACAATTGCTTGAAATCCTCTCATCCTGGGATCCGATGGCGTATGGCTGACATCGTGGCTCAGTGCACTCAAAATAATCCATTTTGCCAAAACGTCATTCTCAGTATGAAAGTTTTGGAACTGCTCATTCACATGTCTAACGAGGATCCTGACGAGAGATGCAAAACGAAAGCCTTCTTTGCTATATCGAGTAGGTGTATTTCACCGCGAGCTCCTTGAAGTATTGGTGTTTCGCATTTGTCGCTTCTGCAGTGTTGACCCGTTTTGGTGACTTTTGAACAATGACTTTTCCAGGGAAAGGTTTTTTTTTTATCATTCGAGGAGCTCATTACGTTCAAAGGATCAGAAACTTTTTGCTGCATTTAATGCCCCATCATAGTTTAATTTTTGCTCGTTGCAGACATTGTAAGGGACTCGCCAGCAGGATTGAAAGAATTCATGCGGCTAAACGGGTTTTCAGCTGTCAGGAAAGCTTTGAAGTCCGACAACAAACGGCTGTCCCACAAAGCGTCATTTTTCTTCAGTTCTGTGGTTTCTAATCAGCCCAGCGTCATTTGTACGTATTATACTTATAGTTTTCTATATCTGCGTTGGTACGCTCTAATCTAAAATGTTTATTCGTTTCAGGGGACGTAGTCAGCATGGGGTTCCCGGAGGTTTTGATCTCGCTGCTACAAAGAGAACTTGACTCCAGTTTGGAGTTTGTGGCGGCGTCGCTTTTAGTTTTGATTCAGCAGAGCAAGGAAGCTCTCGCCACTTGTAAAAAGAAGGAACTTGGCTTGGAAGAGACGCTGAAACGAATTATTGATGAGAACGACTCTGATGAATCGTACACGGTAGGTTTGGCTATTATGATTAGGAGAGGAGGAATACAATTTATGAATCCCATATCAAGAATACATGCTCGTATTTCTCCGGCAGGAATTGATCACCAGCGCTAAAGAACTGCTCAAGCTGCTGCGATAGCACCGTCTTGTAGAACACAAGAGGACATCGTCCCCCTGCCTACCTCGTTTTTCTAAAACTGTTATAACATTGAATGGTATGTTATCTAAATTTTAAATCAACCGAAGTTTTGAGTAACATAAGATTAAATCAACAAAACAAAAATCGAGCGATTTATTCAAACAACGAACGGGCACCGACGTCAATGATGAAGCCTTATGAGACTCCAGGATGATTCAATGAGCTCCTTGAATGATTAAAAAAAATTCCTGGAAAGGTTGTGCTGCAAAAGTTAGGAAAATTGGTCAACGTTGTAGAAAGCCCGTCTCTATTATTAATAGGGCCTTAGGAATAATATAATATTTGAATTTCGAGGTTTGGAGGAGGTACATGACGTGGGCTGCTTTGCCATCTTTTATTGGCCGAGAAATCTTTCTCCTGCATCTATGCAAGTTAGCCAACTTTGCTACGCGAAAAGCCGACCCCGAAAATCGAGGATTGGAGTAGTCATCAGAGGTCATTAAAAAATAGGGCATCGAGGTTATCATCAAAGAAGGTATTCGAAAATCGACCCGGACCGAATCTTTTTATTCCGATTCCATTCAGATTTATTAATCAGCGCTCTGGCGGCCCCGTGCCCTACTACTCGATGCCTAGCTAGGCAAGGTGTGACGTCACGGGCCCTCCCCTTACAGTTAAAAATCTTCAACATTTCTAAAACAGCTTTGCACCTAATTATTCGAATTTCCGAACTAAAAATTTGTGTATTGGGATTTTAAAGGATACTGAATCTGAATATGATGCTATGAATGATGAATTCCAACCTTCTCAAGGAGCCCATTGATATGATTCCATTGATATGTTTTTCCATCGTTCAAAGTAATCCCAAGTTTTCTCTATCGTGTTACTTCCTCTGAGAGACCAGAGTGTATGAGTGCTATGCCGCTTTTATCGTTCAACCCTTTACGACGGCGAAAGGCCCCATACTGGCTGACCTCTGTCCCCAGCAAAAAAAAATCCAGGGCAGTCCCACTAAGCGATTTTGAAACGCTAGGAAAAAGAGAATGGATCCCCCTCCTACGTTTTTCACCTCATCATAAGAATCAAGTTCGCAATGCTTCACAGTCATGCCGGAGGTCACTTCAATCCTTCTGCGAGGTCTATTCATCTCGCGCAATCCTCATTTCTTCGCCTCTTTCGCTGTTTCGGTCCGGTTGCGCAATTCCGGCTTTTCGACGAAGCCTTTTATTCTCCCATTTCGCAATTTACGTCTCCCTCAACTACGTCGATTTTTCCATCTTCTTTTACATTGTAATTTTTTTATATGGGTTTTCTTGGTGCTCGATGGGTGCTTAGAACTAACTGACTGGAATCCCCCGTCGAGACGAAGTAGCGGAGTTGCTCAACTTTCGGAGTTATGTCTGTAAAGAGCCTTCACTCTTTTTCTTCTCTTTCAGTTGTTATCCCATAAAAAAAAAAAAAAAAAAAAATGAAACGGGAATTTGAAAAATTAATGCCCAAGTTTTATGGCCTAAGGCCTGGGTTTACAATCGGAAAACGGGAATTTTTTTGCATGAAACAATTTCAATTAAATTGTTCTTTGGCACAGTATTTACAACCTTTTCCTCAAGAAACTTGCTTATATATTTCAAATTCGACTTGTACGACTTACAAGTCGTACAAGTCAAATTTGAAATAAATGCGAGGAAACCTTGGTTTCACCCCTGAGTTCTTTGAAACCGATTGAGGTTTGGTGGTCGCCTTCTATGCACGTTTGCAGCTGTATTTACAGCGAGTTACGTTTTGGGAAATGAAAGTATACACAGAGTACGGTGGCAAATGTATTTTTTCTTTTTTTCTCTTTTTTTGGATTTTTTAAATAATAGAAAAATTACTTAAAAATATACAATATAAAAATAGTAGCCCTGGCAAATTTCAAGTTCGCTATTTGGATTTAAAAAATAACGTGTCAGTTCATTAGGAACGAACTTGAAGATTTGCTAGAGCTTAGTTGAGACCCGTTTGTTGTTGCGCGATGTAAAAGTCGTCCGATAAATATTTACAGAGTTTAAAGTGGGGGGGGGGGGGGGCGATGGGGGAAGGGGTGACTATTACTTAGAAAGGAGCTCCGTAGGAGCCTGAGGGGCGGGATGGAGCGCCGTAGGAAGAGCTGGGTGCGGAGTACGAAGAGCTAGGAGCGGAGTAGGAGTATCCGCCGCCGCCGCCTCCGGATTGCTGTTGTTCGAACTGAGCGACTTGGAGAGCCTGTTTGACTCCTTCGAGGTCGACGCCGACAACCCTGGAGATGTACGATTGTTGAGAGGGGACGCCGTAGGAAGAGCTGGGAGCGCCGTACGAAGAGCTAGGGGCGCCGTACGAGGAGCTGGGGCCGCTGGGGTATCCGCCGCCACCGCCGCTGGAATATCCGCCGGATGACGAGGAGGCTTCGTCCTTCAGGATGATCTGCCTCACCTGTTCGAGGATCTGGCTGTCGACGTATTGCCCCTCGTTGGTGGAAGGTCCAGGAGCAACTTGAGTCAGAGATCCACCGCCTCCAGAGTAGCCGCCGCCGCCGCCGCTGGAGTAGCCGCCGCCGCCGCCGCTGGAGTATCCGCCTCCACTTGAGTAGCCACCACCACCGCCGAATCCGCCAGATGGCCTGTTGTAGTTGTATCCTCCGCCAACTGGGGGCTCAGCTGCGACCACGGCCAAGGTGGCGACTAGACACTACAACATGAAAATAATTTTTTAAATGAATAATGACGACTCCCTTAAAAACTCCATTCAACGTGTCGAGGTATCGGGCGGCGACGAAAGTTTCAAGATCAAGACCACGTTCAAGGCTACAACTTGGACATCGTCGAACTGGTATAGTGGAAGATTGAATGCCATCAATCAACCGAGCATTTGTTTTCTTCCTACTTCCAAAAGACCAATTTTGGTGTATGTTATTTTGCTGGCCTGTTTCCCCTTCCGAGAGGATATCGTGGAAAAACCAGTTGATTGCAATTTTGTAATCCTCAAAAAAGAATGTGTAAATGTAAACTAGGAACGACTCGGAATAATTAGGACAATAATTATTACCGCACCCCTCAAGCTAAATGCTGATTTTTCTTCAGGTTTGCCTAATGATGGCACCAGTCTATTTCATCATGCATCGCACGTGGTCCCTCCCCGACCTGCAGTTTGCATAACTGCCGTTTTATACGACTTTAGTAGGCCACCGTTCGCTTTACCCGGATAATTGGACGCCGCCCGTTTAGCGATCTGAGGATGTGCCCTCGTAAGGCTGTAATAACCCGAGACGCGCCTTTCGCACGACAACAGTTTCTCAGACAACTGCATTTCACACGTTTGTCGCGGGGCGTTATACGAAGGTGTGAAACTAATTAGTGATGAGCTTACGGGGATGCGGGGTTGACTACAGAATAACGACATTTCACCATGTAAGTAGTTGTTGATCAGGACCGTCTGTAGTCTTCCAATTTATGTTAACGCAGAATTCACGATATCTTCATAAAAAAAAAAGAGCAATCGTTGGAGTTAATTTTTAAAATAGGCGCAACATAAATTGATTTTCTAGCGTTCCATTGTGAGATAATTTTTTTAAAATTACCCAATAAAGGCAATTTGGATTTTATACAATTTCTAAATTTTACGAGGGAGACATCCGTTGCTCAAATCAGCATTGCAATTTTTCTTCCTGAGAAGGGTTTGCTGTTTGTTTACATTTAATATTACTTGAGGGTTTTCCTACTTTCGAAAACAAAAATCAATACTGGCCAGCGTATTTTTGGTGCATCGATAAATTCAATTCAGCACCACAATTTGCATGAACTTACAGCTGTCTTGGGGTGTACCTTTCTCACGAAGAAAAATTACAATATGAATGAAAGGACGTAAATTTCTGTTTGAGTGAGAAAAATACAAACCAAGTTCATTAGGTGCCAAAAATTTGTAAAAATTGAATGTTTTATGATACAGTTGATTGTTCTTGCCAATTTTAGAAATTTTGCTACAAAGCCTTTGAGTGCATGAATCAATTCGTTTTCGGTTGAATGAATTTTCCAGAAAATGATTGGTTTGTCAGATCCAAAATGTTACCGATAGCGAAACGATCTTCTGAAGACTCTTCGTTGACTGCTCACTCCAAACAATTTGGAACGTTCCGAAATCCATGAAAATGAGTCAGACCTCTCTTGTGCGCGTGGGGAAAGCGTCGACGCGGAGACCGAAAGGGAATCACTGGATGCACTTTTAGATCACAATTGGAACACTGATGGAATTTCACCCGGTGGAAAGTGAATTCGAAGGGGGTTGAAATTTTCGATTTTCAAGTTTGGAATTTTGGAAGGTTTTTGTAATTTTTTTTTTTCTGAAACTTACCAAAGCGAAAGCTCTCATAGTGTAATCCACAGTTGATCTTGGACTGTGATGTCCGAGGGGGAGTGTTGAGTATTTATAGGGGGCGACTTGCAGGAGGGGTGGGGGGTTGGTACAGGGTGACGGGGGGGGGGGGGGGGGGGGGCTCGTCACCCCCTCGCTCAGGAAGGGGATGCCCCCTGGCACATCTCATCATCCCACGTAAGGTCTTCCCAACTTACGAGAAAACATTTCACCCTAAACATCCATCAGTTGCATTAGCTCTGATGTCCTCTGTCTTCAGGAGTTCTGTACTTGTACTTTAACTTGCCGTTGATGTGTATTGTGTTAGATGATGGTGTACGTCAAATCTCCTTCTACGAGCCAACATTTCGTGGAAAATCTCAACCTATAGCGTTAGAATTCCATTAATTTCGCCCGTTCTTCATATAGAATAGTTCATCCTATTTTACATAGAAAAAAGTTGGTTTTATAATTTTTGCTAATCGATTGCCAATATTCTTCTGATTAAATTAAATATAGCGAGTTTTATTATTCGGGATCGCTCATTATCAGATTTTGAGTTATATTTTTTGTCTCAGAAAATAAAACTCATCTTTTGAGCGATATTTTTTTCGCTCAAATTAAAACTCCAATCGTCGTAATCCCTTATTTAGCTATCAAATCTGACCATATCGTTTAAAAGGCCCTCCAATTTCCTTTTCCGCTTATGCCAAGTCAACATTTTCAGGAGAAGACTTCGAAATTGTTCAGAGCTGGCAGATTGCAAATTCCTCATTGAAAATACCGACTAAACATTACTACTCGTAATTTATTTCCTCCTATTAAGTCTACCAGAAATTTTTAAGTTTGTTCAAGGGAGATTGGAAATTGAAGGGCCTCTCGGAAGAAATTTGTAGCTTCTGCCTAGAATAATTTCAGCTCACACATGGTCCGACCACCGATTTCTTTTGATTACCGTGGCTGGAATCGAAATTCCCCTCCTGTCGCTGTGAGCGGGAATATTTGTGCGAAAACTGGTCTCAGTGAAGTTTGAAGCGGTGATTTACTTTTTGAATTATTAGTTAGCTTGGAGAAAACGGGAGCGATCAAAGTTTGAATTCTGACTTCCATCGCCAATTTTATTACCATTAAATTATTTACCATTATCACCCTTGATTACCATGAAAATATCCAAATCCTTTCCTCTTACGATAATCAGATTCACCAATGTGAATATTATGGTTTGGACCAAAAACTCATTTCTGATACCTACCCCTTGTGTTAATTAAATTTGTAATAATTAATATTGATAACTTGTCCAATTAGATTTGTGATTAAAATACCGACAGGAGTCCGACCTGATTGCTTGATTACAACGTTTTTCGTTCGGGCAATGTATGTGAGTTCAATGTGTGTGTTTGATGTTTATGATTTCCTCGTTATTCTCCTCACACTAAACGAAATTTTTATCAAGAGGTATGTGCATGTGTGTGTGCTGCCATAGCAAACCGTCAGTTGTGAGCAATATGACCACAATAACTGTCCAAGCCCAACTTGGTTGCACTTATGCAGTTGTCTCATCGAAGTGGGGTAAATGCATAACTGGCCTGTTCAATCTTTGGAACGCTTATTCTGGTTTCACCGGGGCAAGTACAAAAAAGAAAATCCCTCAATGATCCTTTAGCAAAGTTATCAACTTTTACAGATCATCAAGTCAGTACCTACCTGGACTGCTAATGTTTTAAAGACTCGCCAAAACACTACGGTTTAAATGGAAAATGAGGCGTTTACTGACACCAGAAGGCAACCACTTTGGTTGAAAACCAACAGGGTGCGTGATATGACGTACATACTTACCCCCCGGGGGGAAGGGCACAATATCACGCACTTTCCCGAATTATCGCCACTCATATGCTAGTTGTTGAAAAACTAATGGGGTAAGTGCATCGTAGGGCCCAACTCACTGATAGAAAATGATGACACTGAGTTTCAGTTACAGGAGTGAAGAACAACTAATGAACTTATAAGCAAACTTTAAAACACCTTTTGACAGATGTAACATGATAAAAATGGAGGGCTGAACTTGCCAGCTAAGTAAAATTGCACAATGTGACTTCGCAACCTACCAGCCAGGTTACCATTTGGCGAATAAGTGATGTCACGCATAAAATTTCAAAATTAGTCACTAGATGACATCCAGTGGAAATTGATCTGTTGCATTTTTTACATCCCACTTACGTACTTGCCCCGTTTTTGCACTTGCCCCACGATACCTTAAATATTTTGTTGTTTTAATTATTCAAATGAAATTTTAAAATTCTGCTATCTTGACGTATTTTTTGTTGAACACTGCCTTGTCACTTGAATCCGTTTAGATCAAGGTCATGTAAGAGCATCGCTCACGATCGACAGAATCCACAGCTTGCCGAGTCGGAGTTTGGAGGTCGGGGTGAACCACTTTACGCCAAAATACGCACCCATAAACGCAAGATGATGTGTCCATTTTTTCGCCGTTCTGCCTTCTTTGCAAAGAGGTTGTCTATTAAAACTAACTACGTGGCAGGCCTTGTAAGACTTGATTTGAGGAAGGTGATTTTTGGTGGCAAGTAAATACGTGGTGAGTTCATGACATCAGCTAAAACATCCGTCCTCGAGTATTTATGTGTGTTCCGAGGTCTTCGAGAGAACCTTCAGAGATGCTGCCCTCCTCAGCTTGTACGGTTTCGATGATAAGACGAGTCGTAGGGTTTTCTGTAACATTTCCTATGAAACGAATTCCATCTCAGTGCGTTCATACTATCGACCCTTATTATGGTAGTTGGTATCGTAGAATCAACTCCACATGCCATCCAAACTGCAATCAAATCTACGAGATCCATCAAAAACTAGACGTCTCGGTTTTGTCGAACGCACACAGTGAGGATAGTCAGGATAGGTCCTTATCGTAAGTGAACAATATACACGTTATCCGCAAGGACGGTCACGGCTATGGTGCAAGCCGGTTGACAATTGTCGAGGAGCAAAACCTTTTTCCTTACGACATTTGTATCTGCCATGGTGACGTAACAGAACCTCAGTCGGACCTCCCTCATCCTTCGATACCGACCTCCCTTCAATAAACCCCCGAGTGCCCTCCTCATTCTATCTGCCTACTTCATCTGTCTCGTATTTGTGTCCATCAACCTTTTACGGGAGAAGGGAAATTGAAAGTTGAATGCAAGCTCACTTCTCCATTCAGGCTTGGGTGTCTTAACCGCTCTGGAGTAGCCTTGATGGAGGAAATGCATATTTTACAAATATTCTTCGTAAAACTCTATTTATACAACTTATAAAAGAACACACCATGTAATTCTAGGTACACTAATAATTAGTCCCCACTTCTTAAAAGAATAAAATCAATAATTATTATTGATTTTATTCTTTTAAGAAGTGGGGAAATGGCAGTTTCAGACTCTCCAAAATGGCAGTCAAAACCACCTGTCATCGTTGACACACCCGGGACCACGTTTTCAGGGCACCTGTCATTGTTAAATTCCCTTCTTTTTTGGCTCTCAAGCTCTCGTTTTCTCGATGTTTTTTGTTAAATTTTAATTTATGTTTTCATTTTAGTATCTTACGTTTTCATAATACATATGAAACTATATTGTCTTTTCCTTCTCCATTCTTTTTTATTATCTCCTGCCTTCATGTTGGAGGCGTACATATCCGTTTCTGCAAATCTTGTAGCATTATGGTGATTGCTGTCGCTGGTCCTGCGTCTTAGTTTACCTGTGCTCTTTCCTCCTGCCACGTAGGGCTAAAAAAAAGTGTGCCGAGCGTCGTCGCCAAGGTTGCCGCATTATTATAATAGGCATTCCGCACTCCTGACCTTCCCCATTATAGTGGAAAATGAAGGGATTGTTATGAATGTCTGCATGGGGTTTCTTCTCGAAACCCAATACGACGGCAGGAAACACCGTGTTCCCGAGAATACCTCCCCCACGGCCCCAGCACGTCCATTCTTCCATACTTCGTCCAGCGACACGCCAATGGTTAAGGGCAGACCAGGGGGACATCTGCCTCACTGCCGACACCCAGAGCTCAAGCTGTTGATCCTGCAATGATCAATCGAGTAGAACTCTTGATTCGTGCAGTGCTTGAAGTGGGATCAAAGGACTTCATGAGACACTTCTGCCATTTCTCGCGTCTTCCAACCCCTTCTTCTAACTAAGTGGAAATTCAAAAATCGCTCGTACCCCCAATAATTATACAGCCCCGCTAAAAAAAAAATTCTCATCCGGGGTTCTGACTATGGTATTCCTATGTATTTTTCGACGCTGAATCCGAATCCGAGGTCAAAAAAATCCGTTCACCCCTTTTTGTGTAGGGGCGAAATCATCCCTCCAGGGCTGTGTTATTATTAAAACGCTGCTAATTTTACACAAGGGTTTATTATTCTTTGATATAGGTTACTTGTGCAAAAATTATTTCTGTGTCAATGGAAAAAAAGTTTATGATTTTTTTTTTCAACATTTTTTTTTTTTCAAAAATTCTTTATTTATTGCTCGAAAAATATTTAACCTCCTGGGATCCTTCAAAAATCTCATTTGTAGCACCTGAAAGCCCCAAAGATCGCCTCGGTGAAATCGGATCGTTCCGGGACCTCCGAAAATGGATTCTACGTCCAAAAATCCTTCGAAAACGACACCTAACTCGATCCCATAGCTAAACGCCTTCAAAAGAAACCCTCCCATAGCCCCACTTTAGCTCCATAGCTCCCCACGGGTTTGGGCGATCGGACTGAAAACCTTGCGGGCACAACTAGATGGTAAACCAAGTATTTTGTCAAAATTTCAGATTTAAAAAAAAAATTCCTACTGCCCAAAACGGCGTACGGCGGACGGACATTTCAGATTTAGAATGTATACATTCTATAGGTCTATAGACCTCTTGAAACGGATAATGTCAAATTTTGAGGCCGATCGGAGTCGTCGACCTCCCTCGCGAAAACATAAGTGTATTATTCCAAGAATAATAAACCAAAATGAAGTGAATGTTTTGAATGTTTGTGAGTGTAATCTGTTTCATGGCCTTGATGTCCGTGACAATATCAAGACTCCGTGATAATTTCAAGAATTCATACTTGAAATATAATAGGTAGGCCTACCCATGACCTGAAAGGAAATGGTCAGGTAACCGAACCAACCCGTGGTGGTCTTGGTATCCAAGTCCGATTATTCCGTATGCTGTCGTTCTGTTGTAACCATCTCTCGGTATCGCTACCAGGTTGCCATTGCCACTTCCCGTGCTTCTTTCTTCATTCCACTCTCTACCTATGCTCATTATCAATCCACTATTTAGTGATTCATAGTTTGGTCCAAGGGCTTGGTCATGTTCAGCTATCATACCGCACGGCTGTTGATCAGGAGTGTCAGTGCTTCTGGAGCCTTTTATCGTGGTTCCATCTTCTTCTTAAGACTTCGTGCGACACCTTCTTGAAGTTTTTTTTTTAAAGCATGGAACGTGCTTTAGTCGTGACCTAACTGCCCAAAAACATTATTCGGGGAGGGAGACGCGGGAGTGTCACGTTTATAAATTACTTAATATACAATTACGTTAGGCCACTAGTTCGGCGTCCCCACTTGCCTCACCGTCTGGCCACTAGTTCAACGTCGGACAGTTAATTTTCTAACATGCAAGGCATTTGCCGTTGGCCAAGTACATACTTCATTGAGAAGTATGATCTGAGAAATGGTGAATATTATTCTAGTACTAGTATCATATTATGATACGTTTTTGTCTTGTGCCCATTTAGTGTATTCGCATTGTTTTTTTAATTTTATGATTGGAGTTTACATAATCCTGCAGTTCCTCACTGGCTTCTTCCATGGTGTCCTCTGACATGCATAATTTGAGCAGTATATTTGCCGTCTCGAAAACATTGATTTATAATTTACAGAATTCGACCATGTTGACAATTATGTCAACTTGAAGGTTGAGGTGCAGGATTACGATGTTGTTCAACAAGTCTCTTCGGCGCCATCCTGTCCATCCAACGTCTTCCCTCAGGACTCCGGAGGTCAGATTCACTTTTATCACGTCATTGGACCCCCGGACGGTACTAACTTCACCATCTTTCGGCCGTATAAACCCCCGGTCATTTTCTTAGGACTCTTTAAGTGGTTAGGGATCCTCCCTTGCGCAACATTTAACGACCATGTTACTCAAGGCCACTCATCCCTGATATTATGCCCCTCCTCTCGATAAAACACATCCACGGGATTTTTCCCCTTTGTGAATAACAGTTTTTAGATGAAATGATGGTCCACAAGTTAATAGAACATGCCATCACACGCAAACGACTTAACTGTAACTTGAGTGTTGAAAGGCCGGAGTAGCTCTTTAATATGTGCCTTTGACCTTCCTGAGTCTCTTAAAAACTCTTCGTTTTGAATCGACCTTCTGTATTAACCTTAAAAGTGACAACGGAGCAAAAAGCAATGAATTATTGATGACAATGTCAAATGGCTCCCCATCTAGTGGATTTGACATTTATTATGTTGGGCAGATCAGAAAATCAAGAAAGTGTGGATTCAACGGTTTCAAACGATTGTATCTCTGTTACACTTCATCAAAATCCAACGGACAATCTGTCGAGGCCATGACGGTATTGGCGAGCTCCTTGCATGAATGGCCCTCACAAACGAGGATCGCGTGGTGGTTTGCCTCTCAGTCAGTTGGATTAGAGGAAGAGAAAGTGCTGTCACCCGTGACCCGTTAAATGCAGCAGTCGACCCAAGAAGATGCAACAAAACGTGCACCTCATCATTTTCTTTACTTCCCGAAGTTCGAATGTTCTTCTTTTGCCAGACTTCTACAAGTCTTGGTAGCTAGGTCATAATTGTTACTCACGCCATGACTACAGTCTTTCCTCAATATAAAGTTTCTCTGGATTGTAATAAATTTAATAGCCGGTATTTTCAATTCCTTTGTTATTTTTTTCGTTATTGACAGCTTAGCATGTACATGTGCTTAGTCGATAACGCTGCGTTCAAGCATTTCGCTTGCTGTGGAATGTATGACTCAATACAACAGGATGAAAGACCCGCCCCCTTCATCTTCATGTAAAGGAGATATGATTGCAAGACTTTTAGCCCTGCTATTAACGGTCTTGTAACTTGTCTGTTAAAAGCGAAGACTTCCTGAGGTGATTACATGCCTCCCTCGCCCCTTCTCCACCGCCACCATTGCCCGGTATTCTCCAGGATTAATTTGTTCCACCCAGATGAGTGTGCAGAGCGTTGGAGGCTTCGCAACTCGCCGAACTCATCGCCGATAATGTTTCATTACCTACCTTCCTCTGATAGCAACCATCTGGAAACCCCGAGATACCTACCTATTCTAGATAACTATTCTGTCTGGAGACCCCTCGTCTCAGTATCCCAGTGTCTCTGGAATTTCGTCGATTGTCAATTTCGGTGTTCGTATTACTTTTTAAAATTCTAATACAAATTTTCAAATGAGTCTACTCATTTCGGTAGTTCTCACAAAAAGCTCAGTTTCGAGTTTGACTTTTGAAAATGAAAAACGTTTTTGAATTGAACTGAAAAAGCAAAAACGAAAAAACGCTGCAAATTTTACTCAAGGGTTTATTATTCTTTGATTTAGGTTACTTGTGCACAAATTAATTATGTGTCAGTAAAAAATCTTCGAAAAAAAAAGAAAAAAAGCTGTATGTACATTGTTCGTACAGATGTGGGATCTCGAAAAATGGATTATAAATACGTCTAAAATTAGCCGGAACATATTTTACTTCCTGGTATCATTAAAAAATCCCATTTGTAGCCCCATGAAAGCCCTATAGATTCCCACAGTAAAATCGGATCGTTCTGGGACCCCATTAAAATGGATTCTACGTACAAAAATACTTCGAAAACGACACCTAACTCGACCACATAGCTAAAAGCCTTCAAAAACGCCCTCCCATAGCCCCATTTTAGCCCCATAGCTCTAGAGACAAACACTATAGACTATAGACACTAAAACCATTCCGGTCATTAGTTCTGCTCGTTTCTCAAAGATTCGCAATATTTATTAACATAATTCGCAATATTTTGATGAGTTTATCCAATCATAGAGGTGCTGCACTCCAATAGAGCCTCCCACCTACCACAATAACCCAATTACTCCTCATTTTCGCGCAAGTGCCTTCTTTGGCAATGATCCTCCCTCTCGTTCCCCGCTCATACTAACCTCCCAACTGCATATTATCCCGTTTTTTCGGATCTGTTGCCTCACTTTCCGACCTATGGAGTACTTTCGTCTTCTTAAGGTCACTCAATTACAGAAGCAGGACGTCCCAAAAGAAACAACTTTCAGTCGCCCAACGTGTACTTACAAAATTTATGAGTACACGTTGGGCGATATTTAATATCGTACTAATAATGTCGTTATGTAGAAATTAGAAGTATGCAAATCGTTGCATGCAGCTGATTTGTTCGAAGCTGGACGCTAGTTTCCCAATAGAAAGGATCTTGTTATTTCTGCACCCAACGTCGTCACTAATAAGAGGGTGTTGTAATTTTCTCACATAACAATAGAGAATGGCTGCTAATTAGTAGGAACGGATGGGACACAAAAGAGAGCGCTGACAATGCCCGTTTCCAAATTATGTATGTAAGTAAAAGTTTAAATCGTGAAAGGCGGACGTCATTATTTTGCGCGGGTGTATCTGTATTTATGTAGCCCTTTAAAGTGGTGCCACTTTAATACCTATTATATTACTAAATCATATCATTCTAGTTCGTACTGGGTATTTTTTGGCATGTAAAAATCACCGATGGTTCAACCATGCTGCTGCGCTATCCCGCAGGTTCTCCGTCTTCCTAATGAAGATAAAGAGTCAAAGGTCACAAAGGTACGGGTCACTTCGGGGTCAGCGGGTCATTAGTGGCAATCTCTTCCCGTATGTTCGAGGTTGAAAGAGGAATCAATTACGTATCTATGTTAAACATTGAATTCGCCTAAACGTATACTAAAATTATGTTGGTTCACGATGAATAATAAATGAAGGTGTCGGAGTATGTAATAATTTCATCCACATCCTGAGCTACAATAATTATTATGGTAGCTCAGGATGTGGATGTTTCTTAACATAATGGTACGATTTTACTAGAGTTTAGGGTAAGTTATAAACCATCCTTCAGCTCAGTCTCAGCGATAGTGCTCATTTACCACCATCTTTTGCCATTACTTGTCACCAGCATTATTTTCACACTATCCATCCGATTTCAGTAATAAAGAATAGATTATAGATGTCTTTCGAGTTTATTTTATTTAATTTATTTATTTTCTTTTTGAAGAAGGCTTCCAATTTAGCAGGGTGCCCCTTATCTGGACAGCCGAGCCCTAAGCAGAGCATGTTTCAACGAGTCAGCCCATAATAATATTATAGCACATTATGCTATAATAACATACTAGGTATATTATCTCAGCGAGTACGATTGCGTCAGACCACTGAGCACCAGCTCATGAGTCTTAATTGGTGAAGGGCCACCAACACTTGCCAACAGCCTGCTCAAGTTACCGACTACCCTTGCTGCTTTGTCTGCCGCTTTGCTGATGTGGCTCAGGAAGAGAGCTTGCCATCTGTCTGCTTGCCTTTGAGTTTTCTCAATCTAGAATCAAAATCACTGTTCACTAGTTGCTTACCAACCCACATCACTCCCAGGTACAGAGTGAGAGGCCTCTACGCTTGTACATTGGGATCTCCGTCTTTTTAACAGCAGGAGACACATACATGGCATGGACCACCATACTTTTTATTATCTGGTGCATAGATTGGTTCAGCTCGTGCTGAAGCTGCACAGTCGAGTGGGCTATAACGATCGCGAATGTGTCGTCAGAGTCCTGCGACCAAACATAAACGTGTGTAGTGCTCAACAGTTTCATGTCACAGGAGATGGGCTTGGCATCTCAAAACCGTCCTCGCGCTTGGTTTATTTTCCAATAAACAATTTTGAACATCGTCAGAGGAGTCATCTACCACCCCAATCTCCATATTGGATTGGACCTCTCTGCACCTTCGGCAAACAACCACTTCGTATCATAGTACCTATTTGGGTCAGGCAAATCATGGCCCTTTTTACCTGCTAAATTGCAGCGCTTTCACGTAACTAACGCCAATAAAATCGTGTCGGTAGAGGCGTATCGACCCGACGGCAGATGACCGGGCAGGCCCGTCATTGGGTTACGTCGGCTCGACCTTTGAACCTCCCCACGGAGCTCCTGGAGAGTATTTTCCCAACGGCACATGCAGCGACCTACGGGCGAAGAAGGGGTGGATCCCGACATGGATATAAATGAACTGGATCATGCTGAAACAAGTGGTTCGAGAGCTGTGGCTTTTTCTGGCATATGTACAGCTCGTGTTGAGATACTAGCAAGACATTTAGAAGGAAGCGTAGCTTTTTGGTTGCGTTTTTCTTTTCAGTTTGTTAAGAATAGATGGAAAATGTTAATGTTGTATGAAGTCATTCTCACAGAAGTGCAACAGTCTCGGGTATCGAATGGCAGCCTCCCAATATTTGTAAAGATTCTGTCTGTATGGATTTATCATACAAAACCATAACTCCTTCGTTTTCCACCTTCATCAGGTCTGCGGGATGGGTCCAGGATACCTCAGCACTGGGGAACACCAGGGCACCAGGGGTATCTTAGTTGCGCAACGAGGTCCTGTCACTTTGGCCCCGGCCAGAAAAAAAGGCCTCGGGACGTATTCTTTCGGCGTTTTTACCGTACGACTTATCTTCCCGATCGTGGATGGGCCCCACTTTGCACAATCCGAGCCGACGAGCCAACATTTTGTAAAGCAGAATATCGCAAGCAGGAAGGCACCTGAACGGCCTCTTTGAGAAACTACGTAAAACGGGCAATTTCGGTAAACGGTCCACGAAGAAAATTTCCCCACAACGGAGACGAGATTTCTTTAAAACGGCAGTGTGGTATTTGTTTTCGTAACTTTACCCCTCCGATGCTGATCAGAAAAACTAGGTACCAAAAAATAACACCGATCAATGATTATTAAATAAGGTAAGGTGGGGGAAGTGCTTGGTATAGTTTGTTAAGTTCAACTTCATCAAAACCTAAAAAATCAGACGTTGACGTTACGTCAATTTTTATCCTTGCTCGGGATGCCTTTGAATCCCTTTGTTTTTCGATGTAAGATTGATTTTTCGTTGACTTGTCAATCATGAGGATTATGACCGAAATATCTGTCCAAGTCTGACTTACACACTTGCCCCATCGAAGTGAGGTAAGTGCGTAAACACTGTTCAATCTTTGGAATGCTTATTCTGGTTTCACCGGAGCAAGTGCAAAACAGGAAATCTCTGAATGGATAAGAGTGAAGTACTAATGAACTGATAATCTAACTTTGAAACCCTGAAAATCCTCAACTATTTGAAGTATGGAACACGATATAAACAGAGCACTGAACTTGGCAGCTGAGTGAAATGGCACAGTGTGACTCCAACCAGGTATGTACCATTTGCGTTAACACCATTTGGCGGATAAGTCATATATCCGGCATATAGTTTCAAATGTAGCCATTAGGTGGCATCCAGTGGGAATTGTTCTGAGTAGCATTTACAACCCACATAAGCACTTACCTACCTTTCTACTTGATAATATCACCAATCATTTACCACTGATAATAATTGAAGGCAATAATATTATTATAATTAATAATATTATTATTGCCTTCAATTATTATCAGTGGTACCTAAATAAAATGATTTATTCACTTATTGCTGTTATATCAACGTGAATGAATTGATTTGCCATATGAAACGATTTTTTTTAAAATTTTTTATTTGCATTCATCATTTTCTGATATTGCAATTGACAAGAAAGATAAGTAGGTACAATTCATTTCACAAGTCAAGACCAGGAACCAGCCATTTTAGCGATTTGCAATAATTGAATGCATACCAGGCTGCGAGTTCTATTGCTGCGTCCTTGAAATGTCTCGTGTTATTGCGATTTAACTGCGGCTTTGATGTGAAGTGAAGAAACACCAAATAAAATTAAGACATTGGAAAGGCAACCAATGTGATTTCCCGCTGACGGCCTTCCGCTGTTGAATGATGGTTTCGATATTTTACAGGTGTGCCCCGAGGTTTTTGATTCCTTTTACTCTGAAAGAGGACCGTGTGAAGAGTGAGTGCTTTAAACCGTGGTAAACGTCAAAATGTAGGAACCCACCAATTGGAGCTTCTGTTCGTGGATGTTCCTCCGATACAGTGAATGCTCTCTAACAAATTGACCAGTCACTCCTAGTTGCATAAACTCGTCTCTGATGTTGGAAGCTTATGGAACGCGAGACGATGATGTGCAGGTACATAGCGAGGCAGTTGACGTAACGTCATATCATTCGGTGACCGATTGACCCGAAAGAACAAAAGTTTGCAAAAGTTGAGATGAAGGAAGATTTTAAATTGCTCACTCCTCAACATCCATGTTGAGGTTGACATTCGACTGAAAATGTCATACTTAATAGTATTATGAAAATATAAAACACCTATGAAATTGAGCAAAAATACTCTATTTTAGGTTATTATTTTTGGAATAATACGCCTATTTATTTGTGTCGGAAGTCGAAAATTTGATCGGCCTCAAACTTTGTCATCTACGTTTCAAGAAGAGGATCATTTTTGGGGGCCTGGCCGTTTTGGGCAGTAGGTAGGAATTTTTTTTTTTTTTTAATCTGCAATTTTGACAAAATACGGTTTGCTGTGCCCGCAAAATTTTCAGCCCGATCGCCCTTAATCCGTGGTGCTCTGGGGCTAAAATGGTGCTACGGGAGGTGTTTTTGAAGGTTTTCGGCTATGGGGTCAAGTTAGGTGTCGTTTTTTACGTAGACTCCATTTTTGGTGTTTGACAATATGCTCTCATGCTTTAAACATGTGGATAAGCTGAGCGAGCAGTCAAGTGGGGAGCCTCACAAGATGTGCTGACGCTCGCCTATAAGGCATACGTGCGCCCCGCCATGGAGTACGTGGGAGAACTGGCCATTACTGCGTCTTGAAGTACATTGGAAGACGCCGTCTTCCAATGTACTGAAGAAGCTGGACATCGTTCAGAATAAAGCGCTCAGGGTGATTATTGGAGGGCCGGATTCCACACCAATTGTGGCCATGAACTTCAAGCTGGCGTTGAGCCCTTGGATGTTCGAGGGGATGCAGCAACCTGTTCCCTGTATGAACGAGTGATGAGAAGCTCGAAACCTTTCTGGCACTCCAGTGAGCCAGCGTCTCATAACCCAACAATCGTTCGCAGCAAAAGCTGAGAACCTGATGGCCACTGCAGTACTTGCAGGTTTGTTGGAATGACAACCCTGGCCCACACAGGAAGAGCTCTCACCGTTACCACCTCCGGTGCCTAACCGATCCCGTGCAGAAAGGTATCTCTCTGGTGTTTACTCGCCTGAATTTCAGATCTCGGCATCATTTGGGCCCTCTCCAGCAATTTCGACGGAGAGTGGAGGCGATTCACCTCGTCCGGTCCCTTCTGTTCAACTGTGCGTATAGGCGAGTGGCCTTTTTCGTTGACTCGCAAGCAGCCATTATCTCGATTGCTGAGGGAGGTGCGACGGACGCTGAGTTCTCGCTTGCCGTCGAATCATCAATAATTTAACTCAGCAAGGCACTAAATTATTCTTTCAGGGGTGCCCTTCCCACTGTCGAATACATGGAAATGAGCAGGCTGACTACTTGGCGAAGGAAAGAGCCCGGCAGGCACAAAATGCGGAGTCTCGTAAAAAGTAAAATGAAGGTATTCCTGCCTGGTCGCTATCAGGAAACGGCCCGTGGAAAGAAATGGAAATCCCTTGTGGATCGACCAAATACCACGCACGCTGCATCGTCGAGAATGCGTAGCCTATTTCCGCTAGACCACAGGACATGACTACCTGGCCTAACACTTACATCGCATCGGAGTCTATCCCTCCCCCCACATGCCCGCTCTGCAATGAAGGCGAAGTGGATGGAACGCATTTGCAAACCTGTCGCTCTCTGAGGGACGTGAGAAACAACATCGCTGACGAGGTTCCTACTTGGACCAAGAATACTAAACTATATTGGGCTACCCGCCAAAAGATGCAGATTTGCCGAATAATAGCGGGGCGTAGGATAAAATGGAACCCCCAAGAACCATCAGATTCCACCGTGGGGGATTTCATGGGTTGAGCTTTTGAAGGATGTCTTAAGATGTAATTTCCGAGTACATAAAAAAAATTGAAGTATTGGAATATTGAACATTATAAATCGAATCGTTCTAAAAAAAAAAAAAAACAGATTTGAGTTTTGTGTTACGCACTTATTAGGTTCTTTCTTGGGTGTAATGGAATTTTTGCGCAGGGGGTTGTGAGTCACCACACAATCGCGTGGCAAGCGATAAAAAACCCATAGGCATCGAAACCGGATTAAGCGATTTCGGGAATGGCATGAGAAGGTTTGGGTGCAAGGTGAAAATAATGTTGACATAATCGTAACATTAGAGGTGGGCTAGGGGGAGATGTGGGTCAAATGTTAGAAACCCCTAACGAAATACTAGGGATTCGGGGCGAACGGGCTCGTCAGTGACGCAACGGGCTAAGTCCCCTCTAAGCATTACCAAAGCCCAGTTCAACGGTGGCCTCAGGGATGACTGCAGCAGGGCGCTGTTTGTAGGAAAATTCATTTATCCAGCTATGTTTTGGATTGTTTATAAATGATAACGTCAAACAAGGGCGCCACAGCCTGCTCAGTGTGATTGCCGAATGCCCGGACCCTCCCTTCTCTCGGAGATTTAATAGCAGGTTCATTTCCGCGAAAGGTTGAGACCCGCAAAGACGAACTCTGTGAACTTTGACATTTCACGGAATCCCGTCAGATAGTTAAGTGGTTAGTTCCTTAATAAATGGATTTGTATGGAGAAAGGGATGTTTATCTTTAGCGCCATCACCTCTACGGCATCGCGAGGTTTAAAAAGAAGCGTTTGAACGTTTTTACTACCGCTGTGAATAGATTATCGTATACTTAACACCCCACCGCTAACATGCTATAGTTGGTATGACCCTTTGATCAGTAGCTTCTTCAATCTACGCTACCATCTGTACAAAAACACTGTGAAGGGTTTACAAAATCGTTCAAGTACTTGGAATTAAATTCCACTGCTTAATTAAATAAATAGTGCTTTAATAGATTTTATTAGCACTGTAATATAGTGGGATCAGGCTGAATTCAAATATAAGGATTATCAGTATGGTGTTTGAACAGAAAAAATACCCTCAAAAATCAATTCTATGCCCAGAATTACGAAAAAAAACGACACCTGATTCGACCTCATGGCCAATTTACTTCATAAGCCCCATCGTAGTCCCAAATATCACCACGGAAATAGTCGGATAGGTGTGGTTCCCCCCCCCCCCCCCTTTCACACATTTTTAAGCCTTTCAGCATTGGGACAGTGGGAATGACCATATTTTGGGGAAAAAAATTCGGAAAATCCCTCATACTTATTGTAAATTAGACGCTAATCACGAATATACCGCATTTCCCTATACATACTTGAAATTTCTCCAAAAACCGTAAGAAACCACGGTTTCCAGTTTATTTTTCACTTAGGCAGCCAAACAAGGATTCTCAGGAAGTTTACACACGAAGAAAAGTTGTACAGCAATAAATTTTGCGTCGATTGAACACCCTAAAGTTGAAAATTACTTGAAATATAAGATAGATGATTTCGATTGAGCACCCTACTGATTTCTGATTAAAGCGCCTTAAAATTGACGATTTGCGACTGAATAACTAAAATATGAGAGTAACAGATGATTTGTTTCGAAAAAAAAAATTCTGAGAAGCGACCCCCCCCTCCCCCCCAACACGTTTGAACCAAAACCACTTAAATGAAAGAAAATCGCGCGAGTTTGAAATGGCACTGCCGGTATGTAATGCAAATTTCAATTACCGAACATTTAGATTAGGTAATATGTTTACTTTGGAGGGAAACAAAGTTTCGAGCTTGCGGAAGGCTCCAATGAATAATATTATGCTCATATTATGAGCAAAATTTGCGAGAAAAAAAACAACTTATATCGAATCGTCAATTATTTATCCTTGCAAAGTCGTGAATGTGGGAGCAGTTTTATATATATATATATATATATATATATATATATATAAATCATCCAAGGCATGTAAAAGCTTGGAACGTTTCAAGTTTTTAGATTCATTGTCAAAGCCTAATACAGAAAAAAATTCTGACGAAGAAGCAACTCTTCCCACTTTCTATCAACTAATAACAAGTAGAAAAACGACGAAAACAACGAAAGATACCTAGGTATCGAAAAGTTTTTGTGAGGCTTTTTCCAGCTCTGTCCCAGTGTGCGCGTAAACATGGGTTGGTCATTCTGAATGAAGACCAAAAAACTAATTTTTGATCATTCCAACAGCAATAAATTCAAGTGATCCAAACAGCACTAAATTTTAGTGCTGTTTGGATCACTTGAATTTAAGGGGAAAGCCCCAATAGCGGACATGCTAAGGACTCATTGACTATTTTCGAATTTCTACATCTCATGTGAAACAAAAAATAAAATTCTGTAGGCTTTTCCTAATCGCCCACAATTGTTTTAACGTTCGCAATTGAAAAATAGCCAATAAATTGCCATTTACTGCTTTAAATTCAATTTTTTTCATCAGACCATGATTCACCAGTAGTGGACACCAAAATTTTCAAATGTTGGAGTAGCGGACAGTCAATGCACCGAAGGCGGACATAAGGAAGATTATTGCAGAAACAATGTTGAAAACGTAAAAAAAGGTTTTATTCAAATGCAGTAAAAAAAAAAAAATACTTCTTTTATCAATTCCAAAGTGGAGTATCAGTCGTCCCCGCTAGTGGAGGGAGGCATTCACAGATAGGTCGGTAATTACTTACGAACACATTTCTTAAAATCTAAATAGCAGGTACAAAAATGCCTGGTAACTTGGACCAATCAAACTTTCCTGTAATTGACTACTTAGGTAAATTATTTTTAAAACGTAACCTCTTCTAATATACCTGAAAAAAAAATATATAACTTGAAAATCATGCTTAGCTTAATGACTACAGTCATTACTTATCCCACCCAATAAAAACCGAGAAATGTCTGTTTGTTCCCTTTTCACGCCTGAACGGAATGACCGATTCGCATGCCGTTAATTGCGACCTGTTCCAAAAACCAGCGCGATGGTCATAGGCTACCTTGATTTTTCCTCCCTCATCCCCTTCATCGGTTTTCGGGTTCTCCTTCACGACGAAAGTTGTTGATCGTCGTTACTAGGGATTACTAGGAAAATTTGACCGAGAGACGGGTCAAAAAGCGTCGTTGCCACGGGTGCGTCGTTGATAGGTGATGGACGGAAATTTGATGTTTCGTGCGAAGTACGTGAGGGCATCTAGTAAGTTATATTATCACAGCAATTGAGAATAAATTTAGGGGAATAGGAAATTTGACCCAAACGGTGAAGGTTTTGGTAAAACCTTTAAAATTTGGTTGCGTGAAATGACTCTTTTGTCCTTTTGATCAAGATGGAACACATTTCCAAATCTGTTAACTGGCCTCATAGTTTGAACTAAAATGCAATAATTCGATCTCAAAGTTTTGATTCTTCAAACAGATTCAACGTCCTTTTTTTATTGCAGAATATAATATATTCTGCAATAAAAAAAAGGACGTTAAATCTGTTGAATCTAAATATTATTTACCATATAATATGATATAGGTAATATAATTTGCAACAATGAAACTCCCTTCTTCGAAAGTGTTCCCATCATTTTTCATTCATAACTCGATGACAGCTTTCAGCATCAGATTCTGCTCTTCAGAGTAATTTAAAAAATTTCTTTTTTCGAGATTCTTTCTCGCGCTCTTCTGTTTCTTCTTCCTGTTCAAAGAAAGATGAAAGAAAACCATAATTATAAAAGAGTTTACATTGCATCAATAGCACTAAGAATGTACCTATGAGGGGTGGCCTAGTAGTGAACACCATTGTGCCAGTAATGAACATCCCCAGTACCTATAGTGAATATCCACTGAGCTAGTAGTGGACACCCCCTGTCCGCCTTTGGTTCCACGCCATGGATGTTGAAAAAAACTTTTCCAATCGCTTCCTGAGTGAAAATAGATCTCTTTAAACAGCATGTGCTAAAATAATCAATTGTACCAAAGGTGGACATGGGTGTTCAGCACTAGTGCACTGGGTCTTTCTACTGATCTAGTAGTGAACATGAGCAAATCACTGCAAAATCTATTTCAAATCAAGTTATTCAACGAAAAACCAATTCATTTCTTCAACTTAGAGACAAATACTTCCTCATTAACCAAAAATAGTTGCAAAAAACGTTAAATTATGCTTAAAAACTCACCTCAGTTTCTTAGCCATTTTCACAAGGAAACCACCTCACAGCTACAAAAGTTGAATGAGGTAACTTTGGGGTTACCTTCTTCTTCTGGATTTTTCAATATCATCTTCTTCTTCGTTGTGCTTGTTCTCGAATAGCTACTTGGTAGGACGCAAAAAAAGAAAACTGCCTAGGTTTGCTCATATCCTTATTTCATAAGTTTTTTATCTAAGTGTCCGCTATTGGGGCTTTCCCCTTAATGCTGTCGGAATTTTAGTGCTGCTTGGATAACTTGAAACGGTTATGCAAAAACCCGCAACACCTGAAGGTCGTGCGGTACCACCCTAAGGCTGTTGGAACACTACTGGAAGTTCCACACAACACAAATAACTTGATTGAAATAACTCGTTATCAGTTTCCTTCCACTAAAATTTACGATGTATACACCGTTTGAGGAAAATGTAAGGCCAGTTGATTGTCAACAATTCATCGCTCTCGTCTGACTTTCAGAGAGCTAACGATGTATGGAGTTATGGTCATCGGGTGGTTCTTCGAAACGGCTAATTTACATAATAAGGCGTAGGATTACATAAAGCACGGCATTATGGTCTCATTGGTACCTACACCTTACTGCTCCTGGCGATAGAATTTCTTGAAACATGGATGGCAGTGAGAGGGTGTCTTCCCATGACCCGTAAACCTGTTTTGGTGTCGCAACTTAACTATCGGGAGAGGATGGCTTGTAAGGCGCCCATCGTGAGAGAATTCCCAATTCAATGATTGCCGACGCGTCCCGCGGGAGGTTTTTTTCTTTGTCGGATCGAGATCAGTTACCAGACCACTGTAGTTACCTGAGTACTTTTTTTTTTTCCTCCTTTGTCTGACCCGAGTCTTGTTATGATGAGAGCAATTACGAAATCCGTGAATAACGTCGAAATACTCGGATGATTTAACGATTATAGATCTATTCGCCGGTGAAATTGATTTTATGGAGTTTAGCAAGCCAAGTGCACAATCATGGCAAATCTGCAGGGCGAGCGACGTAATTCCATTTCACTATAATACTGAAATGGACTCAAATTATTTGAGTCCGTCAACTTCGCACGATTCGAAAGAGACGACAAAATGTCCCTGAAACCCCCTAAAAGCATACAATTAGTTGATGCCAACAAGAGAAGGGCTGCCATGTCTGTTTTAAGGAATACGGAACACTCCGGGAGACATACCCCTTCAAAAACGGGATAAGATGCTCAACGGTACCTATCTCCCAAAACAAATTTTTTTTAAATACCCATTTCAATTTTTTTCACGAATTCTACTTTCAATTTTTTTTTCAACTAAAACAAAGATGAAAAAAGTTATACCAACGTAAAAAAAAGATATTATTGCAGTTACCTACGAAACATTTATACCCATTAGGTACTGTGAAGAGATGAGCAACCCTTCACCTTCAATTCGACGTGGTGGTTTTTCGGCAATCCGACTTCATGTTTTCAAAGGGATGGTTTTTGATATCCCTACTGTTTTTTAAATAATTTATACCTTACACTAAGCCATGGCTCGCCATGAATTTGATCACCATTAGGTTTGTTACAACAGAAGGAAGGAGATGGAAGGAAATGGAAGAAACCAAGGTTCGCATGCGCAGTAACTTAACGGCTGTTCCATCACGTCAAACCTTCCGAAAGTTGACGTCGACGGCTGTTCCATCAGGGGGGCGGCCGTTAACTGCAGTTGGAAGGAAACCAACCTTGATTAGAGGCGCAGTTCAAAACCGTTCAACCGCAGTTAACAGATTTCAGAAGGTGATCGAGAAAGCACTGGAATGCAGTGAACGTTAACGAACGGTAGGTCCTTCTGTTGGAACAAACCTTTTGTTAGGTACGTTGTGATTTTTGTGAATTTTGAAATGGTACTCAACACTCTCCCCGAAAACAATGACGCTCTAAATTTAATTGCTTGCCGTATTGTTGTAATAATTATTGTAATTTTTGTTAACCCTATGCTATTTTTAACATGTATACCCATCACTGAGAAGATATTGGTAAACCATCGAAGTTGTGATTTTTCGGCATTCCTTCTTGATGTTTTCAAGAAAACATATTATTGCAATAATGAATTATGCAATTGAATAATATGAAATTAAAAACGAAAAGAGTGGGAATAACGAAATCTCCAATTGAAAACATCAAGTAGGAATGCCGAAAAATCATATCGTATTATCCAACACCAAGAAGATATTGGCGAGGGTTTGACATGAACTTGCTTCTCTACGCATTTATTGAAGTGGTGATTCTTCGGCATTCCCTCCTCACGTTTTCGAAGAGTTATGTTCACGATTCTATTCTTCTCGCTGTCAAAACCACCCGATCGTTGGAATTCGTTCGTTCGAAATATAGAGTTGAAATTCCTATCTCCAGGTAGGATACAGTGGAAACGCCGTTTCAATCGAACTATAAACAACCAAGATACGGATTGTTGCGCGGATTAGCGCTCAAAGGAAATTTCGCCCGATGTGCTTATCAGACGTAAAATTCGCTCCAGAATTCGAATTCGCCAAAAAATTCAGGGGTTCCCATTTAAAATGAGAAAGTTGGTCGCAAATGCACCGGTTTGCAGCATTTTGGGGGCTCTAACCCCCCCTAACAGTAGGAGACGTCTGGGAGGCCGAGTTATACCCAACATTTAGGGCGATGTGCTGTATTCTTTGCGATATTTTTAATTTATTCACATAGAGAAGTAATTGGCGATGACTTGCATTGAGTTTGATAAGACTAGTTGACATTGTACTTTTTGATATTCCTACTGTACGTTCTGTACGTTATTTCATTTCTCCACAATACTAATAAGAAAAAGGTGATGGTTTGCGTTTAACTTAATAACCTACCTTTATAGTGGAAGAAATGATTTCCGTACCTACAATATACCTACTGAAGATACTTCTTCAGTATAATATAGTAGGTATCTTCTCATTCTGAAGAGTGTTGATAGTAACCACAGTTGATTACCGGTTGCAGTTTAGTTTTAGTGTCTTTCTAAATAATTTATTTATATTATATTATTATATTATATTTAATTACATAAATTATTTATAAAAATGCCAACTACTATACGAGGTCTAAATTATTTATGTAATTATTAATTACATTAAATTATACAAATTATTTATAAAAATGCCAACTATACGAGGTTTGATAACAAAATTCCAGGACTTTTTTAACTGCGCGCCTTGATGTTGATTTGGCGCATGAAAGTTCCTGAGAAAATTCCTCTTTAATTTATTGTATTACCTCCAAAACTATAAATAGTAAATTGACACCTGTTCTTGTGAAGCCTCGTTTTCGTGTTCAGCTTATTTTAGATTGAGAGAATGTAAGAGAAGGAGGAGGAGCGTGTTTGGTTCTTTTGAAATGCTTCGGAAAGCTTATGGCGATGATGTGATGAGCCGTTCACGTTGTCATGAGTGGTTCAAGGAAGGCAGAACATCGTTTCAGGATGACCCTCGTTTAGGAAGGCCCTCAACCTCAACTGACGAATCTCAAGTGGTCAAAGTGAACACCCTTGTGCGTTCCAATCGTCGCTTGGCAGAGGACTGTCATATCTCAGGACAGTTGTGGTCGACAGGAATGGTTTGTCCACCACAACATGCCCTGTCACACCGCGCTCCTCATTCGCGACTTTTGTCGCCCAACACGCCTTGACACCCTTCTCCAGCCCCCTAATCACCTGGACTGGCTCCTTGTGACTTCTGGCTTTTCTCCTAACTCCAATATCCGATGAAAGGACATCGATTTCAGACAATAGAAAAGATGAAACAAGATACGCAGAAGCAGCTTAAGAGGATCTCAGAAGGTGAGTTTTCCAGGCGCACTTACTAATGGAAACACCGCTGGGAGAAGCTTGTGCAAGGGGCGTGCTTTGAAGGAAATAACTCGAATAACTGCAAAAACGTTATTAAAGCGTTTTTGATTAAGGCCTGGAACGTTAAACTTTGTAACAAACCTCGTAATTGATGATTTGATTGCTATGCAGGTGATCTGCTATGGCGGAGAGTTTTCTCCTTTTTTCCGCCTTTAACTTGTAATTTTTAACGTTCCTTTCGGAGGTAGGTATATTTCTAGCTAAGTCAAAATTAACGACTTTTCAATTTTTTACACTTTAAAAAAAATTTAAAATCGAGTTTTAATCGTGAAATGTTCATCTTTATAGATATTTTTCCTCATTCAGAAAAAAATGTGAGGGTGGCCACTCAAAGAAATCATTCTTTTTTTTCATATTTTATGTCAGTTTCTTTTTAGGTACGTACTCGAATTTTGAATCTTTTTTTATCGTATCAGAAGATAATTTTTCAAATTTTTACCTGCTTTGAATTAAAAAAAACTATTAGTATCAAGCTGGTTTAAAAAAAAATTTTTTTTTACCCCTCCCATCACCACTCTAAGCCGAGCAAGATAAACTTATATTGGGTACGTAAAGGGTTGTAATTTTGCCCCTTAAATTCGCTACAATATTGGCGGACTTAGTTTTTCCTTTTCACGGGTTCGAGAGAATACGGGGAAACGGTTCAGAAGGCAGTTTTCGTAATTTTGCGACACAAACTAAGAACGTAAGATAATATTATTTTGACCAGCGCTTGTCCCATTTTGAAACTTCGCCCTCAGACAACCGAGAGTACGGGACATCAGAGTTCGTGACGATGCACTTAGAATGGAACGCCTTCCTTCCGAGGAGGAACGATTGGAGGAAGTGTGAAAGGCTCACGATCTTTCCGGCTGTTGATCATGAGTCTGTCACTAAAAAACAAAGGCCCTTTAAACGTGGGCGTCTCGTAGTGACCGTACTGGATGACGTAATTGAAGAAGGGCAAGGTCACCTGTAGGTGAAAGTCCCACCACATGTGGTCATGTGGTGCGTGTAGTGGCTTCAATGGGTTGTTACCTCATCCGGCGTATCTTCTGATCCGTTTGGGGGGGGGGGGGGGGGGGGGGGTTGGATGGGTGCAACGCGGGCACAGATAAAGGAACAACCATCCTCCACCGATTATTAACTTTCTATTTCCACTGAATGTTGTCACGAATTAAACGACGTATTCAATCGCGTATAATTAATCCTCGTGGTGAAGGGTATCGTCTTTCAACGGGCTTTGGAAAGGAAAATAGATTCTTTTTCTGCTGGGTCGGTTTTTCAATTATTGTTCGGGGACCCAAATCATGCAGCAATTCCTCAAAATGTTCATAACCTCCTAGTACAATAAAGGGCACAAAAGAGCCAATCGTACAAACGCTGAAAACATTAATAATAGTAGGTTCATTTTTTTTTTTAAATCAATAATTGACAATAATTGTGTCAATTGTGCACATTAATTATTATTGTGCAAAAACTTTTCTAAGTAAATGACAAAAATTAAAAGTTAAAAAAATAGTTTATGGGGGGATAACTCCAAAAGTGGATTCTACGATCAAGATAACTGCGAAAACGACACCTAATTCGACCCACTGGAGCGCTTCAAAAGCCCCATGGAGGCTGAGGTCAGATGGGTGTGGGACACCCAAAAATTGATTTTTTCGCCCAAAAACGCTGCTAATTTTACACAAGGGTTTAATATCCTTTAATATCTGTTAATTGTGCAAAAAATTATTCTGTCATATTTTTGAGACAACCGTAAAACGGGGTTACCAATTTAAAAAACTTTTTTTAGAGTAGGCACCTAGTTTTGGAGTAGTAGAGTCTCCTACTATGTTGGGACAGATATGGGACCTCGAAAAATGGACTATGCGTTCAAAATTACTCATAAAACGACACCTTATTAGACCTCCAGAGATCCCCAAAGAATCCCATTTGTAGCCCCACGAAAGCCCTATAAATCCCCAAGGTGAAATCGGATCGTTCTGAGACCCCCAAACAATGGTTTCTATGTCCAAAAATACTAGGAAAACGACGCCGAACTCGAACACCATAGCTGAAAACCTTTAAAACCCCCTCCCGTAGCCCCATAGCACCCCATGGGTTCGGGCTGAAACTTTGCGGGCACAACTAGATGTTAAACCGAGTATTTTGTCAAAATGTCAGATTAAAAAAAAATCCTATTGCCCAAAACGGCTCGGACGGCGGACGGACATTTCGTTTGGAATCTAGGCATCTTGAAACGTTTAATGTCGAATTTTGGGGCCGATCAGAATTTTCGACCTCCGTCGCGATTGCATAGGTGTATTATTCCAAAAATAATCAACCAAAACAGTTGCCCCGTTTTAGCCCCACAGAGCCCTGCAGGTTAGAGCGATTGGACCTGAAAACTGTCGGACACAATTGCCAAGAGAACCGAGTTCGGGGGACACCTGAAAATGGATTTTACATCCAAAAATACTTTGAAAAAGAAACCCTACTCGATCCCCAGTTCCTTCAAAATCCTAAAAACCTTTCGGACACAACTCGACGGTGAACTTATATTTTTGTCTGTCAGATTTTAAAAAAAATTCTGCCCGAAACGGCTGACGGATATTTCATTTTTGAAATATGCATGTCATGGAACGTATTTATACGTCCTTATAAGGACCAATTCTTAGGCCGATCAAAATTGTTGACCCTCGTCGCGAAAACAGCATTCCATGAATTATCGCAGTAAAACCTAAAAAAAACTATCACAATAAAACCTCAAATTTTCATAAGCGTATGATTGGAGTGGATGAGTAAATGAAGGACACTAGTTTGTCTATAAATATTCCAATATATTACAGTTCATATATATAAAACTTTTTTTGGGGAAATATCTTAAAAGAGTGCATTAAATGAAAGAAAATTATAACCTATCGTTTTTTCCATTCCATTCGAGGCAATGCTGAGCGAAAATCTGCAGCGGTAATCTAATAGCAGAGTCGTCGGGATCAGTAAAATTGATACAGTGGGTTCGCGAAAGTACAAATATGGATACCAGGAGAGTTTCTGGTAGCAAGGAGTAGTTTTACGCTGACAGAGCGACGAATTGGTGGAATACGTCGAGGATGTGAGGGTCGAGATCTTGCGTAAAAAGAAGAGTTTCCAGAGTCCCGCTGTACTTCTGTACTTGCTCGTGGTGCTGAAAACAAAACATCATGTAATGTAATGTGGTTATCAGTGGCTCAGTGGTTAGAGTATTGGACTGCTGAGTCAAAGATTGCTGGTTCGATCGCAGCAGCTACTAAACATCTTCCTTATAATGATAATCACCTCTCGGAAGGACATGGCACACCACCGAGAGTATCTTGCCGTGGAAAACTTCTCACATTTGCCGTTCGAAGGCAAATCGTCGTTCGAAGCTGGATTTAAACAGTAGTTCCCTACTACGTCTGTAATAACTGGTCAACACGCTCAACAGAAGTTAGTAGCAAGAGGTTAGTGCCGTTAGCGGGTATGGCGCTCAAAGAAGAAGAATTCTTCTTCTATAAGAGGCCCTGGCCAGACAGGGGTCCAGCGAGGATCTTATAGGACTCAAACCCTGACTAGGTATCACGGGGGCTCTTTTCACAGCATAGCCGAAGCAGGGAAAGAACCCAGCATCAGCAGCATGGACACACCATGTTGGCTGGGCTAGACCCTAAAAGGGCGAATATGTCTCAATTTACGGTGGACACAACTGAGATCCAGAACACGGGAGCATTTAAACAGGGATCATAAACGACGAACCCACCAGTAGGTTCTGCAGAGTTGAGGAGGCCCTGGACGCAAAAGGTATCTTGCTCTGGGATCACTGGACCGGGTAGAGATACTGTCGTAATAGGACCCGGTAGGAGCACTATTGAACCACTTCAAGGGCACAGAACTCATACCATAGTAACTCTGAGAGGCAGCACAATGGGTCTACAGGCCTAGGTGCAGGAAGTGGGGTGCCCTTCAGGAACCCACTTCCACACCCTCCCTAGTAATAATCAAATGAAATCTAAAATGTAAATGCAAAACTTGAAAAAGATAATAATGCAATATCGCGGAAAATATAGTGGTACTTCCACGCCTCGGTTACTAATTTGTGTTCACGGTTTCCTCAAAAAACACATCAAACTCTTAGTTTGCAGTGTGAGGATCGATTTTAACGATAAAGACAGTGGCGTACTTACAGCGAGGAAAACTTGTTGGAGGCGGCCGATGGTCCACCTGTACCAGTAGTTGTCAAATTCCTTGTTATCGGTGTCACACCGCACCAGATGCTCGGACAGGATCATGATAAACCTCTGCGTACAAGATGAAATCGTTTTACATATCGAAAGACCCGAGTAAAGCGAGTATGATTGCGTTGTAATTGTCTACTCATATACTCCAAAACCTCACCTGGAATATGATGAGGAAAAGATTCTTCTGGTCTCCTTGAGCTGTTTCCAATCTTTCTTCCATCCGCTCGACCATCTCCTCCGTTGGTTTGTCGTCCCTTCGGCCGCCCATCGAGTCGTCGCTGTCGTCGCCCGATGAAGAATTGCCGCCGCCCGACCTGGCCAACTTTTCCCGGGACTCTTTCAATTCACGGGTCAGCCGGTTGACGTATTTGCTCATCTTGTTGATAGTGAGGTGAAGGATTTCCCATATGTACATTCTGGAATAATTAGTCAAGAATTAATCAATCGTTTTCAATAATTTTTCCCCAATGTTATTTTCATTAAATGAAATTTTCATTTATTTCTGGTATATCGGGTTACGCCTGGAGTCTTTCACAGACACTACAACAAGCTACTAGGTTTGGCGTATTAGTATTTCATCCACTCGAAGGCACAACGGCTAAAACTTCAACGAAGTGAGTGCAGTCATTCTGACACTCATTTACACATGGGTGATTCTCCGAAAATCGGGGTATTTGAGTCCTGTGACAACTGCGGGTTGTCTCTGTAACATTTTTCCAAACTTTTTTTTTCTTTGTCACCGTCTATCCAGAATTTAAACATGAAATTTGAATTTTAGGGCCATATTTTCATTCTCTCACCATGTCCCATGGCCGAGGTTGCCAACTTCGTCGTTTCCAAAGTGACGTGTGGTTTTTTTGTTGCCCAGAGCAATACATTTTTAGTTTCACCAACTCGTGTTGAGTATGGACTCGATAATAATATTATATAATATAATATATTATATATAATATAGTATTATATATTATATAATACTGATGACGACTGAATGTCGAAAATTTTATCATAAGGTAACCAAAGTTCTTTATAATATAATATTATGTGATTTCTCGTCCAATTAATACAAATATAATATATTATATACATATTATATTGTTCAACGGGAGGTAATTCATTCTCTCACTATTTTATATAAAATAGTGAGAGAGTTATATAACTGGCAGCCCACCCCCCTCCTCGAGGGTTGCGGGCAAAAAGCGACCATGGCAACTACGGTTTACTTCCCCCTTCACATTACCATCATTGTTTATACTCCGGCTTCAATCCAGTCGCCATTTCAGTTGTGATTTGATCAGTTCAGGGAATGAATCATGGAATGAGAGAATGAAAATGATTCATTCTTACGCTCATTATTCAGGGTAATGAGGTATACGCTTGTACCTAACGCTCCTACCTACCTTTCAACTTGGTGAAAATCAATTATATCTGTTTTATATTTTGGTATCCCTTGATTTTGTAGGATCGTCAAATTGAACATTCTTCTCTGTGCTGACCTCATCTTTCTATGTATAGAAAAATCAAAACCAGCTTACTTGGTGAAATCGTGGGACATCTCCTTCGAGAAAATCCAATTGGCGACGGCAGAGCAATCCAGAAGTTGGATTTTCAACATCTTGTCAATCAAAACACAAACCATCTGCTGATGATTTCGCCAAAGCTCGTAAATGCTTCGGAGGACGCAAAGCTGGGCTTCTTCGCTGTCTGCCAAAAGCTGAAACGTATGGATTTTGTGAGTCAGTGCAATTTTCTGAGTTAGTCACGAGCAGAGTTTGAAGGTGGAAATTACCTTGAACACTTGGTTGAATTTCGCTATGGCAGCGAAAGAATGCGAGAAACTTTTGGAGCCAAGGAAGAAAAGCGTTTGGACGAAAACGTCGATCTTCAGAGGGTTGTAGCGGGCTCCGGGCCCTTCGTCGTCCTCCAAGGGGTTGGGCAGTTCTTTGAGGATGCTGAGGATGTCTTCTGGGCTGCAGCGATTTTTGATGCTCTGCATCAGCTGTTGGGCCACAGCAGTTCCCGGCAGGCTGCCTAGAGCAAGACAAATAACGCGAATGATTATTTTTCAGCTCCAAATGAGAAAAACAATTTGTCCACAACTTTTGAGCAGTGAAGGAGACCGGGAATATTTCAACTTATACCCGATGAAAATCAGGACTATAACTCTTTCATTATGATCTGACAACGTACTTGGCGAAGAAAAAAAGAGAGAATTAAGATCAGACTAACCGTTCTCGAGTTTTGCGAAAATGTACGAAAAAACAGGGTTTTGCCTAAATTTGCCATGCCTGCCCCTCCCATATCGAGGCTCAAATCAAAATGTCAAATGGAATAGCTGCGATGGGAAATTAAATCAATTTTAAATTGAAAAAATAAAATTGGGCCAATAGTTTCCGAGCTACTGTAGCAGCCTTAACGTTCGCCTAACGCTGTAACAGCCGAAAACGTTCTGAAACCTCGGCCCGTTGGGCCTCGCCAGGGGGAGCAAGAAGACCACTGGACCGCCGGAAGCGTTTGGTTTATTATACTTGGAATGAAATCGCAACGGAGGTCGAAAATTCAGATCAGCATCAAAATTTGACATTATCCGTTTCAAGAGGTCTACATTCCAAAACCGAAATGTCCATACGCCTTACACCGTACGCCGTCCGGGCCGTTTTGGGCAGTAGACATTTTTTTAAATCTGAGATTTTGACAAAATACTTGGTTTACCGTCTAGTTGTGCCCACCAGAGTTGAAAGTACTTAATTACATACTTACTTATCCAAAGTACATTAGTAAAAAATGTGTGTAAATGGAGAAAAAGCTACTCCAGTGATTTATATGGTTCAAGTACTTGAAAAGTACTTGCCAAGTACAAGTACAAGTACTTGTACTTTTACTTGTACTTGTAGAAAGTAATTGTACTTGAAGTACACCAAGTACATACCTTGAAAATCTCGAGAAATTCAAAAATGATCTATGTTCTGAGATAGGTTGAGCGCCCTCAAGGATTTTTTCCGTTTTCCCCTCCTTCAACCCCCTCTCCTTCCCTAAAGAAGGGAAGGAGTGGGGATTTCAGCCAATATTGATTTTATTATTGATGATTGGAAGTACAAGTACTTGTAATTGTAAGTTCAAACACAAGTACAAGTACTAGTACTTGTAAGTACAAGTACTTGGATGTAGCCAAGTACAAGTAATTGTACTTGGAGGTCTAAGTAAAAGTACTTGTACTTGTTTCTCATGGTGCAAGTACAAGAACAAGTACTTGTACTTGGAATTCCAATTACAAGTACTTGTACTTGTTTCTCTTGTTGCAAGTACCAGTACACAAATGTACTTGTACTTGCTTTTCCAAGTATTTGTACTTGTACTTTGTAATTAGTACTTGTAAGTACCATTTGTTCAACTCTGGTGCTCACAAGGTTTTCAGCCCGATCGCCCAAACCAGTGAGGCTAAAATGGGGCTACAGGAGGGGTTAAAAAAAAGTATTTTGGCTATGGGATCGAGTTGGTGTCGGTTTCGAAGTATTTTTGGACGTAGAATCTATTTTTTGGGGTCCCGGAACGATCCGATTTCACTGTGGGGATCTATAGGGCTTTCATGGAGCTACAAATGGGATTTCGAAGGATCCAAGGAAGTAAAATAATTTCCATATACCATTTCAAAATAGGGATGTTGAAAAAGTATCGATACTTAAAAGTATCGATACTTTTCAAAAAAAGTATCGATACATATCGATACTTTTTGTCCCCGATACATATCGTAGTATCGATACTTTTTTTCCGGTATCGGCGCCGATACTTTTTTTATCCCTCACATTTCATCAGATTCAAAACTTACGGCATAGGTATAGGTAGTTGACAGTACCTCTAACTTGACCAGCAATTGAAGAAAGTTTATGTAGGTACCTACCACCACCTCCTGGAGCTGCACCAGCTCTCATATCAGAAGAATCAGCCGTCCTCGGATCAAGGGCGGACCACCAAAATGTTGGCCCAACCAACCAAGCCAACTCACTCATCACAGTAGAAATTAGTGTGGCCACAGCTACACCAAACGAGGGAACGTTCCCCTTTTTTGCTACCTGTACCTACCCCCCCCCCCCCCCCCCCTCGAGGCTTGGAGTAAGGTTTTCAGTCCGATCGTCCAAACCCGTGGGGCGGTATGGGGCTAAAATGGGGCAACTGAAAGTTTTTTTTTAAAGGCGTTTGGCTATGCATAGCCCATGGGTTCGAGTTGGGTGTCGTTTTTGAAGTATTTTTGGCCCTAGAGTATATTTTTGGGGGTCCCAGAAGGATCCAATTTCACTGTGGGGATGTAAAGGGCTTTTATGCGGCTACAAAAGGGATTTTTGAAGGATCTCAGGAGGTCAAATATTTTCTGAGTAAAAAAAAAAAAAATTAAAAGAAACACTTTTTTTTCAAAAAATTTTTCATTGAGACAGAATTAATTTTTGCACAAGTAACCCATATCATCAATCAAAGAATAATAAACCCTTGACTAAAAATTTGCAGCCGTTTTTGAAAAGTATCGATACTTCGATACCGATACTTTATTGAAAGTATCGTATCGATACTTTTAGATACTGTCTGGATGTATCGATACTTTAGAAGTATCAAACATCCCTATTTCAAAATACACTGATTTGGTCCTCCAACATCAAAATTTTCTCCCTTGATGTTCACTCAGAGAACAGAACGTTCTGAACACTAGTTTAGTATGTCAAGCTGACTGCGTTCCTGTAATAAGTTATAACTTGTATCGTTTATGTGGTCATGTTGGTCTGTCAGTAATGCAGACACGGCCTCCAACTGTCATCTTTTCAACATTTTCAACATCACTAATTCGAGACCATAACGACAATTATTTATCCATAAAACCAATAGATTCTAATCCTGGCCACCAGCGTCTCCTACTGTCTGTCTGTCTGTAAACCAAACGAAAAAAGCCTGATAGAGTTACAAAAATTGTTATAATATACAATGTATATTATACAATGTATAATATACATTGTATATGTCATATTATTTATCTTTATCATTATTTATCTTTATCCTATCAAAGTTACTTAATAACCTACATAGCATTTGGAAAGTGGCATTAATTTTTTTTTTCTTTTTTCACTATAGTATAGTATTTTTTCACTATAGTATATATACTATGTTTACGGAATGTACCTACGAGGAGAAAAGATTCGTGATCAAATTTTTTAAATTCCCGGGAAGTTACCCATCCAACATCCATTGGGGGTTTTTGAGATCGGGCAAACGGCACCTTCCCGAATTTCACAGGCATGTCATATTCATAACTACCAGCAATAGAAAGTAACGGGCAGTAATCAAATGACAACGGGAAATCAATTTTTCCCATGGATTTCTTCACAATGGCTCCGTCACTTTCCATCGAACATAAAACCTTTTTGGCAAAGCGAACGACGCCCTCAACATACACGTGCTGGTGACAATCTAGTTTAACTCCGAATAAAAAAATTATCGTGACGCAAGGGAGCGCAACGCGGGTGTGACAAGTGGTGACATCTTCCTGGACCTTTATGTATAATAGAACTGAGTGTTCACCGACACCGTGACTATCGCGTACTACATCGCAACAAAGGCTTTTCTTCGGCCCGGATGGCTACTTGAAGAGGCTTTTCGAGCTCGCCGCTTCCTGCAGAGCGTCTGGCTTTAATTACTTGAAGCTTCCTCAGTTGGGTGTTAGACAAACGTAACAAAAGCATTGTTGGGTGGGCTCAATAAGGCCGCGAAAAAAATTGCGAAAATGAGAATAGCTCAGGGAAACTCCACCGAGAAGTCCGTCATTTTTACGGCAGAGGTTCATTGGTCCGTGAATCCTGTGAGAATTTCGCAATAGCCCAACGATAAATTGGTTCAGCATGAGCCCCAATTAATTTTATCGAAACCAAAATAATGGAGGAAGGGAAATGAGGCTGTTGTATTAATTACTCGGGAAAACAAACCCTTGAAACCCTCATAGTGGATCAAGGGTAGAACTCCATGAGTTGAAAAAGCGTTACAACGATTGTTTTTTAATGGACACGCAATAATAGCTCTTTTAATTATTTAATCATCAATGTGGAGAGCAATTCAACCAGCGTCTTATCCCAATTAATTTCTTAACTAGCACAAGGATGTGCTTCGTTCTGCAATTTATGCGCGCCTACGCCTGATCTAAGCCCACTAGTTGTGAAAATACCCAAAATACCATGAAATCAAATTGTGATGTGAAATAGTGGTGACTTGCACGCGGACAGGGGGCCCTCGCTTCGCTCTCCCATTTATGCCCACGAACCGAATGAAGAGTAATGTGTACATTCTGAGCCCAGAATAATGAGTTACAGTATCTTTTATCGAGAGGTCGTACAGACCAAAAATAAGCGATTGAAAGAAACTTCAGACAACACCTTTTTCTTCTGCTGTGTGCGGATCGCAACGGTGGGCTCTCACGGATTCAGTTGTTGAGGCAAACCCCCATAGTATGGATTATATTATAACCTCTGCCCATACCACTGAACTGTCCTTTTACAATTAAAAATGCTAATGGCATGTTGCTATCTCTTTTCAAATCTGTTCATCTCACAGGACATAAACATATTATGTATACAAGGACCAGATAATCGGTGTCTAGGGGGTGACTTGGCATGTAATTGTCCGCTATTATAGTCTGTAACAGACAACAGTGCTAAACGGACTCATTGAGGAGTTGATTTGAATCACACAGTTCTAGGGATTCACAGAAAGATTCTTCAGGTGAAACGTAATCAAAAGAAACCAGAAGACAAGAACCTCAACTAAAGTAAAGTGAGTTTTTCGTCAAGATTTTTGACCTCTTGGAAACGAAGGGGCGCGATTTATTGATGAATCGCTTTTACCCAGCTGCACTTTTATTCCTAAAATTTCCATGGTCTTCAACGGGATTCGAACCCGTGGCCTCAACAGAATGCAGCGCGAAGTGGCCCAGAACCACTCGGCTAATCCGGACGCCAAGAATCTCAACTAAGATCATGTCCGTCTAAGATCAAAACATCATATTTTTGCCGATTTTCCGATAGAGCAAAATACTTTACAATTTTCAGGAGTTTAGCGATTTTTTCAACAAATTGAAATTTGAAATTCGTTCACTTCCCCTTTGCCCCTTTGAAAAAATGAAATAAAATCAATTTTTCAGAACTGAAATAATTGCGACAAGCTTCACTTGTCGAATAAAATGTATTTGGATAAATAAAGGAACCGATACTATGAAAGGTACCTACACATATTGATAGCTAATTATTAAAAACGCTGCAAATTTTATACAAGGGTTTATTATTCTTTTATATACGTTACTTGTGCAGAAATTTAATCCTGTCAATGAAAAAATTAAAAAAAATTTTTTTTGGATTTTTATCTCAAAAAAAAATTTTTTTTGGATTTTTATCTCAAAAAAAAATTTTTTTTTGGATTTTTTTGTTCAAAAATGTGTTTTCAAAAATTCTGTATTTTTTACTCGAAAAATATTTAACATCCTGGGATCCTTCAAAAATCCCATTTTTAGCCCCACGAATGCCCTAAAGATCGCCCCAGTGAAATTGGATCGTTCCGGGACCCCAAAAAATGGATTCTACGTCCAAAAATACTTCGAAAACGACACCTAACTCGATCCCATACCTAAAAGCCTTCAAAAAAACCCTCCCGTAGCCCCATTATAGCCCCATAGCGCCCCACGGGTTTGGGCGATCGGACTGAAAACCTTGCGGGCACAACTAGATGGTAAACCAAGTATTTTGCCGAAATTTCAGATTTTTAAAAAAATTCCTACTGCCCAAAACGGCCTGGACGGCGTACGGCGTACGGCGGACGGACATTTCGGATTTTGAATGTAGATCTCTTGAAACGGATAGTGTCAAATTTTCAGGCCGATCGGAGTCGTCGACCCGCGTCGCGAAAACATAGGTGTATTATTCCAAGAATAATAAACCAAAAGGGAAAATTTGGTAGAAAAAAATCATTGAATATACGTGTTTGGCTGGTGACGAGGTGACTGTAGCTTACGATCAGCTTAAATTTTGGTTGGTAGGAGGATACTAAGGAAGCGGAGAACTTATTTTTGAAGAAGTGTTTCCACTTAGGTTATCCAATTTGGTAGTTTTCAGCATTGAACAACGTCGTATCTTCTGGTACCTATATAAACAACGTATGCTGGCAGAATCAACAGCCAGAGAATTTTACTTCAGTTAATTATTCTTTGGGATGTTCGCCTATGGGGCAAGAGTCGAGATTTTTGAACGATCTCAAAATTGTTTTTCATGTTTTGGCACATGTGCCAAAAATGCCAGGACCTGCTGTCCTACCGACTTTGGTAATTGGAATTTCTAAAAAAATTTAAAATTTTCACAAAAAAAAAAAAAAAAAAAAACTCGGTTTGCCCGCAACACATCTAGTTGAGCCTGCAAGGTTTTCAGTCTGATCGCTCTTACCCGTGGGGCTCTGTGGGATTAAAAAAAGACGTACGGAAGAGGTTTTTGGCTGTCGTGTCGAGTTGCATGTCATCTTCGAAGGAGTTTTGTGTGTCCCAGAACTATTGAGTTTCGTGGAGCTACAGATGGTGCTTTTGGTGGAGGTCGAATGAGATGTCGTTTTCCGAGTAAATTTCCCCCATTTGTGGTGTCCAATATCCATCCAAACGCTGTACATGAATCCAGGATTTTTACATTTTTTAAAAATTTTCGTTAATTTTCTAGATATTCACTAGTCATATTAGAACTGAGTTTCTGGGACCCTATTGAGAGTTAACAATATGAGAGAAGTTGGAAAATTGACTTACATTTAAAATAAAACAGTTTTTTGTCTCTCCTGTAAAGTTGCGAAAAGTTAATTACGTGGTGTTAGAACTTGAGTGACGATTTACTAACGAGAAGAGTGTGCGGGCAGTGGGATTATTACAGATGATTCAAGTTTCCCAGAGGGTCTCCCAGGAAGTGAAAATGAGCCTTCTCCTAAGGATATGGCACTTCTGCGTGGCGGGGGAGGCCGATGGAGAGGTAAGAGCAGCGGGTTTTGAGCGGCACGTCCGTTTTCCACAAGACGCGCGACAGTCCGTAGCTCGGGAAAATCACCCTACCGATCGACAGCCTACCGCGATTAAGTGCAAACCGCTTCCTCCGACGAAATCCTCCGCTCGGGTGTTTTTTTCCGGCATCGAACATTGATGGTTGGCAAACTTACGGAATTTAGTCAGATCACAGTGCGGATATCCTGGAACTGTCGATGAGCTGAGCCCTTTGTGAGTCGGGAAGGGCATTTCAGCGCAGCCATGCTACTGACCACATTAATTCTACAGGTATTCAAGCCCATACTGTGCTACACATTTATAGTAATAAGACTTATTACAGTAATAAGTCTTATTACTATAAATGAGACTTAGTGACTTTTTTTTTTTTTTTTTTTTTTTAAATATGGAACATGACGTTCAGACTTTAAACCTATGTTGATTTATTTTAGTTTTTGCTCCGACTTGGTGAAAAATTGAAGTGTAGACAGATTTTCCCCTTTATTCAATTTTTCACCAAGTAGAACTGTAGACTCTACAGAATCACATTTACATTTAGGAGTGAAATTCTAACATGCAACAACAATAAATTAAAAACACCTCAACTTCATCATACTATTACCTACAAAACAAATTTACACTTACACCATAACCAAGAGGAAGCCTTCAAGAAAAAAGTAACCGACGGAATAGGGGGTTATAACGCAACCCTGTACCAACAGATAACATCAACGGCGATGACAGTTAAACGCGGGGTGAGTGATGTATTGACTATGATTGATCAACATCCTGCCAACTGTCCGTTTAGCCTCAAGATGCAACGGAAGAGAGTGAACGGGTAGAAAAGAGTTTCAAACAGTACGATTGGGTGCTGACTCTTTTCGCATGAGTCCCCTTTTACTTGCGAACTGCAGAAGAGGAAACACCGAATAAAAAGGAAATAGTTGTCACCATAAACTGCCTTCATCGAACGGTAATTTTCCACGATGTCAGTAGCACGCGATTTATGAACTACGGTGACAGCCGTGTTTGTTCAGATGAGTAATTTTACGAGGATTTCCTCATAAGGTGGGAAACAGAGGAACGTTATGTCGACGGGGTAGTATTTCGATATACGAATTACTTAAAATGTTGGTGGAGAGAGGTTCAATCAAGGAAGTCGGTCATGGTGATAAAATGAGCAAATGTAGCTGTAACTTTCGCGTTAAAGAAAAAAAAACAAAACAAAAAAAAAAAAAACAAAAAAAACGCGCCATCAGGAAATGAACTTTTTTCCAACACGGCAAGATTCAGGTGAAAAAATGGAAGTGAGGTTACATGGCCGTATACGAAATTGGATGGGTACCAGTTCAACGCAAAGCACTCTTTCTACCTACTACTTCTGCGCAGAAGTGAACTTGGCAATGTTATCAGACAAAAATACTGTAGGTGCCAGTTCGAAGCCAAACCGTAGGAGAGTTCCGCGCAAACGAAAGCAGAGGTTGTCAATATTTTAATGAAGAAATCATGAATGAAAATCATGAACGAAACGTAACCAATCAATTTTTTGTGCACACTTCTTTTCCTCACATCGCCACGATAAAACACATTTCACCTCGCGACCGCGGCGAAATTTAAATCCTTCATATATCTGCTGAGGCTTTCCCTTCTTGCTCAACATACTGGAATGAAGCCATGTTGGAGGAGGAATTGTTGGAAAGGCAAATTTAAAATAAAATTGAAGAGCCGACACACTTCAGGAACACTGGGCACTCATCACGGAACTATAGTTCTCCGTATACAGAATAGATGAGATAGAACTCATATATGGCAAAAACGCCGATAGGACATCTCAGAACGAGAGTTCAAGTCGAACAAGGATCAATGAATCAACACACTGACATTCCATGTTGACACACTGATCCCTCCTTGCGCGGAACTGTACACTTGGATTTTGGACGACTTGGCGCGGAATTGTAACATCGGAAAATATTGACTGGCGCGGAATCGTAACATGACATTTCTGCATTTCTCGACTTTGCACGGAACTGTAGCGCTCCCGATCCATTTCAGAGATCGTCATTCAAATGCAAAAGACTGCAGCGCCAGAATAAAACTTTTAAAAATCAAAAAAATTTAAATTCATAGTTTCAGCATCGCATATCGTCAATTTCTAGATTCTTGGACAATCCTCCCTGAGTGTTGGGTGCCCAAACTTGATTTGATGCCAAAACTGTTACAATAATAATTTGTCTACAGATTTTTACTACATACGCTAAAACGGTAGAACAAATTACCATCGCCATAGTTAGCAGTTGTTTTTGGTTTATTATACTTCGAATAGTACACCTATGTATTTGCAATGGGGGCAGAAAATTGTGATCGGCCTTAAAATAATTTTATGTCCAATTATTGGACATTGTTCATTCCAGGACTTGCAGATTTCAAAAATCTCATGTCGGTCCGCCGTCCAGGACATTTTGCGAAGTAGGATTTTTTTTTTTTGGTCAGCCTTAGCAAACACATTCAACTGGCCACGCCATAAATGGTCAAGATGATATATGAGATGATAAGGTGGCGGAAATCACAATAATGATGTTGTGATGAGTCGTACACACCGAACCTGCACGTTAGGGTTCCCACACCTTGGAACACACAGGCATAATTCTTAATCGGTGTAAATTCACGTACGTTCACATTATCGGGAACCCAACAGATGGACTCAACACCTTATCTGATTCACCTTCCTCGGGGTGGTCATCTTCGTGGGAAAAACATACAAGAGACCTTTTTTGCATTTCACCTACAAAGATCGTCGCTATTTTTCTCATTACGAGGTCAGCGTCCATCAGGGATAAGGTCGCCCGAATCTTCTCATAGACAGCTCATTTAAAAAAACCAAAATGGCACCTTTGTTTCATGGGCTCAAGTCCTAGTACAAAGACCAATCGTACCAATCCGTGCATTGGGTAAGTCTAAGGCGTTCGTTTCGCTTGCAAAACGGCGTGGACACAAAAGAGACTATTTTGTCCTGTTACATTTCTGATGGTATCCAATCAAAACTATCACACCAAGTTGCGTAAAACGGCTGACCAAATAATAAAACGACCAGTCATTACCGCACGGGTTTTTCTGCTCCCACAGATGAGCGTGTCACACTTCTTTGACAGTAGGCGACACGTGTGTGCTCCTGTGACTACAAGACACGTGAGTGAGCGTGTGTGACACATATCTCAGCCACAGATGTGGAGCACCTCCCGCCGGTATCAGACGGAGTCATTTCACCGACTTCCTTGCCGTGTCATTTCACTTAACTGGCGTTTTCCCTTTTCCTTATACAGTCACATGTAACCGGTCACGGTCTCCGGAGTTTTCCCAAGAATTTTTTTTTCTCGTTTTGTTTCAAAATGGGCCAGTTTGAAACCCTGCCTGGCGCAAGATGAAATGTTGAATGAGTAAACCCAAGTGGGTGAGTAAACCAGAAGCCTCGCATACACTTGAAAGGGTGCTACTTCCTAGTTGACTTGGCGAGAAGCCCTCGACACAATCCCACACACACATGCGAGAACTATAAAAACGCTGCACATTCTACAGGTTTTAATATTCCTAGGTATAAATTGTGGAAAAATCAATTTCAACAATACAAATTTTTAAAAATTAAAAACTATTACTGTACATTGTTTGGACAGAGGTGGGATTCCAGAAAATTGATTTAAGGTCCAAAATTACTCGGAAAATGACTCCTCATTCGACCTCCTGGCATCCTTCAAAGGCCCCATTTTTAGCCCCATGAAAGCGCGTAGATCCCCACGGTGAATTCGGATGGTTTTGGAGCCCCCCAAAATGGCTTCTACATAAAAAAAATGCTTCGATAACGACACCTAATCCAACCCTAGGGCCAAAAACCGGAAAAAACTCTGCCTTAGCCCCCCAAGAACCCCTATCGGTTTGATCGATCGGGCTAAAAACCTTGCCAGTACAACTAGTTAAAAAATGCTGCAAATTTCACACAAGGGTGAAATCTATTCTTTCATATAAGTTTGTGCAAAAATGAATTTTGTGTCAATAAGAAAATATTTTTTGAAAAAAGTAAAAATAAAACATTTTCTGAACAATGCTTGGACAGAAGTGGGACCTCGAATGGGCTATAGCGTCCAAAACTACACGGAAAACGACACCTCATTTGCAGCCCCATAGATCCCCACGGTGACATCGGATCCGATTTTTGCAAAAATTTCAAATTGAAATCGCTGGAACCGGATTTGTTGACCCGTGCTACTTACTGCTCCACATCAACGCAAAACCTCAAGGCAAGCTACTCAATGCTTGATGGAATAAGCTATTAATTACTTCAAATTAGAAGTCTCTAGGTTGCGCTTAATCAAAACGGTAGGCGATGTGGTTGAAGATACCAAATGGGGCCAGACGGGATAGGATTCTTCTGAAGAGGAATCACTTGATGAATTGCTGCCATCGACTGACGAGTGTGAAGACAATGGCGATGTCTGTATGCACTCCAAACACCTAATTGTAGGGACAGCATTGATTGAGAGTTTTCTTCAGACTGCAGTCTGCAAGGATATAGCTCACGACTCATGCAGCGGGTTTAAAGGAGATGGGCAGTTCGTCTGCAATTAAATTAAAATATTTGGGTAAAAAATGGTGATGGGGTCCAATTTCTATCATTTTCTAGAGGTATCCCATCTTACCCACCCCTAACTCAAAAATTGAGATTTTGTGCCTTCCCACAATAAATCTGGTAACCTGGGTGCGTATTCCCCAAATGTCCAACGTTTCTCATTAGAATAAATCCTTATGAATAAAACACGAAATTGTAGTCCCAATCGTCCATAAAAAGAGATGGTATCCCGTCCTACCCATCCTTCCCCTATTTAAGAGTATATAATAGGATTTTCGAGCATATATGCTCGAGTAGATATATCTACCGAGCATGAAAAAATTTTTAGTATGTTTTGAGATTTTTTTCGTGCATATCAATGAGCCGTAATAATAAACCTAAATCCACTGATCCACTAAAGGGGATCACCAAGAACGTTGTTTCCGCATAACTTTCATTTTTCAACTTCTTCACTTTCTAGAAATGACTGTTACCCAAGACATTAAGGTAATGCTGGTTAAAAGCCATCAAGAAGCATTGTGCAATAACCAACTTCCTGTAAAAGTGAGTAAGGCAGTGCAATAGGAACAAGGTCGGGTTCAATAACTGCGGCTGGTTATTGTTTGAAGGCGCGACAAAAAAGCCTTGAGAGAGTTTCGTTCCGTTAATCAGCCCAGAGCGAATATAGCGTGATACGCGGGTTTTCTCACGCCCTTTACAATATCGTGAGCTCAGGGAAAAATAAAGGCCTGCGTGAACAATATAAGTGGAAATACTAATTGTCGGGGGGTTAATTAGAGAGCAGCATGAAGTCGGAAGGTAATTTACTTATCATGCAGGGAGTAACTTATGCATTCAACCCCCCAAGCGAATATTAGAACTTAAGACACAGCAGACCTGATTATGACAGCCACACTGAATTACAAAGCCCGAAATAAAATGTAAGCTTTCACTTGTTACAGATAGCAACAACTGCGGTGTATGGGATCATCACTCAGCAGTCAACACAGTCTTCGGCTGCAACGCTAATAAAGTTCGAAGACTCCCAGCCAACGACCGTCAAATTTGAAGAGGCGTCGGCCCCGAAGTTGGTAAAATTCGAGGACACACCGCCGAGGCATGCGAGAAAAATAAAACCGAATCCAAAAAGCCAGAATTGGAAAACAGTTTTGAAAGATGCGACGTTTCAGAGCCTCATAAAACACACGGCGTTTACGCCGAGTTTAGAAGAAAAGATGGAGAGTGACCGGTTGCTTTGGGAAAAATTGCAGGTAGCCAAGTTTTACCGGAAGAACACCGGGAAATCCGATGAAGGTAGTGAACAAGTCAAAATGGGAGTACTGTTGGATATGACGTCAGAGGGTGGGAATTTAGAGTTCAGACAGAGCGACCGGTCTGTGTACACCTGTCCAGACAATAAGTGCGAGGACATCTTGAAAAGACTTTTGGCAATATGGAAAATCGAAAGGTTCGAACCTAGCGACACCTGGATCCGCATCAAAGTGCCCCGGCATGGACAAGAGGAGGACGTGTACGAATATACACCCAAACATGGGTTGCAAACAATGAGCGGGAGGTTTTCCCCGGTGACGCAATCCCCGCCGGTGGAGACGACGTACACCGAAGACGACATTCCGGCGACCACCGAAATAGACGAAAGGACTGCGAGGATAGAACGGCGAATGGACTTGGGCATATCGCCGCCAAGAAGACTGTCCATTTACGAAGTGAAACATACGAGGCCAAAAGATTTGGCTGGAAGCAAAGGGAAAGTTGAATTCACGGGAAAATACAACCCTTACATAACGCGGAAATTAATCTCACAACCCATACAATTCGCAAATGTCGTCAACATGAACAAGAAAAACGTCGTATACAAAGTCAAACCTGTCGATCCCAGTTTTGTCAAAGTTGAGCCCAATGTTTTGAGAGAATTTCAAATTGGAGACGTTTACGACGGCTTCATACCATCAATGGGCCCCACTGGATCACCATTCACAACCACAATTAACCACAACGTGCAGTTTTCACAAAACGTTCCAAAATTCACGGAATATGAAACTACTATAAACCACGACACGAGAAAAAGAGTAAACTTCAAATCGTCACCAACATTTACACAGTATTCGGAGTTGGACCCAATTTATCATGAACAGGGATATGTAACTCAAATGTCGTTAAAAGAGATAGCGAACAACGTAACTTTGTCAGGAAAGGACACAGTCCCTGCTAAAAATAACACCAAAGATAAGCCACAAGCGCACACAGAACTCACCGACAGCAGCATCAACGTGTCCAAGTTTACAGACGTCACGGGCAACACTGTACAAGTGACAACAAAACAACCGCCGAGAAAAAACGAAAAGAAAACCAAGCACGGATTGACGAGCATATTCCACCATAGTAGCGAAGAGGCACAGGATTACGCCCCCCTGTACGTCAAATGGGGTGAAAAACTTAGTACAACCCCGAAACCAGAAGACGTCACTGACACAACTGACGAAATAGTAACGTCACACGATGAAACGACAACTGACGCGCTGACGACTACCCAGAAAGCTAATATGGTCATAGAAAACATCAGTGAAAAGTCGCCCGAGGAAATTGTCAACACTCTGACCAACATGGGCGTCGTCAACACGACACGGGTAGAAGGGTATCCTCCGGTGAGTGAAAAAACGCTAGAAACTTCATCGAAAATCCTCAACAAACTATCCGCAGGGCAAGAGACAAAATCCCCACACGTCGACCCAATATCGCTCATCGTCAACAGAATATCCCAGTCTTATTCCTACAGGACGGCAAAGGGGAAAATCAAGAACTTCAAGAAATTGCGAAGAACCTGACGAAAATGTACAGTATGGGCAGCATCTTCAAACCCTACTGGATAAAAAAAAACTCCAGTGTTGCCAACTTTCAAAGAGCATGAGAATAGTTTTACCTGAGTGCTACTAGTCAGGGAGAAGATAGAAGAGGAGTTAACTTTTTGTATCAGTGTAAACAGTACAGTAGATGTGTAAAAGTGTGGTGTTAAAAAGAGCGTCAGAGGTTCTAATAAACAGTCACAGATCAACGCACATCATTACTGATAACATTTAATGTTATCAGTGATGACGTGCATTGAACTGTGACTGTTTCTTAGAACTAGAATCAGGAGCATCACACGCTAATTTAGCATGTAATGTTCCTAACTCAGCTAAATCCTGTATAATATTATTATCAATAGGAGAAATAATCCTCAAATTGAATGAAATGAAAAATAAATAATTTACTTTTCACTTCATTCAATTTGAGGAAAATGTATTATTATTTATCGCAGATTTATAAGCATTAAATACAAATTTTGTCGATTGCAGCTTGACAATTTCGATTTTATACAAAAATAAATACGTTTGAAAGCTTGACAATGCGTTAGACATTTATACATTGATAGATAAATAAGCACGTGGGCAAAATATGACAAAAAAAAAGGGGGGGGGGTGATAATCAAAGTGCAAAATCATGACTATCAATTAAATTATTTTAGATTTGTTAACCTATAGCGAACGGTACTCACTTGCTCCATCAGCCGTGTACTTGTAGAAGGGCTCAGGCCGAGCAGGTAGAACGCAGTCATAGCTACGAGGAACAATGTCACGTATTCGTTGGTGGTAGGATAACCTATAAAACGGAAATGGTTTGATGAAGAAATGCAAATATTACTATATCATGATATGCTATAAATGAAATAAAGAATTGCAACAGGACAAAAACAGCCAATGATGACGGGCTCAACAACAGGTCTCCCACAAGAATATTGCGCTCTGACCCTTAACACCGATGTGGCAGCCTGAGCAGAGGCCAAGCGAAGGGATTTTCAGTTTTTTCTGTTGGCAACATTATCTCAGCTTGCTCGCTGTTCTTCAAAACTTGTTTTGTTTCCGTCCCCCCGTTTTGTTGATAGTTTGTGATGATATTCGAATATTACTACATAAGAGAAATGAAAAGACTACATTTTACTTGTATTACTGTGATTTTACAATACTGTTTAAATTAAAATAAATCAAACAATACGGGTTTTAAAATAATTGTTTAATTATTAGTTATTATACAACATTAATTATGATACAACACAATTGTTGAATTGTGTGGTTCCTATTCTTTATTCCGAAGAACGTCAAACTAAAATAAAAGTCGTTAGGTTTTATTCAATCATGTTATCTTAAAAATTCTTCATTTAATTACCGTTTGAAGAGGGAAAAAGACAAGTCCTACCACTGGAAAGGAAGAAAGGAAAAGAAGAGGGAACGCGGAAATTTCGTGCGAACAGTAGGTTTCCGCCACCAGAGTTCAGGGTCGGAGCGCAATTATTGCATTCTTGTGGGAGATTCTTATAGGTAAATAATTTACCTATTATTTTAATTATTAAAATAATTATTTCACCTCATAGTTTTCAAAAGGACTTCTTTGATGAACTTGGGCCGGGGATGCTCGTGATCCAACTTCAAGCATTCTTCCCAATCCTCCCAGCTCCATCGATATTGGAAATTACTTAGATGGTATGAGAACCAGTTCACAAACCTGCAATCAAATAAAACTGAGGTAATACGGAGTTCACAAGCGTTCAAAATTCAATCAAAATAAATTAGTAGGGCATTTTCTTTTGTTCAACTTACCGGTCAAAGCAAGACGTGTTCATGGTTTCAATCCTCAAGAAAAGAATCTCGGTTGCTTGAGCAAGCACCTGAAACAAAAGTGGAAATACACGTAGGAAAACGTCTGGAGACATGCTGCCAATAATATAAAACGAGGCATTCGAGAATACCTGAGGCATCGTCGTCGGCTGCAGCTTGCTCAACTCTATAAGCAAGGAGCCGTAGAAAACTTCCAAAAATCGGGGTTGTGGGAGGTTGAAGAGCTCAGAGAATATGACTTCAACGATACAGTATTCCAACGGGATCATCGCTTTGTATGGGAATTTTAGCAAATGCTCCGCACTGAAAAATAAATCACGTATTAGGGGGGAATACGGAGAGAATCAACAAAAAATCAACTTTCCTTCGTTACTAAATAACACCGTCGGTAAATAGCTGGTATGAGAACATCAGGCTGGAATGGCAATCTAACGACTTTAACAAGAAGGGTGAGGCTCACCATGGTTTTCGCTCCCAATAGTAGCTTTCGATAATTTGATGTAGTTGCTCTTCGATGAGGAATCTTTCTATAGAGTGAGCTCCGGGAAGGACTGGGCCCCTCTGGAAAACAGTCAGAACTCATCAAGTATTCTTACAGGTACAGGCTTCAGAAGTGTGAAACTTTTCCCAACGAAATTGTAACGAACTAGAAGGCTTTACGGGAAATTCCATTATAGTTCGTAATACTGCAGACATGGAGAGCTCACCTCAGGACAATCCGTGTAGTCGAACATGCGGAAAACGACCGTCGGCTTCGGATATACGAAACTCTCGTCATGAGGGGGAATAGTGATGACGGGAAGAGCATGTTGAAGCGCTTCACACAACACACTATCAAAAGCCAAGTACGGCCTGAGGATGTGTTTCTCTTGCCAGTTGTCCAATTTCAGTTTGCGGATTTGCTCCCAAAGACAGTCCAAATACTGCAAACGAAAATAATAATTTTTGTATTATAATATAGGGAAGGTAACTGCTTATAGAAATTTCCTTACTACAATCATCATGATTTTCATGAAGTCAAACAGTAGAGAATAATCAGCAAAAGATAATATCTTCTGATTTTATCAAGAAGGCATGAGCAACTGAGTCAGCGCATTATTTTCCAGTATGGAGGAGCTAGACCTGGACATGCGCATATAACCTGTAATCCTCCCAAATACCCAACCTCCCTCTTTCAAAATTGTCTCCATCGTTGCTCACAAGTCTGGCGAGATAGATTTGACTAAGGTTACTGATCACCAAAATAATTATCAACTTCCTCACTTTAATTCTCGAGTATTATTATAATAAATAAGTCAGTGTCTTCTCTGAAGTTATTTTCTTAGTAAAGTCTGCCCCTTTTGAAGAATGTCATGCTGCCAACTATCATCCAAATTGTACTCATTGGGTTCACTGAGTAAGGGTTTATTCAGGTCTACCAACATAGCCTACTTCATAGGGGGTTGAGCATTGCAGGCTCCACTATCATCTCCACAATTTAGGATTATCGGACACCGAGGAGTGCCGTTTCTGTGACGCCGAACTGGAGTCCACGGCTGTTTTATGTTCCAGAGGCACGTCACTAGTAAGTACCCCTTGGGACATAGTCAAAACACAGATGAGATATTTCCTAGGATTCATCAAGTCCTGGTGGGGGCTGGCCAGAGTCCAATCCTCATGAACAACTAAATGGTGCGGATGAAAATCCAAACCAGTGTCACAGGTCTCTGGGTAGGGCGTGCGTCCTACTCGGAATGCCTGATGGGAGGGGCAAAGTGTCCAAACTCTCAAATCGATAACAGGGCCGGATAGTGGGGCATCTGCTATAATATAGCAGGTGCTATAATATCTGGGTATTACCCAACTGTACCTTTTCGGGAAGGACACATGTATGTACCCAACCTGTTGGATGCGAAATCCAGTTTTAGTCAACCAGCAGTTGCTGGTTTCTGCGCAAGCAGAGAGGCAGCCTAGTAGGCAGGGGCGTGTGTCGCTGCCACAATCAGACCCATTAGAGACTGCAGTGGCGTCCATTGACTGTTTAAAAAATAGGGGTTGGCGTCACGGATCACATTTACCTCTCCATTTAGACAATTTGTCGTAATTCCATGGTGCAGATTAGGTACAAGGTCAATCTATACCACGTTCAGCGATTTTCCATTCATCACATTGACGATGGGTCCAACGCTCGAAAAAGAAGGAAGAATTTTGCACTAACAGCCAAGATATGCGTCAGGTTGTCGTTCCCCGAAAGTACACGACACGCATTATATGGGACAATTCCCAGCAGTTTGGTTTGACAAGTTCTAATATAATGCGTCACATTTTGAGTCAAATTTACTTACTTCTTCTTGAACGTGAGGGACATCAATAGACCACACTCTCAAAGCTGGCACATGTTTCTTGTTACGTTTGTTCAAAAGGACTTCAATCGTAGTAAGAAGCAATTCCAGCTGTGCTTCTTTCTTTTCGTAGAGTTCTCTACCAACCCAGGGCAAGCAGTACAGCACCGCATAGATGAACCACGACTTACGCACCTGAAGGAAAAAAAAGAAAAGTTTAATGGCTTTGAATATAATCATATTCCATAACATGGAATATGATTATACGGTACTTTTTAAATTATAAAAAGTACAAAATTTTTAATGGTATTTGTGGTACAAATGTTGTCATTATAATGATATATATAAATTATATGGTATAAATGTATGGTAAAAATGTATATATAAATATATGGTATAAATACGGATCTGGAAGGTCTCCACTTACATCTGGGACTCCATCTTCTTTGGCAACGTCAAGCATGTGCTCGAGAAGCTTCAACAAAGTATTTGCGTCGATGACGTGACAATTGACCAGGTCAGCTAAAAATCGTAGCGTGTAGCGAGCCGTATCCCATTGGCATCTCTTCAGAGCGTCTTTGAAAGCTTTTACCATTTGTTCGACGAACTGCGAAAAACAAGGAGGACATAACGTCAACATAAATGCGGTAGAAAACACCACGTCGGCAACTAACTTGCCGAAGGTGAATGTTTACTTACCTCTCCTCCGAAACTGTAGTTTTTGGCGTTCATGAGCCCAACAATACTGGTGTACGTCGTACATTTTTCAGGCATTTTCAGGGCGCAGTCCGTCAGCAACCGGAGAACTTTGTCGCGGCATTTCGTCAAATAGGCTTCGAGAACGCTCGCCAGTCCTTCCAAATTGCTTTCAAGCGAAGCATTGCTCTGAAAAAACGACAGCATCGACGTGATAGCAACATTGGATGGCTAACAATTACTGAAGGATGTCATAGGTAGGTCCTATAACTGGACATTACGCGTCAAAGTTTGACTAATACAATACAATGTTCATACCTTTTCGCCAATTTTATAGACCAACGTTTCCAGCTTTTCTTCCATTTCCTGGTCCTCCGATACCCTCCTCCTCTTTGACCGGCAAAACCGATCTAGAAATAAAATTCATTTCTTTAGGATTTACAACAAGACAGGTAGGTAGATTCACAAGCAGACTTGAACCCCACCCACTTGAAACTTCCAACTTCAAATCCTACGATCTGACGAGTCCTACCTTTCGGAATTCTTGTTCACAGGCCATAATGTGCGCATTGTTCAACTTATTGCGTTCGGCAAAGGATAGTATCCGGAACTATTCGTATTATGAATACGTGAACCATTTAGCTCTCAATGAAACCATTGATGAAGGTTGTGGACATTGGCGAAGTTTTATAATATAAAACTTCAGGTTGGAAAGTGAGGCTGATATTATCAGCCTCACTTTCCAACCTGATTAACTCATTCTCACCAGGGCCCTCAAATAGCACTAAGTTGCTGAGAAGGCAGCCAAATATTCGGAAAAATAAGTCATGTACGCTCTCACATAGTATCAAACGAAACAAAACGATAGATAGGATTCTATTTCATGGTGCAAAATAACTTTGAAATGAAACTTACCGTAGCCATCATCGTCATCGGGATACCCTCTTCGGCGGCTCATATTAGCTTTTTACGGGGAACTTCTCGACTCGAAATCTCACCGGCTACAAACGGAAGTCCCGAAGTTCGATTGATTGACGGAGGAAAATACGGACGGAAAATAGAGAAATGGGTACGGGCAGCAGGCAACGTAACGCACCGTCGAAAAACGAAATCGAAGCAAGACTAGAGATGGCAACAATATATCGATGTTTTTGTGTCGATGTTTGGGCCGTCGGCAATCGATGTTTCATTTTTTAGCCATACAATTTTTTGTACAATGTACAATTTTTTTAAAGAGAATTTAGAGGAAGGTAATTATTGCGACATAATATGAATTATATTATATTATAATATACCTAGTAGTATAAGAGTAAAAAGGGGGGGATTGCTTGAATTAAATCGGGACAAATTGGGATATTAAATATCCCAATATAAATTTTATGGGTGACTAGTGAACGTGTTTTTAGCATTTTCTACTCGATTCACGTTGTTCTCAATCTGTGGTGCCCGAAAACCGCGATGTTTTGGAAACTTCTTTCAGTTTTTGACATTGTATGTCTTTACTTTGGCACATATGGAGCCGAAAAGCGTTGCGTTATTAAAAAAGTCACAAAGAGAGCTCCGCCAAAGCCTTGCGTTTTTTTGCGTGTTCTCCATTTTCTTTGATTTCTTTAAGACCATTTTGGTCCCATCCTCTCAAGTTTATTTCTATTTCCTCACGGGTTTTTTCATTTCCCCAAGTCTTCAGTTTTTTTTTTTCTTCTCTCACGTGTTTTTTTTAATTCCTCATGTGTTATTCCTTCGTGTCCTTTTTTCTATTCTACACTTTATGATATAAAGCTTCGCTTCCTTCGGGGTCCCTAGACGGCCCCATTTTTTTTTCTATCCTTCAAGTAGAAAAAATAATTTGCATCCTTCAATTTTTGCAAAATCAGTTTTATTGCATACAAGTGCCCACATACAATATATAACATACAAGTTCCAAATCAGTTACTAAGTTTATTTATCTGTCTGTTCTTCAAGATCAGAAGTACATTCAGTAATTTCTACACCATTATTCTCATTTTTATATTCTATGAATCTAGTAGGTAAATACTGCATCCTTCAATTTTTGCAAAATCAGTTTTATAACATACAAGTTCCAAAAATCAATTACAAATCATTTACTAAGTTTATTTATCTGTCTGTTCTTCAAGATCAGAAGAATAATGTAATTATTACATTCAGTAATTTCTACACCATTATATTCTATGAAAAGATGTATATTATATGAATCTAGTAAATACTGCATCCTTCAATTTTTGCAAAATCAGTTTTATTGCATACAAGTTTATTTATCTGTCTGTTCTTCAAGATCAGAAGTACATTCAGTAATTTCTACACCATTTATATTCTATGAAAGTGATGATTGGTTGAAATTCATTTATTAAATCTGTATTTGAAGAATTTCAATTAACATTTACGCGGAATTCCAATCTACAGAAAATGGATGACGAAACAGGCTGAGCGCAACAGATACCCACGTGGGATTGACGTGGCTACGAAAAGTCGGAAAAGAAATAGAACGCAGTAGAAGATCGGGGAGGCTTCGGGTAGAATCGGGAGACTCCCCGAGCGGCGTTCCTAGCGGAGGAGGGGGGGGGGTCCGTATATGCAATATTAATATATATATCGCGTAAGAGACTGACTCACGGTTTTTACTGAGAGACTCCCCGAGCCAGCGAGCGGGGGGCGTCCGTATAAAAGCTTCGCTTCAAAAGCGGTACAGTTGATTTCTTATGATTTTCACGTACAACCAAGCCGTTTCTGGGGAAATGAAACTTCTTTAGTTTTCAAGGGACAGACCGATTAGATTAGATAGGTAATTGTGTTGACTAAAGACATCTAAAGACGTGTCAACAAGATAAAGTAAGTACCTACCTACACAACTGGACCAAACCAATCGAGGGAATATAATATATTCTCTCGATATTTCTAGCATATTATGCTAGAAAGAATGGTAGACCTGGTCAAAGCATCGAACCCACTCCCATCAATTTAATTTTTTTTAAAAGTTTCACTTTAAAAATCCAATTTAGGACGTAAAGCCATTTTGTAACGCTTGCATAGGTAAGAGTCTGCAAGACAATCGAAATTAAATTTAATGACTCAATAATAAAATTTGTAGGTACTTATGTCATTCGTCTCGTTCTGTCTCAGGGAGGCTCCCTATCGAATTTCAGCATCCTACTCCGGATATTGCTTTTAAGCGTGACATGGGTAACGTGATAATTTTATTTGCGATCCCTGCCTGAAAAAGTAACGCTTTTCGATTCTGTGTGCCAAAGCAGACATAAAGTGTCAAAATGTCAAAACGATGGTGTCATACAATATTATTACTTTCACTTAGTTGGTTAATCTAACGCTTATTTTTATTTAAAACGTTAAAACTTATTCATTACATAGAAATTGCCTAAATTACAAAGCCTTCGCACTTGAAAGGCTGTACCAAAACCTTACCTTTACAAATAATTGGTACGGTAATTAATAAATAATTAATTATTAAGTGTTAATAAATAATTTATTTTTAATAAATTATTATTATTACTTATTATTATTATTATTAACATCCGCTGTTCTTAGACGAAAATCGATGGTGTTTGATCCATCGATGTTAGGTTGTCGATGTTACAATTTCTTTTGCCATCCCCAAGCCACGGAGGTGAGAGTCCCTAAGCAAAACACTCAGAGTGGCCAACATGATAGACGCCAATGATTACCAAAACTTGATACCACAACTGAAATAAATGGGCATGATTTTTTGGTTTATGTTCCGTGACTGCTTTATCAGTAGTGTAACCTGTGTTGATTTCCCTCAAATAGTCAAGGAAAATCAAAGCTGCACAGGGAGAAAATAGAAAGACGAAATAAAGGATATGAACAAATTGTGGTTACCTTGAGCACTTTCCCGCCTGAAACTGAAACCTACCCCAGATTGTTGTAAATTCCCGCTTCCCGACCTCTCTACACCTCTTTGTGATTGTGAGCTGGATTTTACGCAGATTTTTTCCCCATATTTCTTTCGCGTGAAGCTAGCTAAATTTGTTCCCTTCAATCCCTCGCGTAACCAATTGATATTTAAACTCAGCTTTCCATTTTGGGCCCTTAACTTTTGTCCCCTTCGGCAAGCTGTGGACCTGTTGCTGCGTATATTTCTGCCCTTCTAGTTTGATTTCGTGACTTCTGCCACTATGGAAGGATTCGACGAAGCAGGCATTTTCTTCTCTGACAATTTAAGCCGCGAGGATCAATCGGTCACTGGCTCGTCAGAGACCTCAGTAAGCATCAAGTTAAAGTTCAAGGATTTCCTGAAGAATTTCCACCATGGAACGTTCAATTATAAGTACAGGTATGTATCTGTGAAGTAATAATATTACTTCACAAAGATATTACTGATGATATTATCATCAGTAATATCTTTGTATAATCTTCGTATAAAATCTGCAATAACTTTGTCAAGTATAGGTTGGTTCAGGGGTTATTCCCCTGCTCTCCTTGTTGCAATGGGGGAGCAATCGTTTCTTGGGGTGTCTTCATAACTTTGTACTTCCTCAAAAATCATCGTGGTCACAGTCTTAGTAAAGAGCACATTGTATGCCATACTAGGCTTACTTACTGTAACAGCGTCTACTGCGTTGGTTATCCCCCTGGATTGAGCATCGACCCCGGAACCCCAGAATCCGGCTGGAGTTCAAAATGCCAAGACATTACCTTCTCTCTAGTTTCGGGCACTCCTGACCATGAATCCGAACATTATCCCACAGCCCTCGAGACCGCCATTAGCACCCCTCATACAGAACGTTTGATGGACGCCTAGTGCAGAAATAATTCAAGAGTGGTGCACCGATTCCAGAATCTGGTCTCTTCCAGACATCTGATGTTAACCCACATTCTTGGCTTAGCGAGTTTTGCCGAAGTCGTAGAGGTCTCATAATATTATTATATTATAATAATATCCTACATTATGGGAGCCCACGGAGAGCGAAATTTGCTACATTTAATGTAATATGAGGACCGGTTTCGTGGTGCTAAGACCATTTACAGCCGCTTCAAGGCACTCTGGCTTCTCAAGAGCTCAAAACCGGTCCCCACACCAGAATTTTTCACTGTTAACAAACCAAGGGACAAGTATTTTCACAATTTCCAGTACATACCTAACTTGTAAGAGAACATAATATGTTCTTATTATTATAAGGATTTTTGAAATGTAACTTATTTAGCATCTTCAAGCTTCTAGATCTTCCTTTTACTTTCCAGCCAAATGATCCAGGATAACTACAACTGCAGAAAATTCTTCATTGAGGTCGATTTTAGTGATTTGCTGCGCTACGACGAAAAACTTGCTGAGAGATTCTCCAACGAGCCCAATTTTCTCCTTCCTCTGGTAGTGTAATCGTTCGCCTTGTGTTTGAAATACAATTGGATGGTTACAAAAATATAACATTTTTTTGTTTCTTGCAGTTCGAGGAAGCGACTAAGGAGCTTGCCGATGAAATAATGCAACACAAGCCTGAAGACCACATCGAGATGGAAAATTTTCAAGTCATGTTTTACTCCAGCTCTGTACCTATATCACTTCGTGACTTGAAGGTAGATTGAACCAAATGTCGTTCATTTTTTAAAAGACTAACAGAGGATTCGACAATAAATGGTGTATTTGTTTTAGTCTTCAATGGTCTCTCGGGTTGTGAAGATTCCTGGGATCGTCGTGTCTGCTACTGGAATCAAGTCAAAAGCCACTTCCATCACTTTGCAGTGCAAAAGCTGTGGGAACATCGTCCCTAAAATAGACATCACCCCTGGTCTCGAAGGTCTATCAATTCCCCGTCGATGCTCCAGGTAGTTTTTAATTCAAACGTCATTGAACTTGTCCAATGTTTGGTTTGTTGTGTGTCAATACATTGCCTCTGATTCTACAGCGAAATGAATGGCCAAACCAAGTGCCCTTTGGACCCGTATATGATCCGCACTGACAATTGCAAGTGTGTGGACTTCCAAGTGTTGAAGCTCCAGGAGCTTCCCGACTCTGTTCCTCAGGGGGAGATGCCGCGTCACGTGCAGCTTTACTGTGACAGGTAAGTTTCCAGCTAGTTTACACCCTTGGGATTAGTATTATGTCATAATCGTGTCCTGCTTAATCATAATACTGAAATTCGACTCTGTAGGTTCCTCTGCGAGAAAGTGGTTCCTGGAAACAAGATTTTGGTAGTTGGTATCTACTGCATCCGAAAGAACAGATCTGATAAGGTCAGTAGTTGAGATTCTGTTAGGTCACTGTTTAGTTTCTTATCAAGTCTTTTTGTGGATGAATTATATTGACTTTTATTTGATTACTAAGGGGCCACCCCTTCTGGCTACGCCGGCCAACAATCCATTGTGTAATTTTTTTTCCTTACAGAAATACAGGTTGTGTGTGTGGGGGATTGGGGGGGGGGGGGGGGGGGGGGTTGGCCCACCGCCATCCCAACATCCTGTCAACTGCTCTAGTCCTTTTTGGAGCAAATTTTTGGTGGTTTCAGATTTTTCTCGTCATCTACTCGTCAAAACTAGTTTTTTTGTATTTATTCAATTTTGTTCAAGTTTAAAATCCAGTTTTTCTCTACTTTTGGAGCTTAGATGCTCCACGTGGAGCACATTTTAGGTGGTTTCAGACTTTTTTGTACGTATGCTCGTCGAGCTGAATTTTTTAAGACCAATTTTAGATTTTTTCGACATCTACAAGTACAGTAATCCCTCGCTATTCGCGAACTCTCTATACGCGAGTCTCGGACATTCGCGAGTGAGGTGCTGAGACCGAAAATTCGCTATTCGCGAGGTCTGGCCTCGCACATTCGCTGATCGGCTCAGGTCAAGCTCTTGTTTTGGTGTTATTTGATGTTATTGGTTGATAAAATTAAACTTCTAGACGCTCTGAAATCGGGAGAGAGTGCCTCATCAGTAGGCCGCAAGTTTAAAATTAATGAACCGACTGTTAGGTCAATTAAAAATAAAGAAAAAGAAATCCGAGAAAAAGGTCGTCGACGAGGAGGGCCCGCGATGTCAATGAAATTATAGCGATTGCCCATCACATAGGGGGAGAGGGATTCGACGATATGCTTCTCAATGAGGTGGAGGAGCTCATGGAATCACACGAGCCTGAACTGGAGCTGGACGTTGTGGAGGTATTGATGCCGATGTCGATCCAGGAAAATGGACTTTTTCAAGCCACAGTCATCGAAGTGATAAGAGTAATGCATGTGTCTTGTTTGTACGTAATGGCTAATAAAGGATTTTTCGATTTCTCCGAAAGCTAACCCCTTTTGGTTTATTATTCTTGGAATAATACACCTATGTTTTCGCGACGGGGGTCGACGACTCCGATCGGGCTCAAAATTTGACATTATCCGTTTCAAGAGATCTACATTCTAAATCCGAAATGTCCGTCCGCCGTACGCCGTCCGCCGTCCAGGCCGTTTTGGGCAGTAGGAATTTTTTAAAAAATCTGAAATTTCGACAAAATACTTGGTTTACCATCTAGTTGTGCCCGCAAGGTTTTCAGTCCGATCGCCCAAACCCGTGGGGCGCTATGGGGCTATAATGGGGCTACGGGAGGGGTTTTTTGAAGGCTTTTAGCTATGGGATCGAGTTAGGTGTCGTTTTCGAAGTATTTTTGACGTAGAATCCTTTTTTTGGGGTCCCGGAACGATCCGATTTCACTGGGGCGATGTTTAGGGCATTCGTGGGGCTAAAAATGGGATTTTTGAAGGATCCCAGGATGTTTCGAGTAAAAAATACAGAATTTTTGAAAAAACACATTTTTGAACAAAAAAATCCCAAAAAAAAATTTTTTTGAGATAAAAATCCAAAAAAAAATTTTTTTTTTAATTTTTTCATTGACAGAATTAAATTTCTGCACAAGTAACGTATATCAAAGAATAATAAACCCTTGTGTAAAATTTGCAGCGTTTTTGGTTTATTATTCTTGGAATAATACACCTATTAAACTAACTCCCTAACCAAACTCATTTAATACACCTATGTTTTCGCGACGGGGGTCGACGACTCCGATCGGCTTCAAAATTTGACATTATCCGTTTCAAGAGGTCTACATTCAAAATCCGAAATGTCCGTCCGCCGTCCGGGCCGTTTTGGGCAGTAGGAATTTTTTTAAAAATCTGAAATTTTGACAAAATACTCGGTTTACCATCTAGTTGTGCCCGCAAGGTTTTCAGCCCGATCGCCCAAACCCGTGGGGCGCTATGGGGCTAAAATGGGGCTACAGAAGGTGGTTTTCGAAACGTTTTGGCTATGGGATCGAGTAAGGTGTTGTTTTCGAAGTATTTTTGGACGTAGAATCCATTTTTTGGGGTCCCGCAGCGATCCGATTTCACTGTTGCGATCTATAGTGCTTTCAAGGGGCTAAAAATGGGATTTTTGAAGGATCCCAGGAGGTTAAATATTTTTCGAGTAAAGAATAAAGACATTTTGAAAAAACAATTTTTTTTGGAAAAAAAATCCAAAAAAAAAAATTCCCAAAATTTTTTTTCCAACATTTTTTCTTTTGACACAGAAATAATTTTTGCGCAACTATCCTATAATATATTATCAATTTGATATTATCAAAGAATAATAAACCCTTGTGTAAAATTTGCAGCGTTTTAACACTGGAAGATAGACTCGCTATTCGAATGGTTTTCCAGGAACGTAACCCTTGCGAATAGCGAGCGATTACTGTACCTCAGAACAAAAATGATTCTCTTCCTCGGGCTGCAGTTCCAATATAGTATGATTATTTTTAATTTTCAGAGACGGGACGGTAAGGATAAGAACGTTGGCGTCAGGAACCCGTATGTTCGTGTGCTTGGGATTAAAGTCGACCAGTGGATGGAAGAAACGGGCTCCGGCGACCAGAACAACGAAGACATAGATCCAATGCTGTACATGTGCGAAAGACTGTCCAAATCCCCGAATGTGTATGAGACCGTCGTCAAGTCGATAGCTCCCAGTATATTTGGATTTGAGAACGAGAAGAAGGCGATTGCTTGTCTACTTTTTGGCGGTAAGTCCAATTTCCTTTTTGGGAGTCAAGCAATTCATCAACGTTGATGAACATTCTTTATGATACAGGTTCCCGCAAAAGAATGCCCGACGGATTGACTCGTAGGGGTGACATCAACATTTTGCTTTTGGGCGACCCCGGTACCGCTAAGTCTCAGCTGCTCAAGTTCGTCGAACGAGTGAGCCCCACTGGCGTGTATACGTCGGGGAAAGGTTCGTCCGCTGCTGGTCTCACAGCATCAGTTACCAGAGATCCCCATACGGTGAGAAGTTTAGCTACGCTTTTGAACCAATCTACGCTACCAGTTTATACACCAGAGAGTAACGATAACGTTATTTGTACAGAGAAATTTCGTGATGGAAGGAGGTGCAATGGTGCTGGCTGACGGTGGCGTTGTTTGTATTGACGAGTTTGACAAAATGAGGGAAGACGATCGCGTTGCAATCCACGAAGCTATGGAACAACAAACTATTTCAATTGCCAAGGTGATCTGTTCAATGCGTCCGTATATTATCGTCATTCAACTTGTTACCAACTTGGCGTTTTCTGCGTTTTTCAGGCCGGCATCACGACCACACTGAACTCCAGATGTTCCGTCCTAGCTGCCGCCAACTCCGTCTACGGACGTTGGGACGATTTGAAAGGAGCTGAAAACATTGATTTCATGCCGACTATACTTTCGCGTTTCGACATGATTTTCATCATCAAGGACGAACACAACCGAGAAAGGGACATAGTGAGTGTGAAATGTTCAGATGTTGAGGTTGTTTAGATTCATCAGTTGCTCAAATTGACGGAACCTATGCCTGTTTTAGATATTGGCCAAACATATCATGAACGTTCATACCAAAGCGAACGAACTCAATCCCCAGAAACAGGACGGAGAATTGGAACTCAACGAGCTCAAGTACTACATCAACTATTGCCGAAGGTGGGTATAAATTCATTGATTTATTGATGTAGAATCAATAATATAGATCAGGGCTTCCCAGACCTTTTGACCATGAAAGAAGAGAGAAGGAACGGTCACTCAGCGTTACAAGGCGTGCCCAAAAGCTCCCCTCCTTTTCAACGAATCCTCCCCATTTGTCCCACATTCGACTGCTAGCGACACCTCAGGGAGTATCCTCGATACTAATAAGGGCCAAGGAGTTTGCCTTTACGTCCACAGATCGCGCCAGGTGACACCCACTGCTGTCTTACCGCTACATAAAATTTAATATCCACAGGTACATATCTCTCTTCTTCCATGGGTATTTACCCAAGTAGTTTTTGGTAAATAGCGTAGAAAAAAGTAGTAAGAAAAAATAAATTGGGGTTCTACTAGTTTTTGGTAAATAGCGAAAAGTGGCCTTTTTTCAGCGCGCTTTAGCGGCTCTTGTTGCTCTTGGAACTATTGTTCCGATCTTCAACTGTAGTACGTATTTTAGTGTAGTATGCATTTTGTAGGAAATTTTGTTAATAGCCGTGTTTCCATGAGAAACGCTCAGTTTTCGAAATATAAGCAAAAGCCAAAAATAAGTAGAATTAGTAGAAGTAAATTAGTAGAACATTTAGAGGTCATTTTGACTTTCGACCTTGCAAATTGTGCTTAAACTCCTCATTTACACTCTCAGAGCTTGGAGGAGATTCCTTTCCCCGATCTTGACCTTCCAGATGGTCCATAATGGGGATGGGATGACAGACAGCCATCTGGGGGTTGGTGTGGAGCAAATACCCAGCAGCTATCTTCTATGTCTATGGAGTGGTGTCTCTTTAAGCTAGTTCTCTCCAAATGCTAACAATTCCTGCTGTGGATTTAACGAATGTCAACTTTGATACTGATTTGTGTATTTTTATACAAAGACGGAAACGCAAAAAGTCAAATGATTTCACAACTAGGTTCGTTTCAGCTGTGTCAATCTTAGTTACATTGTATCCACTCGCATCCTGTGAATCGTGCGCAAGCGCGACTCGCATCTGATCGCATCCATTGCCATGCAGAAACGGTTTTATCAAGTTAAAACATTCTTCCGTAAAAGCAAAAGGATTCCCACTTCCTTGTTTTTCGCCGAGGTTCACTACGTGGAGAACGAGGCAAAATGAGTCAGGTTATAAGTAGGTTACAATATGAGGGGCGATGGTTATCTTTAGGATGCGGTTAGCTCGGCTGGGTGCACGACTCGGAAGCAGCAACTCGAAGTAGATGCGAGTTGGATAGCGCTGCAGAAACACCTCAATCCGCAGATTGCATCTAATGAGCAGCCATGCAGAAACGGCCACTTTCTGGATGGCTCTCAGTGCGCATGCACGCGGACCACAGTTCTATATTACAGATAGAATAATATTCTGTAATATAAATTACCTATTTATATTATTGAAAAATGAAAACAATAAGTAAACAAAACATAAACAAAATATGAATGGTTGTACGTATAGAAATTTGGATAGTAAAATGTTAAAAAAAGACGATTTAAGACGAAATAGTCTATTTCCACGATAAAAATATATAAACTTGTAGACGCGTTTCGGTTGATTAGACCATCATCAGTACAATACAGAGTGAGGAAGATGTGAGAAGTTACTTATATACAAAAGTGAAATGTGCCTTCTAATGGGCGTGGCATTAGAAAGGTGGCATAAAAGGAGAAAGGTGAAAGGTAATGTGAAAGGCAAATAAGTGAAAGGCAAATAAGTGAAAGGAAGACTCACAAGAAAATGTCAATTAACGGGGAACGCCTAATTACATCCAGGTCATTAACAGATATTCCTAAATTGTGAATTTTCTGAATTTCCAAAGATTCTAAAGCATCTAATTTTGCTAATTTTGCTAATTCATTAACCGATTAATTTTAAATTCTCAACTTGATTTTGTAAGGAAAGATGAGCTATCCCAAATGATGAATTTATGTATAGATCAAAATTATTTTAAATTTAATGGGGATTGTTATACTCAACCAGGGGTAGCTATGGGATCGCCGTTGTCTCCGCTATTAGCAGATGTTTATATGAACCATTTAGAAGGGATCATTGAAACAAAATTCAAAAATAATGTTGTTTATTGGTATCGATACGTTGATGATGTTATTGTCCTCTTCAATGGGACTGATAGGCAACTAGCTAATTTCTTTAATCAACTCAATTCTGTAGATCAGCATATTCAGTTTACTAAGGAAGTGGGGGGGAATGAGCTGAATTTTCTGGATTTAACTATAAAATTAGAGGGGGGTAAGCATGAATTTACAGTGTTTAGGAAACCAACCTATACGGACGTGGTTATTCATAATAGTTCCAACCATCCAGCATCTCATAAATTTGCGGCCTTTTATAGTATGATTAATAGGGCTTTATCGGTCCCAATGAATCAATTAGCTTTTCGGAAAGAAAAAGAAATAATTTACTCTATAGCGGAGAGTAATGGTTATCCTAGGGTTACAATAGATAGAATTTGGGGAAAGATTAGTAGGAAGAAATTTCAGTTAGCAGTCACAAATTTGGAAAGGGAGGATAAAGAACCAGATAATAGGAAGTGGGTTAGTTTACCGTTTTATGGGAATATAACTCAGAAAGTGGGTCGTATATTAGAAAATAGGGGTTTCAGAGTAGGTTTCTATTCACAAAATTCTACGAAGAAATTATTAGGGAGTGTGAAAGATAAGATTCCCTTATCCATTGTGAAAGATAAGGGGGTGTGTATATATTAAAATGTGATTGTGGGATTCAATACGTAGGACAAACCGGCCGAAAATTTAAAATTAGAATGAAAGAACATAGTGATGATCTTAGGTTGGGAAGGGGTAGGGAAGCTTTTGAAAAACATTTGTCAGAAGAAAACCATAGAATTAGTTATGAGATAGGCAGTAATAATCCAGCCATTGGGATAGCTCATGTTTGCCAAAAAGGTCCAAAATTAGATGCTTTAGAATCTTTGGAAATTCAGAAAATTCACAATTTAGGAATATCTGTTAATGACCTGGATGTAATTAGGCGTTCCCCGTTAATTGACATTTTCTTGTGAGTCTTCCTTTCACTTATTTGCCTTTCACATTACCTTTCACCTTTCTCCTTTTATGCCACCTTTCTAATGCCACGCCCATTAGAAGGCACATTTCACTTTTGTATATAAGTAACTTCTCACATCTTCCTCACTCTGTATTGTACTGATGATGGTCTAATCAACCGAAACGCGTCTACAAGTTTATATATTTTTATCGTGGAAATAGACTATTTCGTCTTAAATCGTCTTTTTTAAGATGGATTCCCACTATCTCGCCGCATCCACCTTACATTAGTAAAATGTTTCCGGCTTTGTTGAATGCACGACTCTGACTCAGGAAGCTTTTCGCGGCCCGCGGGAAATCCGATTGCTATCCACATTTTATTGATATTCACATGTGGATATCGAACCGATTTGCCCTGGCAGGCCGCCAAATTTGAATGACAAAGCTTTTCGAGTTGGAGTCGTGTGTTCACCAAAGCTGCTGGTATTTTACAATCCGAATTTTCTACGCCAGCATACAATAATATTGGGCAGTAACCTACTTTACGCTATTTAGTTAAAGTTATAATTAAATGCAAGTACGATGACATTTGTGAACATGTGTGTTTAACATTTTTAGGAGATGTGGCCCTCGGCTGATGGAAGCTGCCGCTGAAAAATTGAAGACGAAGTATGTTATGATGAGGAGCGGGTCTCACAAGCATGAAATGGAGAGCCCGAAGTCACTGTCCATACCAATTACCGTGAGGTTGGTAGAGAACACAAAACTTGTTGGAGGGCAGTCGTCCAGTATAGCCAATTGGACAGCTTAGGTAAGTCATGTATACTTGGAAATCCTTATACCTGTGGTTTTCCTTTTCAAGGCAATTAGAAGCAGTCATCCGCATTTCGGAATCTCTGGCCAAAATGGAAATGAAACCTTTCGCCACGGAGAGGCACGTTGACGAGGCACTGAGGCTTTTCCAAGTGTCGACAATGGAAGCAGCTATGAGCGGAACTTTGGCTGGTAATATTCTCTACATAAATTCTCAGTTGACGATTTTGGTTTATTATTCTTGGAATAATACACCTATGTAATCGCGACGAAGGTCGACGACTCCGATCGCCTTCAAAATTTGACATTATCCGTTTCAAGAAGTCAAGATTTCAAAACCGAAATGTCCGTCCGCCGTCCGGGCCGGGCCATTTTGGGCAGAGTTGGCATTCACAAATCTTTACTGGGAGGCCAGTGCAATTTATTTCTAGTTTTACTTTTTCTCAATCGATTGTCGGCTCAACAGAATTCAGCGAGTGGTTGAACGTGAAAGAAGTGGCGGAACGATAACGGCGCGAGACGAGGCCGAGGGGCCTGGCTGAACACGGAAAAAGTCCTTTAAATTTTTAATGTGAAACAAACATTTAATGTGAAAAAAAAAATTCGAATAATATTTTTATTGACACAGAATTAAATTTTTGCAGAAGTAACCTATATCAAAGAATAATAAACCATTGTGTAAAATTTGCAGCGTTTTTATTGGGGTCGTTGAAATTCCGAACCAACCACGTTGAACGTCAAACGTTTTTTGACATTTTCAGGCTCAGACGAGTTCACATCTTCAGAAGACTATGAAATGCTAATGAGGATCGAGAAACAGCTGAAGAAGAGATTCGCAATGGGAGTTCAAGTTTCAGAAAAAACCATTATTCAAGACTTCATAAAGCAAGTAAGTTCGTGGACATTATCATAAATCAGTGTCCCTCTGCGTGTTTTCCTTCCCTTGATTTGCACGGCCCTACACTAAATACTTGATCTCGTTCCAGAAATATCCCGAACACAGTGTCAGGAGAGTAATTTCCATCATGATGGCTCGCGGCGAACTCGCTCACAGACAACAACGCAAGCTCCTCATCCGCCTTCGCTAGATCGTGCTGCAATTTCACGACTTGTTCTTACAACCCAGTTTGGGTCAAATTTCAACACCACGCATGTTTTAAAATGTTATGCTGCTTAGTCCATAATTTTACTAATGCGCGAGTATCTTTTCTTTTGTAAGTTTACTGTACCTGTGGTGATAATATCACAGATATATACAGATATATATTATATCTGTAGTTTGAAGCAAAAAGATGTCCCTCTTTTGACCGTATTCATTTGGTTCAAGGCTTAAATGAAACAATACGCAGTTTTTTTAGAAGAATTTTTTATATAATAAACCTTTAAAAATGTAAGAAATATAAAAAACATGTCTTGTGATGTAGTTATTTCCCTTTTTCATAACTAAAATTGGGATTAACTCCAACTACATTCCAAAAATAATTTCAAATATATATATATTTAATCACAAAGAGTAGGTTCCAAATTTTTACATCTAAGTATAACAGCCATAATAAGATGAGAAACTAAACAACTTTATTCGTAGTTATTTCGAAGCCTTGTACTTGAGCCAAGAAGCAACTGGAAGAAAAAGTCATTCAAAGTCTCTTGGCATGAGCGTAAGCGTCATTTAGCGTTTTGACAGCCTGCGCCGTATCCATTTTTCGCTGAAAATATATAATTTTGCGATAGTTCAAGTTCATAAATGACGGATCCATTGAATGTTTCTCGAATGCGCTCATGTTTACCGGCACAGAGCGGGATTGGGAAGAGTTTTTGACTAGTGAAGTCGTTTTTGACGTTATTTTAAACATCAGATCGTGAGGCTCTCTTGGTGGGGTTTCTGATGGGTGGGGGGGGGGGGGGGGACGCAAAGTAAGACCCTCTTGAGGGCCATTCCTACCAACCTGATCTAGAGGTGGGGATCGTTTCGCTCGGATACAAAAGAGAAGCCTTTTATTCACCTGCACAACCTCCTGAAGCACCCCACCGTACTAAGGCCGGAACAGCCAAGGAGGATGAACATATCAACCATTTGATACTGTCGATGGACGAAACTCTCCCCATTGCGCTCAAAAACAAACAAGCCAGCCGGGATGTGTCAAGAAAAGGAAAAGTGCCAGTACCAGACACCACCGGAATTGCGTTATCATCGGTACGTGTTGCAGCGTATTAAAAAGAAATTAGGATTAGCGTTCCGAAGGGGGCGGAATACGAAAACTAGTTCAGCAATGAGAAATTCCTGCCTTTTTAAGCAACTCATTTTCAAGTGACAGACGTGCCTACGCGGACCCATCAACTCCACCAATTAGAATAATTCAACGTACCTCCAATTGCTTCAGCAGCACCTGAGATTGTTTTTGTGCACAGCCCAAGATGGGTTTCAAGAAAGCGCATTGCGTCAAATCGGCCACCTTTTTGCTCGTATCAACGTCGCCGTCGAGAGCCAGATACGGTTCTTCAAATAAACAAAAAAAATCCGTTAAATAAATTTTTTCTTTAATTGAAACCCCAACAACAACAAGATCAGTGTAGCTATGAACACATACACACAAAAAAAGCTAATCCACAACAGACTTTTGTACAAAAAAAAAAAAAAAAGGTTTGATCTTGTAAAATAAACATGTACTCCTACTTTGGTATGAGAAGATCACACAGAACGCCATGGAAGGGAACGGCATATTTTTACAGTAAACAATTCAAAACCCTATCATCAACGTAAGAACAAGCTAGAGCGTGGTAAAAAGAGGGCATTAAAACTACATCAGTTTATATACAACTATGGCGTTCTAATGAGATCAGGTTCGTAGGAGAACTTCGCTAAGCACTTTGAATTACCTACATAAACAGTCCTCAATATGTAGGATCAACGTATAAGAAATAATCACATGGCACTAATATCACACATTCACATGAAGGATCAATCTTGATTTGAGAATAAAATCGGATAGGAAATGGATGATTATGTGTGTCTATAGCGCCTCAATAAGTCCAGAGGGAGGGTGACCAGCTTGCAAACTGAATTCACTAAGTGAGCCCCTGCAAATGAAATAGGGCGGCATTAAGACACTGTATGAACACAAAAGCGTGTTTGGAGTAGCTATTGGGACTTCGCCCCAATGGTTCATGGGTGTCCACCCATCCTGCACCTAGGAGATGTTTCTATGGTTATTGGGACAGGTCATTCACACAAGCACACGAATGAGTTATGAAAAACCAAATAGCAATGAGATGAAGAATGTTCTTGAAAATTCATCTTCTTTTTTTTTAAGCCACATTACCTGGTGCAGTACTTCCCGAACTGGTGTCAGCTTCACTCTTAGTAATCGAGCCTTCATTCTGGAAAAGAAAGAACTTCAAAACTGTGGTTGATCCGCTATTACCTAGACGCTTATTAACTTGAATGGAATACGACATCGTACCTCACATTCTCCTAGACTCAAGGAGGTCAACTGTTTCGTGAGGTCTTCGTCATCTTCCGAATCATCGTCATCACATTCTCGATAGCTCTGAAATGAAAAGAATTGTGAGACATTCTGGCTGAAAATCAATATCTAACAACTACACGCACAAGAAGGCTGGTTCCTTGTGAATGAAATTGCAAACCAAGTACCGTTGACCAATTGGGTTTGATCCTATGTCGGAACAAAACAACAAACAACAAATTCGGCCCACATTTTCGGACAACATTTTTCCAGTGGCCCAAATAAAAGGCACGTGTCGGTCACCCCAAAACAACCCAAAATTTGTAATTGCTTTGCCATGGCTGCCCTTCTCTTATTGAAGCTCAAATCAAATTTTTACACAGACTAACTTCGATAGGAAATTTAACCAGCTTTCGCGAGAAAAAAAGAAATTTGAAATCGGGCAAGTAGTTTTTGAGCTACAGCCGAAAATGTTCGGAAAAACGTGGTTTTCCGGTTACCGAGCGGTGGATTGGGGGACTTTTTAGATAGAGTCACCAATTTTCAGTTGATTGCATTTTCGCAACCAATGGAGGTTTCCAATCATGGAATTTAATTCTCTACAAGTTTGATACAGGGACATTTTGGTTTATTATTCTTGGAATATTGGTTTATTATTCTTGGAATAATACACCTATGTTTTCGCGACGCGGGTCGACGACTCCGATCGGCCTCAAAATTTGACATTATCCGTTTCAAGAGGTCTACATTCAAAATCCGAAATGTCCGTCCGCCGTACGCCGTCCGCCGTCCGCCGTCCGCCGTCCGCCGTCCAGGCCGTTTTGGGCAGTAGGAATTTTTTAAAAAATCTGAAATTTTGACAAAATACTTGGTTTACCATCTAGTTGTGCCCGCAAGGTTTTCAGTCCGATCGCCCAAACCCGTGGGGCGCTATGGGGCTATAATGGGGCTACGGGTGGGGTGTTTTGAAGGCTTTGGGGTATGGGATCGAGTTAGGTGTCGTTTTCGAAGTATTTTTGGACGTAGAATCCATTTTTGGGGGTCCCGAGACGATCCGATTTCACTGTCTCGATCTATAGGGCTTTCATGGGGCTAAAAATGGGATTTTTGAAGAATCCCAGGAAGTTAAATGTTTTTCGAGTAAAAAATACATAATTTTTGAAAAAAACATTTTTGAAAAAAAATCCCCCCAAAAAAAAAATTTTTTTTGAAATATAAAAATCCAAAAAAAAATTTTTTAATTTTTTCATTGACAGAATTAAATTTCTGTACAAGTAACCTATATCAAAGAATAATAAACCCTTGTGTAAAATTTGCAGCGTTTTTGATTGGGTACGCTGTTTTTGATATAGAGGCTCTGATACTTGCACTTAAGAGTGACGCAAATTTCGATAGTGAGCGCCAAAGTGACGCGAATCTGATGATTGTTTTGGCTGTCGAATTTGAATCACTTGAATCACGTTCACCGACCATTTGACAAAACATTTACCGAAAAATCACGGAATAGGAAAGGATATTTATTCAGTCGCGAAAAATAAAGGATGAAATCACAACAAAATTTAATGGAGGTTCTCAGTCGAGTGGTGGTTGTCTATTTGAATAACCTTAATCTAACCTGCGCTTTGATAACCAGTTTGTGAGCCTGCTTCCTCCCATCCGATTTTTCATTGGTCAGGTCAATCACACAGCTTTCTACTCGGAAGCCGAGTTTGCAGTTCCATTCAAAAAGTAAATTTTTGGTGGCCTAAAATTCTAGAGGGGCTGAAAACCCACTTTTCTCGTATCATGACGTGAAATACTTTCTCGAAAAAAATAAAGATCAAGACACGTTCCTGGGCCCTATTGAAGCAGCAGTTGTAAACTATACGTAGGTCTCCCATTAGAATATTGCGCTCCGCCCCTGATGAGCCCTGGCGCAGGAAATCGAAACTACTCTCACGAAATTACCCCCTTCTATCACGTTTTTCCCTTCCTAATGGCAACACGGGCGGCTACAGATTTGCTCCCGCGAGTTGAGAAGTGAGTGGCGAATAGTGTAAGCGCATTCAAAGCCGATACAAGCTTGCTCCCAGTCGACCTTACCCGTACGAATTTGCTCCCAATACGAATGATAATAATAGAGAGGAAATAACCGCAAATCGATATTTTCCTATTTGGCATCATTGAAGTGATGGCAATCGACGGTTGAGGAGATTGAAAAACCCCTCCCGTAGCCCCTCAGAGCCCCACCGGTTTGCGCGATCGGGCTGAAAGTGAAGGGCGTTCCTGGGAGCAAGTTAGCGGAACCCCGGCAACACTCCTGTTTTTCTCCCCTCAAATGGTTTCATTAAACGAACAATTTTGAATACCTCATTATTGAATAGAACCTAACGACTTTTGTTTTATTATTCTTGGAATAATACATAGATGTATGTTTTCGCGACGGAGGTCAATGACTCCGATCGGCCTCAAAATTTGAAATTCCGTTTCATGAGGTCTAGATTCCAAAACCGAAATGTCCGACCGCCGTCCGGGCCGTAGGAATTTTTATTTTAATCTGAAATTTTGGCAAAATACTCGGTTTACCATCTAGTTGTGCCCGCCAGATTTTCAGCCCGATCGTCCAAACCCGTGGGGCACTATGGGGATAAGGGAGGGTTTTTTGGCTATGGGATCGAGTTAGGTGTCGTTTTTGAAGTATTTTTGGACGTAGAATCCGCGCAATATTCGTGTGGGAGACCTAACGGAGTGGAGAAAATTGCAACCCCTTCCAACCAAAACAAACTTGCTGGGAATGGACCCCTCTTTGCTACCACCTTGTGCCTGACTGTTAAATATGCTAGATAGCGCTAGTGAGAAGCCAATGTTTTGGGGCTTCCATTTCAACCTTGAGTCGGCCAACTGTCAGTAGTTTAATACGTGGCCCAAGGTGATGATTGTCTTTTGTAATTTCTGTTCTTACCTGAAGCGTTTCAAGCAGTTTCGAATTTTCCAGTTGGGGCATCAAAAGTGCCAAGTCCAATGCCGACAAACCTACGCCGTTCAGCATTGAAACTGACGCACCCTCCTGAAAAATTTGCCAATGAAAATCAAATGGTGCGAGATTTTTGGTAATTGGTAGAGAAATAGAACTTCCTACAATGAGGAATCTTGCTAAACCCACAAATGAAACTATGAAGGACTGCGAGGAACTTACTTTCAGGAGGAGGCCCATCATTTCGTCACGAACATCCGTGTCTTTGATCTGCAGGGCAACGTGCAGAGGACCGTCGCCATCTTTCACGTTGCTCGTCTCAAGCGAGAATCGTTTTTCGAGGAGAATTCTAACTTCTCTCAATTTGCCATTTCTAATAGCGTATAACAATACATCGTCACCATCTAAAATCCACCAGAAAATTCGTTAATAACGGTAGCCTCTCATGTCATTTGGTATTTTCCGTCATTCAATTCCTGCCCTCCTGACCCACCTTTGTCGAAAACGGATGATGGAGGCAGTGGTGAAGACATTAACACGTCGAAACACTGAGACGACTTAATCGCGAAATGGACCGCGGTGTTTCGGTCCGCATCATCCAATATGTACGGATCAGCGTTCGCTCCAAGTAGATAATTGACCATACAGCTCCTCCCATACAACACAGCAATATGGAGCGCAGTCTAAAAACCAGAAAATTCAGTTAATCTCCACGACTGCAAAAAACATGAGACCACCCCCAACCAAAACTACGAGTAGTAGTAGATTTCAAAGATTCCAAATTTCTCCCTTCTGGGAAAACATCTGATCATGGATATGTTTTCGCACTAAGGGAGAAATTAATTAGGTAATTTGCATAGAATAAGGCAGCTTACAATGCTCAACAACTATACAACCAGCTCAATAACAAAGGAAATTAGCATAGAAATTGACTGTAGGAGCCACTCAGCTGATCCCGGTGTTAAGTCCTAAGGAGTCAAATTCCACCACGGGAAGAGCGCCATCCCCAGCCATAAGACAGCCATTGTCAACAAAACACACAGAATACTCACCTTGGACGCAATCTTCATGTTTACTATCTCCGAAGACAAATATTTTTCAAAAGCTTCCACGTTGTTGTGGATAATGCTCGCGTGAAGACAGCTAAAATGGAAGAAAACAAAAATGAAGACACTAAAAACAGAAGAAAATCCATTAAGATTTGAAGGATTTTCTACTGATGAATTTCTCTTGAAGTGTAAAAGATCATTTTCGTAAATGGTATCTACCGAGCTTTCTCCAATGGCGACAACGAAAGTCCTCTGGCTGCGTGGGACTGAGGAGTGGAGTCCCGGTCCCAATTCCGGTAGGCTGTAACACAAAAATATTGTCCACATTAAACGAAAATAAAACGCTGCAAATTTTACACTACCTACGGCATATTATTCTAAATGAATATAAATTGAACCTGTAAAATTTTGTAATTTTTGATTTAATCAAAAATTATTTTACAAAATTAACAATAATTGTTAATTAGCATAGAAATTGACTGTAGGAGCCACTCAGCTGATCCCGGTGTTAAGTCCATTGAAAAGTCCCAGTTTCAATTATTGAAAAACTGCACTCCTGAACAGTGTTTGGACGGGTGTGATACACATAAAACAATGAACTCAACGTCCAAAATTACTCGGAAAACGAAACCACAATGTCATCTGATCTCGAGGAGTTCTTGCAAAGCCCAATTCGTAGCACCCTGAAAGCCCTATAGATCCTCTTGGTGATGCCGGATCGTTCAAGGCATCTCAAAAATGGATTAAACGTAAAAAAATACGTAAAAACGACACCTTTCTCGACTCCATGACGAAAAACCTTTTAAAAAAACCCTCCCGTAGCCACTTTTTGGCCCCACAGAGCCCCACCGGGGCTCGGATGTAGAACCGAGTCCTTAGTCAAAATTTCAAATTTCAAAAACTATTCAAATTCCAAAACGACCTGGACGATGGCCGGACAGTTGATCTCTGAAAACTACGCGTCATGAAACGCAGACACAAAGGAGGCCGATCGAAATTCTTGACTCCCGCTGCGACAACATAGTTTGATTGTTCCAAGAAAATTAATTTAAAATGAATAATAATAATAAAATGGTTTCAATTGAGTAATCTAAACCGAGTTTCTGAAACAAAAAGCCATCTTTAGTCTAAAATCTGAGAGAGTAAACAAACTTTATGATAGCATAATATGCTATCATCTGCCCAACTATCGCAATAATATTATATCCCGGGTCGGGTGAGCTTTTTGTGGAGCGAAAGCGAGCAACTATTATCTTTTAGCGAATACTATTCTAGTATTCGCGATAGTATTCTCAAGAATTCCCAAGTTTTCTCTTTTCGGCAATTCTTTTAGCAAGTATTCTCTTTAGCGAAAGCGATCAAGTATTCTCTTTTAGAATGGACAAGCGAAATATATTATGCTTCATATTTTAAGAGAGACCAGTTGTCAACAAGATAACTAGGTAGTTGTGAACCACGTGTTGGAAAAAGATCCCGAGTGTGGGTGGTGAAAAGAGGGAATACACTTTGTTGGACATTGTTAAAAAGTTATACCGTGCTTATTTCTTACAATATTATGAATTTCGAGTTGAATCGTCCAGTACCGTATATTTAAAACCCAAAAAGTTGAAAGAAGATACTTTTTGGTATCTATAAGAATTTCACGTAGCTGTTCTTACAACTATTTGGGTTTTAGATGTACGTACTGGACGATTCAACAGGAAATTCATAATATGAATACCTACCTATTGTTATAAAAAGCGGATTGCCTCCTCCCCTATCGATTTCTTCTGAAAATCTTTTTTGAAGAATTGTTCAATTATTTTTAAATTAACCCCTTATGTACTCTTACTACTATAATTGCCATTTTTTGAGTTTAGATATCAATGTTCTGTACTTACTTTTTACCCCTCGTTAGAATGACTTATTGTGTAAATTTGTAACTGGGCTAGCCCGTAATAAACAAAATGAAAATGAAAATGAAAATGAAAATTTTACTAAGAGTAGTTCTGAACGATTTTTTTTTTTTTTTCTTTTTTAAATATGCTTCATATTATGTAAAACCCAAGAAGTTGAAAGAAGATACTTTTTTGTATCTATAAGTATTTCACACAGCTGTTCTTACATTCTACAACAACCAATCTTTAAGTATCTTTGTATCCATAAGTATTTCACACAGCTATTCTAACATTACAAACCAACGGGACCGCAAGGGGTTGTGCCCGCCCCACTACAATCTCAAGTTTTTCAACTTCTATAAACGCATAGGTACGTACATGCTCTAAGAATTTTGACATCACGTTTAGTGTAAAGAGCCTCCTATTGATATATATATATATATAATATATCTTGAAGCATGTCCATTCTTGATTTAACACAACTCTCTAGTGTTAGTAACAGTTGCACAGACAAGATGCATATTAACCATATGCAGTAGGTTAGAAGATAGTCATACACAGAAAAGGGTACGAAATTCAACAAAGGATAGTGAAGAGGGTGAAGTCCCACATAAATCGATATGGGCGCGGCACTTCAACCGCAGAGTGCTTATGCTTTACTTTCAGAAGAAAACAATCCTATTTTTTACAGGCTGGGCCGATGTGAGAGAGAGGGCATCTCCCCCTTGCACCGCCCTTTCATGTGAATACCTCCAGCCAACTCACAAATCCTCTTATTGACAACTCTAACTAAAATTATCCAGCGAAATACAAAATCTGTATCTGATGCTTGTTGAACAGGAAAAGCTATAACCACAAACAGTCTTAGCTAGTGACATAATAGAACTAAGCAACAATCAGATAATAACAAAACGAATTCGGGAGTCGAGAGTACGCAAATTAACCTGAGCACTAACTGTATGGAAAGTGCGAATTTTCTTCGATAATTTCGAAGCTGGACGAATTTTCTTTGCCCGATTCAGCTAACCAACACTCTGAATCTGTTCAGAAAGAGAGAGAACTATTCTCGTTATAACGAGAATAGTTACAACGGTAAAAGATCAACCGATTTGCAACATACATTCCCGAAGAAGTTGAAGAGAAGGAGTCCCCATCGTTACATGGAAGTCATCCCTAATCATGCATTAAAGTTTGAGTGGCAAAGAGAAGGATGAAATAAGGCCGGCAGCAGTCGAAAATACAGCGCCACTGGTGGATTGAAAAGTAAAAACAGAGAGTTGCGACATAGGTTTAGTTTGCGTACTCACGCTACCACTCGCGGTAGTCCTCGGTGGGAGGAGGCAGGCAGCACCACCGGCTCAGAGGATCTAAGGGTGGATTTTGAAATAAGCGGATGGTCGTGAGTTTCGTCCAACGGGGGCTTGAAGGAAGAATCAATTGATTCTTTCTGTCAAGAGTACGGGCGAACGAAATGGGAAAAGGATATCAAATTGTGACTTACCGTCTAAAATGGGTCCGAGGTTGTCCGGCACAAGATCAGACGTTGATACTGAAATGAACAAATGGGTGATAAATGAACTGCGTTCAAATATGTTCGCCTTATTACGTTCCTAGAATAGGAAAAAAAAAAAAAAAAAAAAAAAAAAAAATTGCAGTCTTGTATAAACCAGAAACTACCTTGTGCTAGATCTGTTTCCATTTCGTCCTCTTCGTCCTGAAGAAAATCTCCGACGCCGAGGATGTTCTTCAGTTCTTGGAGGGTATCGACCTGTTTTCAACAAGTAATCCGCAATCACTGAGATGATGTGAAGAAAGTTATCAGTTGCCTATTACAGTAGGTTGTCTAGTGCGATGGGCAAAGTTAGAGCCAGAGCACCACAACCTCAGTGAAGAAGTGACTTTTGGCAGGTAGGTGGGGGATTACGATGATCAAAGGAGAGGAATTGATTTTATTCATGGTCTGCTTCCCTCGTTGAATCGTCGAAAATCCAAAACAAATAGGGCTCGATTCAGGTGGTATAAGGAACACAAAGTAACGGCTATCACCGAAGTAAGAAGTTATTGCCATTTGAAAAACTGCCAATGCAATCACAGCGCTACTTTCAACGACCTTCACGAAGGTTTCCAAAATTACTCGGAAAACGACACCTTATTTGACCTCGTGGGATCCTTCAAAAATCCCATTTGTAGCCCCTTGTTCTGAGACTCCCAAAAATGGGTTCTACGTCCGAAAATACTTCGAAAACTTTCACCTAACTCGACCAAAAAACCGTTAACCTTCAAAGACTCTTCCCGTAGCACCTTTTTAGCCCCACAGGTTTGGGCGATCGGTAAACCAAGCGTTTTGTCAAAATTTCAGATTAAAAAAAATTCCTACTGCCCAAAACGGCTCCGGCAGCGGACGGACATTTCGTTTTATGAATCTAGACATCTTGAAACGTATAACGTCAAATGTTGAAGCCGATCAAAATTTTCTACCTCCGTCGCGGGTACATAGGTACCTATATGCGGGTACGGTATGCGGAAAAAGCTTTCCCATTTGAGAATCTATAGGAAAATTCTCTCCCACTCGAAATGGCAGTACGGACAAAACTTTCCCGAACGAGAATCGGCCAAAAAGACGCTGTTGAGAATGTTCTGAAGTAAGTGACTCCTGGTTAGAAGCTTTGTTGTTAACTTTTATCTGGCGACGAAAGGTCCTTTGCCCTAAAAATAGGAGATAATAAGATGAAATAAAAATTAAAAATTAGTATGAATGAATGTTTGATAGGTAATTGAAAGAAAACCCCCTGGAAATTCTCCGCTTCACGGAAAAACATTGAATACAAACAGAAACATTGAATCATGGATATGTTTACTGTAAACTCGTCGTCATAAATTTTGGTGTCGTACTTGTCGAGTAGAAACAGTTTCTAGTAACCAACCGCCAAACTTCCTTACAGACCAATCATGTGATTATAGTTTTCGCGATTATGTTGCGTAACAAATTTTCGTGTCGTTGGGTGTCGCAAATTTTAGAATGACCCCCAGCCCAAAAACATATCCATGTTAAAAATTTAAAAATTAATTAAAAAACGCTGCAAATTTTACACTAGGGTTTATCATTCTTAGATATAGGTTACTTGTGCAGAAATTTAATTCTGTCAACAAAAAATTTTATTTTTATTTTTATATTTCAAAAAAAATTTTTTTTTTCGATTTTTCTCGATTTTACTTGAAAAATATTTGACCTCCTGGGATCCATCAAAAATCTCATTTGTAGCTCCATGAAAGCCCTATAGATCGCAACAGTGAAATCGGGTCGTTGCGGGACCCCGAAAAATGGATTCTAAGTCCAAAAATACCTCGAAAACGACACCTGACTCGATCCCATAGCCAAAAGCCTTAAAAAATAAAATAAAAATAAAAACCCTCCCGTTTTCACGAATGTCCGTAAAGAGTTGATTATTTCGAACACTTTTACTTGGGAAAGTTTTTTCCGTGGTGAAGTTTTCGCTGGGAAAATATTTTCCTAGCAAGTCTGAAATGGGAAAGTTTTTTCCTACATTCGCGGGTACCTAATACGGTTTTGGCTTATAGGCTTGGAACAATAGGCTAATAATTGTGCTAAGTGTTTGTCCTAATTGTTCCAAGAATAATAAACCAAAACAGCTTTCGAGGAGAGTGGCCACCAGACGGAAAATTGTTTCCAAGCGGAGAGAAATGTCATTTTCAAGTATATCACATTTTCAGTTTTAAGAAAACTAATCATTGAATAACTCACCCCGTTCAGGGAGTGATCCTCGACGGCAAAATTAGACGGATCGCCAGACGAAGCCGTAGATGAGATCATTGGGTCGTTTACGTTGACGATTTCGACCACCGGCACCGGTGTAGGGGCCACGTTTTTCACGGCTTTCTTTCTTTTAGCCACTAGAAGATTGAATAAGGACACAAATTACGAAGGAATATGACGTTCAAAAAGAAACAATAAAATGGTAGAAAGTTCTTTGGTAAATAATTGAGGAGAACACGGTTGGGGAATTGGGTGCTATAGTCCCCCCCAAATCAATTGTGCTTTTCCAGTTCCCCAATAGTCACCCAATTCCCCATTACAACTGTATTAAATACTTCTACCACGATAAAGTCATTAAATTACCAGGTGGTCTTTCAGGAAAGTCCGATAGCCATGGAAGGTAGCGAAAAGGTTTACTTTCACTTTCCGCATTGTCCGTAGTCCGGACAATGCGGTAATAAACCGTCACCGGTTCTCTAATATCCGAGATATAATAAGGAGGGGTCCTGAAAGCAGTTAAATTGGTGTAGACCGAAAAACCCGGAAATTTTGTGTTTCTTGACACAATCAGTCAATTGCTCTACGCACACAAAAAGTACTGAAACAGTAACAATCGATATAACTTACTTGAATGCGACCCCTACTTGTTTATGTATATCTTTTTCGTCAAAGTCGGCCTCAGCCTCCCAAGCATCGTCGTCAGAGAATAATATTTTGATATCTGGAAGATTCCCATAATTAATAATGGAGCTGCAGTGAAGTATTATTTGTTTGAAGTATTTGACTAACTTACCCTTAACTAACTTTTCAGTAAAAATCATAATCGTGTCTCCACCGCGGACTGAACCTTCCGTGTGGCTCGCACGGACAATTTTCAAGTCATTGGTTTTTGGGCTTTCTGCAAGCAATATTAACAAACTGTGCATATCAAGTGGTTGACAACAAATACAAAAAAATAGATATACCACTCCATGGAGGAATAGAGATATACCTCTATTCCTCCATGATACCACTCAAACATTAGGGTTGCCAGATCTACTTTAATTTAAAGTATCCTACTCTATTTTTTGTTCAAAATACTGTATACTTTTTTTTTTAAACGCTGCAAATTTTACACAAGGGTTTATTATTCTCTGATATAGGTTACTTGTGCCAAAAATAATTCAGTGTCAATAAAAAAATTTTTGGGAAAAACTTTTTTTACTCGGAAAATTCAACCAAAAACGCTGCAAATTTTACACAAGGGTTTATTATTCTTTGATATACGTTAATTGTGAAGAAATTTAATTCTGTCAATGAAAAAATTAAAAAAAAAATTTTTTTTGGGTTTTAATCTAAAAAAAAATTTTTTTTTATTAATTTTTTTTTTCAAAAATGTTTCTTTTTCAAAAATCCTTTACTATTTACTCGAAAAATATTTAACATCCTGGGATCCTTCAAAAATCCCATTTTTAGCCCCATGAAAGCCCTAAAGATCGTCCCAGTGAAATCGGATCGTTCCGGGACCCCAAAAAATGGATTCTACGTCCAAAAATACTTCGAAAACGACATCTAACTCGATCCCATAGCTCAAAGCCTTCAAAACACCCCTCCCGTAGCCCCATTATAGCCCCATAGCGCCCCACGGGTTTGGGCGATCGGACTGAAAACCTTGCGGGCACAACTAGATGGTAAACCAAGTATTTTGTCAAAATTTCAGATTTTTAAAAAAATTCCTACTGCCCAAAACGGCCTGGACGGCGGACGGCGGACGGACATTTCGGATTTAGAATGTAGACCTCTTGAAACGGATAATGTCAAATTTTGAGCCCGATCGGATTCGTCGACCCGCGTCGCGAAAACATAGGTGTATTATTCCAAGAATAATAAACCAAAAACAAGCCATCAATTGAATTGAATAGAAGAGCGCAACCTTTCTGTTACTACGAAACCAAAACCTTAACTAAGAATTCGTAACTTGACACGCTAGGTGTCTAACGACCAAACTATGTCGTCGGGATCGGACGAATCGTCGACGACGGAGGTGATTTTGATAGCTTATAACCACCCCCAGAACTCGCTGATTACAATAAGACCACCCTCATGAAAATCTGTTCAGCTGTCCGGGCGTGATCCTGTGATACACAAACACACAAACAAACATGTCGAAGAGAGAGAAAGGTTTTTGAGGGAAAGGTTGCGCTAACAAATTTGGCGTCTTAAACAAAATTCGTATTTGACCTCCCGGATCCTTCAAAAATCCCATTTCTAGCCCATGAAAACCCTATTATAGGTCCCCATAGTGAAATCAGATAGTTCAGGGACCCCGTTCCCGTCGACCCATTTTAGCCCCATAGCGCCCACGGGTTTGGGCGATCGGGCTGAAAACCTTGCGGGCACAACTAGATGGGAAACCGAGCATTTTGTCAAAATTTCAGATTTTTTAGAACATTCCTACTGCACAAAACGGCTCGGACGGCGGACGGACATTTCGGATTTGGAATCTAGACCTCTTGAAACAGATAATGTCAAATTTTGAGGCAATTCCATTTTTTTGAGGTTTATTCCAAGAACAATAAACAAAAACAAAGTAGGCCAAAATACTTTATATTTGCAACGAAGAAGAAAAGTTCAGCCCCCGCACCTACTTATCTAGGTAGTAGATACCTACCTAACCTATACCTACTCAACCAGAATTACCAACCTGCATGGACCCCTGGGCGTCCAACCCCATACAACATCATCAACAACTAATCTAATCAAAAATGGACTCCTAATCACCACAAATTTCAACTTCGGCTGCAACGACGCGCTTGAATATTTCAAGAAAGAAAAGAAACTTTTGGCCTCTGCGCGAAGTTGCGCTAAATATTAGAATGCGAGATCTCCCAGATTTTCCTCCACATTTTTCGTGGACTTAAGAATACTTTTTTAAGACTTAATTCAACTTTTTTTAAAGACTTAATTCACTAATATTCTAAAAGACTAATTCACATTTTTGTCAAGTAAAAGTAAAATTTTCCAAGTTTTTCTGAATCCTCAATTTCCACAGCTCTTTTCAGAATTTTTAATATTTTGTAGGTATAGTGTTTCAGAGAAAGAAAGAGGGACTGAATGTAACTTTTCGAGTTTCAGAAAAGTTCCTAACGTCCTTACGTGCCAAATAGATGCAATACGAGACCGTGCTTGAAAATGATGTTCCTAATTACATTTATGTATGTAATACAACCTAACTGAAATATGGACTCGTTAAGATTGAAATGTCTAATATTTTCTTCGGAATAAAAATTTTGTGACCTACCTACACTAAAAATATTGCAATCTATGATTCTTTTGGTTGATTATTCTTGGAATAATACACCTATGTTTTCGCGACGGAGGTCGACGACTCCGATCGGCCTCAAAATTTGACATATCCGTTTCAAGAGGTCTAGATTCCAAAACCGAAATATCCGTCCGCCGTGCGGGCCGTTTTGGACAGTAGGAATCTTTTTTTAATCTGAAATTTTGACAAAATACTCGGTTTACCATCTAGTTGAGCCCGCAAGGTTTTCAGCCCGATCGCCCAAACCCGTGGGGCACTATGGGGCTACGGGAGGTTTTTCTTAAAGGCTTTTGGCTATGGGATCGAGTTAGGTGTCGTTTTCGAAGTATTTTTGGACGTAGAATCCTTTTGGTTTATTATTCTTGGAATAATACACCTATGTTTTCGCGACGCGGGTCGACGACTCCGATCGGCCTCAAAATTTGACATTATCCGTTTCAAGAGGTCTACATTCAAAATCCGAAATGTCCGTCCGCCGTCCGCCGTCCGGGCCGTTTTTGGCAGTAGGAATTTTTTTAAAAATCTGAAATTTTGGCAAAATACTTGGTTTACCATCTAGTTGTGCCCGCAAGGTTTTCAGTCCGATCGCCCAAACCCGTGGGGCGCTATGGGGCTAAAATGGGGCTACAGGAGGGGTGTTTTGAAGGCTTTTAGCTATGGGATCGAGTTAGGTGTCGTTTTCGAAGTATTTTTGGACGTAGAATCCATTTTTGGGGGCCCCGGAACGATCCGATTTCACTGTGGCGTTCTATAGGGCTTTCATGGGGCTAAAAATGGGATTTTTGAAGGATCCCAAGAAGTTAAATATTTTTCGAGTAAAAATTAAAGAATTTTTGAAAAACACATTTTTGAAAAAAAAATCCCCCCCCAAAATTTTTTTTTGAAATATAAAAATCCAAAAAAAAATTTTTTAAATTTTTTTTATTGACAGAATTAAATGTCTGTACAAGTAACCTATATCACAGAATAATAAACCCTTGTGTAAAATTTGCAGCGTTTTTGTTTTGGGGCCCCGGAACGATCCGATTTCACTGTTGCGATCTATGGGGCTTTCATGGGGCTACAAATGGGATTTTGAAGGATCCCAGGAGGTCAAATATGTTTCGAGTAAAAAACAAAAAACTAAAAAAAAAAAAATACAAACAATTTTTTTCTAAACTTTTTTCATTGACAGAATTAAATTTCTGCACAAGTAACCTATATCAAAGAACAATAAACCCTAGTGTAACATTTGCAGCGTTTTTTAATTCCTCATACATAATATTCTTATTCTCAGTAATCTTACACATTCAAGCCCTTGTGTGCAGATGCTGAATGAAAAATACCTTAGTGTTCAAGTCGAGAACGTTAACTTTAATGGGTACTTTAACTTTAATTGAAATAGGTACTTTATTTTTCCTTGGTTGCGAAAAAATCTGGCAACCCTGTCAAACATGTTTTCAACTTGCATATAATATAAGTAATAGTAAACCTATAAGTTGCATAAAGTATAAGATGTTCATATCGTAATACATTTTACATCGATTTGTTAAGGGTGGAATACAACGATTGGTTAGATTTGTTAGAGAATCTCATCGGTGAGGTTAGTCATGGAAGCCCATTAAGCTAATCAAATACAATTCAGCGTACTTTTATTTTTAATTGGACGGGACATACGACTTCCGATAAAAAAAAAGTCGTTTCCCCGCTTTTCATATGCTTCAAAATAAAGCGCGCAAATATCTTTCTCTTGATGTTTCCAAAGCGCTTTCACATCTTTAGCCATCTTTTGACTAAAATTCCTTGGAGCCTAAGGAGAGGCAAAAAAAAAAAAAATTAATAATATTAAAAAAAATTATACACTATAAGTAAACCTAAAAAACAGCCATTGTAGTAAGTAATTTAAAGACAATTTAGTAAAAGGTCAAATCACGTTAGATTGAAAAGAGGGAAACGGAAACGACTTACGTCGGGAAGACTCTCTACAAACTTGTCACCCAAGTTCTTTGCCAATCCTTCTTTTTTTCTTAAATAACATTTTTGGTACAGTTGTTCATTCTGAACAACATGTACAATATTGAGCCGGTCAAACCTAAAACAAAATGATCGATCAATCAGCACGGCAAAAACCTATTAAAAAAAAAAACAACAACCACTTGCTCGGACAGTGTCAATGAGAAGCGTGCGGAAGGATTACTTACGATGCCGTGTAGTTATTTTTTTCATTCACGATAAGGTCATGGGGCTCATCTTTTATGTTGTCCTTATTCTTCGTCGACAACAAACGGTGAGGGGACGGCCCATCCTCTTGGGTTCCCCCGAAGAGCCATAACCTGATAAGGTACTCTTGATCACTGTCAGGGTTCAGAACCTGCAAGGAAAAATAAAACCGTGTTACACATGGCAACGTTTGAATAGATTTACAGTTGTAATCTTGGAACTTGTAAAATGTTCCGCTTTACCTTTACTTTCGGCCCCGACGAGTTTTTGGGCGATTTGCCCTCAGAACATTGCCCTCTAAGTGGGCCATGCGGTTTGGCACTCTCCTTGAGGTACCGGAACCGATAGCTCGGTTCCGGTTGTTCTTCAATAACCAACACTGGAAGTGTGGCTGGAATGTACAAGAACAGTTTATAGATAGTTGAATAAACTTCACGCTTCTCCGATGTTGTGGATCAATAATTGATAACACAGGTTTACAAAAAAAAAAAAAGATCAATCTCAGGCGCCGCGGAAAAAACCATCAAACTCTATATTTTTTGGGGTGCTGAATCCGAATCTGACCCCCGTTTTGTCCAGTCACGTCCAAATTTTCGAGATATAGGCGATTTTTTCGTTTTTTCGGCCTTTTTCCGTTTAGAAAATCACAGCTAAGCGTGCGGATGCCCAAAAATTCCACAAAAACTCTCTTCTTACTGGAAATTTATCGCTGATTCCGAAAATATAATATATTATATGAGTTGGTGTCTAAAAACTACGAGAAATGTGTGATTTTGCCAACAAATGTTCAAAAAACGTGGGTTTTTCAAAACCAGTCACGTTTTTTGATACTTTTTACCTCCTACCGTGAATACTACGGCCGTTAAAATTTTTTCCCCAACGAGGTCTTGTAGGTACCTAGATTGTTTCTGCGTCGAATGGGACCAACCGCTATTCTGTACCTTCAATAATAAGGGAGCTATGATTTTTCAAAGTTTCTACCCATTTTGGCCATGTCGTAGAATAATATTCTATTCATATTATGAACTCCTGGAGTCGGCAATGCAACTTGATAACAACAAAACTTTGTTCCGAGGAATATATTGGACTTGGAGGCATCAATTCAGACCGACTCAAAGATGGTTTTATTGAGTTTGGTTAGGGAGAGAGAACGACTCCTCTGCTGAATATTCAGCAGCGGATTAGACCTCTGCACCATCGGCAAACAACCACTTTTTGATGGTTTTATTTATCAGGAACACCGTTATGAATGGAGTCTAGCGCTTGTCTTTCAGGGCTTCAAGTGCAAGTCCGTGAGGTATTTACGGTAGGAGGTAAAAAGTAACAATAAACGTGACTTTGGCATTGAAAAACCCGTTTTTTCAACATTTTTTTGGCAAAATCACACATTTCTCGTCGTTTTAGACACTAACTCATACATATATTTTCGGAATTTCCAGTAAAAAGAGAGTTTTTGTGGAATTTTTGGGCATCCGCACGTTTAGCTGCAATTTTCTGAACTGAAAAAGGCCGAAAAAAAAAAAAACGAAAAATCGCCAATACCTACATATCTCGAAAACTTGACATGACCGGAAATAACGGGGGTCGGATTCGGATTCAGCACCCCAAAAAACATAGAGTTTGATGGTTTTTTCCGCGGCGCCTGAGATTGACCTTTTTTTGTAAACCTGTGTAATCAATAATTATTGCTAGGGTTTAGCGTTATGCCTCTATTGTTTAGGCAAGGATTTTTCAAATAATATTTTACTATATACTTACTGGTCACCCCTTACGTTTCCATACACAGTTTTGTTTGAAAAATGATTTTTTTTAAAATTCTCCCCAGTTGTAGGTAATCAGGAAAACGTGCCCAACTGCCAGTAATGAAACTAATTTTGCTTGATTACTTAAGTCTTATTACAGACTACGGATACTTTATAAAACATACAACTAAGAAAACTTACAAGGAGAGTTATCTTCGTATCCCGAGTCGGGGCTGTGTTGGACATTCTGCCGAGCAGAATTTTCGATCAGATTCGCATAAACTGGAACTGAAACAAAGCGCAGAGTTGATCAGCTTCGTGGGAAAGAACCTCTACTTTGCAACTGGGGATAAAATTTATCGTCCATCACTAGATAACAATTATATCTAGAGGACGATTGGTGCATGTCAGTAGGCTAATCTGCCAACCAAGCTCGTTCACCACATGGTAAAATTATCACAATCAAGATCGTAAACAGCCATCCTCAGTCTGGTCGGATTTCACCTCTTCCTTACCGATCAAAAATGTACCTATCAACAAATTTGACACGTACCGTCAGTTACGTCTAATGTCAAGTGCTGGACCTGATCGCCGACATCTTCAATGACGATTTCCGTTCCCACTTCGTCCGCTGAGTACGTAAACAGGACGTCGACGGGTAGCGACATTCCAGACATTAGCCCAGGGTCACAATACCAAACAAAAAGATGAATGGCCTGATACACTACGGAAGTGGGGAAGCCTTTGAATCGGCACAACCAAAATTTGGATTATTTGACGAAACACCCGTTTTGAAAGATATAGAGGGAACGGAAAACTATCATAACTACGACATTATGTGGTCTAGCCCCTGAGCAAAATTTCGTTTAGACTCAAAACTTTTGAGCAGTGACAACAGATATCTCTGACGGGATTTTCCCCTCATTGCCGGACTTTTCTTCCCGGAGGTTGGACAATTTTTCCCCACGCTCATGACCCTAAAGCCGAACAGCCACTATGATGGTGGCACCATCCCTGTTAATTATAATTTTCTATGAATTACCTCCTATAATATGGGCAGTATACAACGATGCCAGGAACAAGGAAATCAAATTAATTTCTTCTCACAGAGTTCGTCTTGCACGACAGTGACAAAACGTTTCCCGCGCCGTGGGAACTTTACCGCGTAGTGGTAGCAATGACGCCTCGTGTAGGCTACTTCCACTTCTTCTTCTTCATGATCGAAGAAAATTCTGATTGGCTTATAGGTACGTTTCAAGAGGTCTAGATTCCAAAAACGAAATGTTCAAGGAAGGTTCCGCCGTTCGAGCCGTTTTGGGTAGTAGGAATTTTTTTTAAAATCTGAAATTTCGACAAAATACACCGTTTACCATCTAGTTGTGCCCGCAAAGTTTTCAGCCCGATCGCCCAAACCAGTGGGGCGCTATGGGGCTAAAATGTGACAACGGGACGGGGTTTTGGAGGTTTTCGGCGCTGGTATTGAGGCGAATCCCTGCGTCAGGGTGTGATTGTATTTTGCATTTTTAGGTGAAACACATTACCTACCTACCAATTTGATGGACAATTTGATTAATTTGGGATTTACGTTCTGCAATGTAAATGTAAAGAATGGAAAATAATGGGAAGCCACTCAGTTTGTTCGAATTGAGTAACCTATTTTGGTATATTTTCCATCTACTATCTATCTGTCTATATTGAGAGAATGTCATAATCATTCTCTTTCTGTATGTCTGTCTGTATGTGCCCTAGGGATGGGTATCGATGTATCGATGTTTCAAAAACATCGATGTTTACTCTTCGATGTTTTTTAGACATCGATGTTTTCCCCCCAAACATCGATGTTTTTTCGTGAAAAAAAAAATTTTGTTTAAAATATAATTTTTGTAAAATTTTGTTTTGATGGTCGTTTACGTAAAAATAGTAGATACTTTTATACCTGACCAGTTCATGTTTTATAAATGCTTACTCGGTTGTTTATTTTTTTTAAATAAAAATAATAGGTACAGATTCAAGAAACATCGATGTGTTATCGGAAATCGATAATTTCAATCAACATTAAATGTTGATTAAATTTTAATATTGATTCGTTATCACTTGTCGTTATCTGAGTTCATGCGGCATCACTCCTGACCGCTTTACTACCTTACTCTGTGCTCCTGACACAAAAACGAAATAAATTATTTCAAATAATCCCTGCTGAGCTCTCGCTGTACTTGAACGCTCCCAACGAAAAAATCGAACAGAACACTTTGGGGTTTTGGATGGTCAACTGCGGGCAACTCTATCATTTCCGAAGTTGTTTTCAAGAATGAACCAAACGTAGCAACATCAGTTCCTTCTGAGATGCTATTCTCTTAAGCAGGCTTAATTTTAAGCTCCTTGAGAAATCGTCTCTCAGAGGAACTGGCGTCAATTTTTTTTTTTTTAGTAAATAATATTATTCTTTACCGACTTTTTTACTGCCTACTTCTTTTTGTCGTTTCAAGTTTTAATGACTTTTTTTCGAATTTTCTACTCAAACTACAGTGGAAAGAATTTTTTTCTCATAACACCCCCCCCCCCCCTTGTCATACATATAAACCATCGATGTATCGAAACATCGATGTTTTTGAGACATCGATGTTTCTTTTTTTAAAATCATCGATGTTTTGTTCATCGATACCCATCCCTACATTGTGCCCTGAAAACATCCGAACGGCTGAAACAATTTCCGTGCGGTGATTTATAGAAAATCCGATCAGGTTTTGGGAAAATCTAGGGATTACTATGAAAAAAATTACTTACTAGGTTTTGCGGAAAAAGATTTTTTCTCCGGCTCTCAATTTGGTATGTGTAGGTACATGCAGCTTCTTGAGGATCAATGGAAGTGAACCTATAACCTAATTATACAGGTGGCATGCACGGGTATAATTCTCCGCTAGCTTTTCACACTGGATCTCAAGCAGATATGATTGGATTGGCACTTAAGTTAGGCTCTTTAGCACAGCTTCTTGGAGATCACTGGGAATAGGGGGCCATACACCTGCCGGTTTATTCGACGCGCCACAGTTTCTTTTTAGGAAACCCGCACGGTTGGAGTGTACCTTCAGTATAATATAATTTTATGTTTTCTCTGATGCTAATGACAAATAGTTTTCTTATCAGGCCTGTTAGATGAGCTTAGTTGCTCGAAACCGGTCCCCACGCTAATTATTGCAACAACAATTATAAATTTTTACGATTTTTACAACAATTACCTATAATTGATTACCTAAATAAACAATTTAGTATTCAAACCAGCAGAGGAGTCGTTCTCTCTCCCTAACCAACTCATTGGATTAGACCTCTGCACCATCGGCAAACAACCACTTTGAGTTCATTGAAGAATCCGGACCTACCCAAGTGAAAATTAACCTTTCTTGTTATTATGAATTATTGTAGGACAAGTCTAGTCAAATCTTAATTAATTAATTTTCTAGTTTTATCAGCAGAAAGTCTGAATTCATTTTGTATGGAGATGATTGGAGTTACCATAATTTGGGAGAGTGCAGTTGGGCGTCTCGCCACAGCACAAAAGAAAATTTCTTGACAGTTAGATGTGGAGGATCTTGAAAACCAATCATTTGGTGAGCCCCGGTAATAATTACTATTATTATTATAATAATTAATAATAATAAATAATAAATTAATAATAATAATTAATATTATTAATTAATTAAAATTATTAATTAGGAAATTTAATTTTGTATAGATAGGTAATCAATATATGTAGGTATCATTATGTAATGTGAAGGACAATAGCCATCAAGATCGATTCTTCTCGTTGAAATGTCAACTGGATAACATTTTCAGTCCAAATTCATTAACTAGATTGACGGACAGATAATTTGAGCGAAAGCTTTTGGAGATGGGTGGGGCTTCATAATGCAGGCGTTTTGCGGGCCCTCTTTGTATTTTTTCTGGGTCTACTACGGGCTAACACCCCCTCCACTATGGTAATTAAGTTGAGAGCCACACGCGATATTCTGTTGCGTCGGTTTTTTTTTCTCCCCACTCCAAAATCGAGTCTGGGCTATTCTCCCCCTTCGTCGTCCGAGACTCCTGGTGACGGTCGCGACGTCGGGGAAAAGTTGACCAGAAGTCGGCCAGCCCCCCCTCAGGGTGCCTACCGCGCTCGACCTGAATTCCCGCCCCCCAGTAAGTTGAAGTTTCCCGAGTTGGAGGCAGCACAAAGTTTAGTCACGCTTTATTAACTCTATGCGAAACAGTCGCGGTTTTCTCTCTGCACAGAAGGCACATTTTGTTTGATCCTCCCCACACCGCAAAGCGGATTTTCCAGAATCCTAGTTCTCGTAGGGGAAATCCCCAATCACTCTTAATTCGAGAAAGCCGTTTCCAAACCGCCACTAAGGAATTATCCTAATTATTAGGAATTGTCTTGTAGTAGTCCTGGAGCTTCCTCACGAATCGACCCAGCTACATTTCAACCATTTCATTCTCTCCAGGTATCGACTCTCGGCACAGTAGTCTACTTTGTACAGGTTTCTTGGGGATACCTTCTTGGCATGTTTCAGCCTGGTGCGCAGCGGGGTGACAGAAAGGGTTTAAACGCACTTCTCAACCTTCTGTCACCCCTCTGCGCACCAGGTCTACTTTGTATGAATTTAGCGTTGAACAAAATTCATATAAGATTCACCCCTGAGATAGAGTTTCTGTCCAACGAGCCGTAAACCACCTGATTGCCATCGAAAACATCCATTCATGGGGTTGATAGGTGCAGGAATTTTCATAATGGCCTAACTATCCAACTGTAGATGGTCCGAATTTTAAAAATGAGCGTCCAACTACAAATGAATCTCGACGAGATCGAAACCACCCAAAGAAAAGCGACGTTGCCTCACCCCGAGAGAAAACTCCTTCTGTCCAAAAACTTTGTAAAGAACGCGGAAAAGTGAGTAAACTAGATGGTAGCTGTGCAAAATATTAATGTTAACCATAGTTCACTGCACAGTCCACATGTGAACAAGCTTCCAATCTGTAATTTTGTCGAGGCATTGGCGGGAGCCAGAACACGTTCCACGCTTTGGATATCTAATCTTCACGAATTCAAGATAAGGACGCAGATCTTTCCGAGATCTTCAAATATCATTGGTTCAACAAAGTATGAAAAATTATTGAATGATGTCTCCATCGCCTTCTAACATACAAAGGATGAACATTAATAAGTATCCTCCAAAACATTGACTCTAAAATTTCGACTTTTCCAGTTTATTTTAAACTGATCTCGATAGGATTATTTACCAGTTTTTTGATATGGATATGTCTATTGGTTGGGCTACGTGAGTACGGCAATTTATACTATAAAATGCTGCAAATTTTACACTAGGGTTTATTATTCTTTGATATAGGTTACTTGTGCAGAAATTTAATTCCGTGTCAATAGGGAAAAAAAATTTTTTTGGAATTTTTTAGGTACTTGAAAAATATTTGACCTCCTGGGATCCTTCAAAAATCCCATTTGTAGCCCCTTGAAAGCCCTACAGATCGCAACAGTGAAATCTGATCGTTCCGGGACCCCAAAAAATGGATTCTAAGTCCAAAAATACTTCGAAAACGACACCTAACTCGATCCCATTGGCAAAAGGATAATGTCGAATTTTGAGGCCGATCGGAGTCCTAGTTCCAAGAATAATAAACCAAAATGCAACATTTACAATGTTTACAAGAATCCAAGAGACATATCCATGCCATGATTTTTTTCCGGTAAGCGGTAAAAATTTCTTTGGTTTTTCAACTGCCGGTGGTGGGTGACAGACGCTAATAATAATTATTATTAGACACATCTCAATCCATTATTAAATTTTCAATGACTCGTGTTTGCTACGTTTTCGTTACGGCATGTTACTGAGCTAGACATCGGCGATTTCTGATGGAAACAATTTTGTTGGACCAATTATCAAGTTTACAATTACCTTGAAGTTGAATTACGGTTTGAATCACCCAGTAGAATTGACCCGCACATGTGAAGCTTTATGGAATCAACCCACTGCCAGGACGAACGAAATTGAAAATACTGTCACAAATGGGTAGATATTAGCTACGCCACCGCTGTGATGATGAAATTGAGCTTGGCACAATAAAAACGGTAGGTACGAAGGGGATGCAGTGAGCGTATCATTGATTTTGTTTCATTTGACATTTTCAAATAAGAGTAAAACTTCGGTATCTCGCTTAGCTCGGCCATATGTGAACCCGATCCAACCCCGCTAGTTATGAAATTCCAAAATCACTGAAGGTAATTGGTGGTAAAGATACAAATTGTATCTATGATTAATGTATTATGTTATCTATGATTTAGTCGTCACCTCCTTGAAGCCCGTTTCAGCATCTTTAGGATAAAAAGGCCTAATTTTAGGGCTTAGGTACTTTTACCGTTCAAGAGGAGAAGGCTCGTGACATAAATACTCAGCCAGCCAGCCACAAGCATGTTCTGTTACATAGATATCCTAACATCGTAATTTCGTTGTCGGACGCCCGCGGAGCGACATAAGTGTCCCCTGTGATGCGGACATTTTTTTAAAAAATATATTTTTTTCTTGGAATAAAACACCCATGTATTCGCGACGGGGGTCGACAATTATATTATTAGTCCTTATGAATATTATTATGTTTCATGATGACATTGAGTAGATTCCAAAACTGAAATGTCCATCCTCCGTCCAGGCAGGTTTGGGCAGTAGGATTTTTTTTTTAAATCTGAGATTTAGACAAAATACTCGGTTTGCAATTAAGTTGCACCTGCAAGGTTTTCGGTCTGATCGCACAATCGCTTTGTGGGGCTAAAAAGGAGCTACGGTAACTTACCGTCGGTAAGGGTTTTGAAGGGTTTAGGCTATTGGGTTGAGTTAGGTGTCATTTTCAAAGTATTAAAATTTAATACTAAGTCTTTACCATACAAATTTTGTGGACGTAAAATCTATTTTTTGGGGCCCACTACCATCCGATTTCGTCGCGAGGATGAATCTACCATAGAGTTCGAATGAGGTGTCGTATTTCGAGTCATTTTGGATGCATAATCCATTGTTCGGACACATCAGTCAAACATTGAACAAGAATTTTTTTTTAATGATTTTTATTGACATAACACTAATTTTTGCACAATTTATAAAAAAAAAAAAAACTTCTTTAAATTTGCAGCGTTTTGGAAAAAGATCGAATACTGGAGCTTAAACTGCAGCCACTCTTCGAAAAACCATACTGTTAAATAATACGGGTCCTGTCTAGAGAGGTAGCTAGAAAAGGGAAGATTTGTAAATTGAGCTCATGTACTTTTGAATAGGTGGTGTCAGTAAATCCACATTAATGGCCACTAATTAGTGGCCGATCTTGAAAGTAGTAACCTCGACATTCGAAAAAATGTCTGAAACGGCACGTTTGGATTAATACTTATATGAATTCGTGTAGGTAATTGACCTCATGCTTACAGGTATGTGTTTTGACCCCTCATATTGAGGAAACTTAACTTGACCCGATAATTATTTTTCTTAGGGTCGTCGACCCATAATGAGCTCTTATCTGACTTTTCCCCTCCGTTTGCGTTCTTGTCGCATTGCAATCTGATGTTAGTAACGGCATGGACTGGGTATCCGCGCTTTTCCTACGTTTCCACAGAACTGGCGTGTCGAGGCGTTGGCGTGTGGATGTGGGAAAGAGATCTTGATAATTGAGTTTATAAAGAGCCTCCTTCCCCAGCGTTTCCTCCCCAAACCCTTCCTGGAGTGTTTTTACTAAATTAAAGTCCGGTGGTAACTGGATTGGTTCATGTGGGAAGACCGTTTTTCGTGTTGTGATGAATTATGGATGTTACTCGATGTATACTTGAGTAACGACATCATGTGCAATTAAGTTTCAGTGGAGAGCTTTTCATTACAACTTGGGCATTAGTTTTGTAAGGTCAGGCAACATGTCGTACACTCACGTTTTAAGACTCCACATTGTAATGCACTTCTGTTAAACCAATGGTATTAAAAATAACAATAATTATTATTGCTGGATCGCATTTTAGATTTAGCACCATGTAATGAACAAATTTCACTTACAATAGTAGGAAATGGATGTTGGGTCTTCTAGCAAGCTCTGAAAAGTGTTCGCCCCGTGCTTCGTCCGGGAAGCGGTTTTTGTTACCCTCGAGACTTTTTTGGCCATTTTGTCACTTATTGTACGGCGATTTGTTTTCATACTGGCAACCGAACCGTTTAAATAGAAGCCGCGATTTCACTGAAACCGGAACGGATTGATGGGGACCTTTTATATAGGGACGCCTGTCACGCCCCCATCCTTCGGAAGAGATGCTGCTTGATGGGCGGAGGTTCGCCGCCATTTTGGCCATTGAGGAACCTCCCTTGGCTGTCCGAAGGACCGATCTATGAGCAGGTTCATCAACCTCTGAATCCTCGTTGAAATTGACTGAACATCTAAATATCCACTGAGAGAATTGGAAGTATGTATACCTACTCTACCCATCATTCGCAGAAACGATTGCACAAAAAGCATAAGTACCTGGTTACCATTAAATGACCACCGTTGAGAATAGGTAATTAAATTTAAATTATTTAAATTTGTCGGTAAAATTCAAGGTAAACCCGCAAGACGGAAGATAATCATATGAAATCTACTCTTTTTAGCTTATACCCACTATACAGGTATTTTATGTAGGTAGGTCTACATAAAATTGCCCAAAAAATAAGCTCAATAATAGTTATTGTTTTGGTGAATGGTAAAACTGACGATTGTACCTTCCCCCGGTTATACTTATTTACTATAATAATATTGTAGTAGTTACTACTATTATGCACAAGTGACATTATATGGAACCAGAACATAATATGTTTATTATAAATTTATTAGAATATTATTCTACAACTATAATATAGTATATTTAATTAGCATTCAATGCTAATTAAATATAACGGGGGAGGTAGAATCGTCAGTTTAATTAAATTTTCTGAAAATCTCAGTCTTCGATATAGTGTATCGTATCATAAATCATATTAGGATATCGAAGTCTTCATCATTGCCAGGCTAGAGGTACCTATAAACATTGTCCCACGTTTCCCGGTGTAGGTACGTACGGAACGGCCTGAATAATTTGAAGAGGCTTAAGCCTTTCAATTAGGTTTCAATGAGGCTTAAGCGTTTCAATGAATTCATTGAAATAAAATAGGTACTCATAGGAAGATAGTATACCTACCTATGCATACTGGGTTGGCAACACGCGCAGAACCGGTCCCTGTATGTACACACTTGTATACCGACATGCAGGTAGGTATAACTTTCCTATGTATAGAAAAGTTAGTGAGTTTCTGAAACTCACGAGCTTCCTCGTGGAAGCAAGGATTCGTGTCTTGAAATGTGAACCAGTTTTCCATCGGAAATAATCAGACAGGGAAATATACATATTGTGCGTGTTCCTAAAATTCTGAGAATCTTTCACACATTACAAAACTAGAAGTAAAACCGGAGATAATAACTGTTATTATCTTTCGAAATCACTTCCGAGTCCTCTTAATCGGGGTGAATAGGATATTCTTGGGCAATGAGTCGTGCTCCTACTAGTGAAAATGACCAAAACATAGTTTGCCAACTGTGATTTATTATACAAAATAGTTTGGAAATTTTACAAAACGATTTTTGTACGTTCAGCCGTTCAAATGTACTTACATTCCAAACCTGGCGTTCCCTGCCATATCTACCAACAAGTGGGAAGCAGAAAGGTTGCGCTCATCTATTCCAAATTTCTTTGGTGGGTACGGAGTTAAGTTTGTAAGCCAAGTTACCTACTTTTACTCGTTTGTGCCCGCAAAATTGGTTACAAACTTACCTACACAATAAACTGCCCACGTATGTTCAATTCGAGTGATCTATTGGGCAGATGAATAGGGGGAGGGCTCAGTTCCTGAGTCGAAACGTCCTGCACTCATGAAGCGCATGTTATTTCAATAAATACAATATATTATTCCTTTCGTCTCATTCGTCAATCCAACTCCGATTATTACCGGAGTTAGTATCAATGACCGGCCAATGAGGTGCACCTACAGTCAAAATTGCATCAGAAATTATTGGTGCTCGTCCACTGGAAGCGTATTAGAGAGGCGAGGCGCTTTGCGCAGCACAAGAGGCGACAGAACAAGCTGCAAAGAGCGGCAGGGGTCGTCCACTGCAAGCGCCTTCGAGCGTCGGGCTTCAAGTTTGTTTTCAACAAAAAAACAAATTCCCGGAGTTTCTATTTCAGCAGAGGAGTCATCATTCTTCCTAATCTCCACATCTGTTGTCAGCAGTGCTACCTGTGCTTACCCAGGGTGGAAACTACGAGAACAACAGTGGTCCTTAACGCAGTGTCATCTACCAAAACAAAAACAATTTTTTTTTTATTAATTCAACTTTATTTTGTAAAAAAAAAAAGGAGGCAAAAAATGGTTAGCTGGTCCTACAGTAACTCTTATGATAATTCCTTCAAATCACGCTCTGCTTCACCATTTAAATGATACTGAGACCCTGATAACACGTTTAACATAGGTTCCAGTTTCGGATGTGGCAAGATTTTGAAAATGACGAACCGGGAGGTTCGACCGTGAAGATTCGTTTTGGTTTATTAATCTTGGAATGACACACCATCATGAACATACCATTGATCGGCATCAAAAATTTGACCTTGTATGTTTCAAGATGTGGATTTCAAAAATGTTAAAAAAGAAAAGAAATTGTGGCAGAATATATTCTGCATATATGCGGCCCACCATCTGGTTGTGCCGGTCACAATAGATCACACTCGAGGTCGCGGTGACGCAGGGGATGATAGCATCCCCCTTATCTGTCAAAAAAAAAAAAAAAAAAAAAAAAATCTGGTTGTGCCACCATCTGGTTCTGCCAAACCTGTGGGCTCTTTGGAGCTAAAAAGGGGCTGAGGGATTGGTTTTGAAGGGTTTCAGCAATTGGGTTGAAATGGGTGTTGTTTTCGGAGTATTTTTGGATGAAGAATCAATTTTTTGGGGACCCCCATTTGTTGACTGTAAATTAAATTCTTTTCAAACTATTTTTAGTAAGTGGGTAATTTGTTGTTGTCATAAAATGCCATTCGAGTAAAATGCGAGGTTAGATGTCACACATCCAAACTAAGGGTAGGCATTATTCAGAAGAACCCTCAAAATGTGTCATGGCTTGTTGAAACACACCAAATCAGTTAAAGAAGAGAGTTAGTGCGATGAATTTCCTGTCCAAGCTGTTTCTGCCCTTAAACTGTACAAAATGGGTATAATATACAAAAGTAATTTATGATTTCCACAAACCTCAGGGGGCTTGGACCTTTTTTTGACGGGTTGAAAGGTTTTTTACTTAGAATTGAAACCAATAGATCTTTCCAGCCGGCAGGTTCGAGAGGGTCGGTTCACGTCAACTTTTTTTCATACTAATATTTCTCTCAGTTTTATGTCAATCACGTGAAACCCGTGAAAAGTGGGGGGGGGGGGGGGGCGCTCAGTCCTTCTCGTAAAATTCAAGACTATAATGGAAGTCCATAAAAGTTGAAAATGAAAAATACTGGGCGAACGAGGGCTACAGAGAATGTTCCTACTTCTTTGATGCGGACTTCTTTGAATCCTCTTAGCGACTTCGAATTTTAATAATTGAAAAGACATTAATTTTCCACGCCTGTTATAGCAAATCGACAAGACTTTTCCATTATAATACCTTCCTTCCTTTATCCTCGTCAAAATACAAAGAATCTTGAAAACAGTCGCTTAGGACTACGAGTATTATAAAATGGTGGACTTCCGCCGAAAATGGTAAATAGATAGGAGGGTTCGCCGACCGATTGAACGCAGAAAACATTTGTGTCGATGACGAAACTTCGATGATCGAGGGAAACCGTAGGTTAACCAACGCCACACCGAACGGCTGATCACAAGTTTTCTAAAGACGTTAGGTGCTTGTCGTATGTATACCTGTATACAGAAGACTGCCGTCTGAATACAGTCTTAATCGTCTACAGTAGACTGTCTACTGAATACGATATATTGCATATAGGTATGCAATATGCATTTAAGTATATAATAGAAATCGTTTACAATAACCGTCAACTGTTGACAAAGAAGCCCGGTCCCTTGGGTGTATACTATACGCGATTTTTACTGTACCTATCAAAAAAATTGAACCGCTCTCAGTCTTCCTTGGACGTAAACTATGCGTCAAACTCCCACGAAGGCAAAAACTCAGGCAGAACTACCACGTGAAATAGGTATCTTTGGTACCTACCTAACATGACATACCCTACTTACTGTCAACTGATTCCTGATGAACGAACTACAATAACTGAACTGAAAAACTGAGCAATGTACAGACTTTTGTTTCAACTTCCTAACAATATGGTAGTTAGATACTCACAATGTTCGTCGTCGTCAGATAAAACACTAAAACTCTCGATCGAAGTTAATGTAACCGGCTCACTGTTAGAGAACGAATCAGTATAAGTGATATTATGCTCCGGGGTCCACATAATGCCAACTCGATACCGCACTATTTTGGCCGCGTTATGACCGAATCACCGTTTCTATAATTAGATATAGTGGGCACGACGTCGCCCGTACCTACTTGCTCAGCGGCGATACTTTTATAAATTCAGCCCGAAAGGAGGAAAACACGAATGCAATGTGAGCAATAGAGGTGGGGCAGTAGTGCTCTTGTTGCAGACTGAAAGTGGGGAGTGATGTTACGTCAGTCTCCCGCAGTTTTGATGGAAATCCCGTTTGTCTGTGGATTACAGAATGAAGTGCCCTTGACGCCTGACTCCCACCGTCCAGGTTGGCCTGGTATCAGTTCGGTGACTCATCCCTGCTAATAGCACTACCATCCTGAAATGTTAAATGATCGAAAACGTCTTGTTGCTAACCGAACAATTCGGACGGAAATAATCGTTCTACCTACCACTCTGCATGTCAACCATTCATTAGCCACACTCAACGAACGTAAAATCGCACTCAGGTACAAATTGTTAATGGCTTATCTCCATTAATAATAATTGTGCCCCGAGGATCAAAACACGCTTACATTTTACAAAGTAGGAGTTCAGACAGCTTCTTATAAATTTTTCTCGCTTGGAAATTTCCGTTGGTAACAAACGAGCACTTTCCCACCAAAAATTATAAAAAGGTTAGGGTTATTGCCAATACGTTCTTTATCCACAGATCCATGTAGGATAGAGCACGTTTTGATCTCAAGGTGTCCTCTCAGCCAATTAGAACCGAGCGTTCTTAGCGATGATATAAAAATAATAATGAATTCAATGTGTTAAATTGACCGACCTTCGACCACTTTCCACCCACATTCATTGAAACGGACAACATCATCTTCAACAATAAATCAATAATTGATTTAATGGGTTGATGGCAACATTGTGTATGAATTCGTTGGAGTTTGTGTGAGTTTTAGTGCTAGAGTATGTGCTAGTAAGAATTAAAACGTAGGTACTGTCACCGCTCTCTACCCCGTACCTACCTACTCCCCCTTATTTTTGAATTAATTGAAATTTTCATAATATTCTAATGTTATAATTAGAATATTATTCAAAATTCGCAACCTCGTTTTAGATATCCCCCCCCCCCCCTTTGGTATCAGCAGAAATATTTTTCAATACCGGATATGAAGGTTGAGAACCGACTGTACTTCAGATAAATAATCCGATATACCCGTATCAGTTTAATGAACACACAGTAGGTATATTGAAATAGGACCTATTTGAAACCTACCTGGTAGCCCTTTCAACCAAACCCCAATACCACGAGTAAATACAATGACAATGGGGTATCAGCGACAAACATTGTAACAGAATATTGAAATTATCTTCTCCACTATCATAGGGACTTTTGTTTTTCTTCCCACTTGTCCGAATTTTCAGCCCACCCTTACCACCACCAAATTTCCTTCCTTCCTACCCCGTCTAAGAGGTGGTGGTAAAAAGTTTAAAACAAAAAGAATATGCAGAGCCACGAAGTAAAATAGAAGTTAGAGATTCGATATCAGTTAGTAGTAATTACTACCTACCACAATAATCTAGGGTATTAAACCCTATCCAACCCCCCCCCCCCCCCTTCGTTGATTTTATGTCCTGTTGAATCAAGTATCTACCTACCTACTTCACTGATGTGCCCAGTTTCTAGTAAACCTTCGTGCAAAATTGTTGCCTTTGAGTCATCATTGGTCTAGAACCAACACGCCGGGTCTGTTCAGATTAAATTTGAACGAGACTACCCACGTAAAGTATCAAGTAAATTGGGTGCACGAGTAGGATTCTCGTCTTATTTCATCCTTCGGACATCACATCAATTGGTAGCTACCAAAGAGGGCTATCACACTACTATCCACATGCGAGAATAAAATAATGCTCCATCAATTTTTTTTTCTGTCCTCAATATCGATGAGATGAAGGCATAAATTCTTATGAAGAATGATAATGTTGAATGCATACAATAATATGACGTAAAAGATCCTAGTTAGGTTTATGCAGATGAAACAGATTTTGCGTTTTCCAAAACTGACTCACTCAATTGAGGGCTTCAGTCCGTTTTGATCCCAGAGGGTTGAATTGTAAGTGTAGGCAGCAAGTATAATAAATTGTTTAAGGGCTTTTGTGGCAATTTCCTACACGCCGAGGTAGCAAAAGTAAAGTTAAATATGAAGTAGGTATAAGTTATACTGTATAACGCTAAGCGCCAATACTGGCTGACACCTCCTCCCCACAAATAGGTAGGAACTACTATTTGATTTGGTAGGATCCTACTAGAAGATTTTTGGGTGGCCTTCGAAGACTTGGATGAGGTCAATCATTCATCAATCAGTCAAACTTCAATTTTTATCGTAATTTTGAGGACAAAACGTGGAAAGGAACAGTATGAGGTGGTTGCTTCGAGATACATTTCATGCAGTGATAAGATCTCATTTGGACTGGGTTAGCGTGCTATGGCATAACTGGGTCACGGAATCCGTAAAACGGTCTCTTCCCTCCGACCACCTCTGCTGACTTGTGTTCCCTCTTATTCTAATGGTACTCAGTCTACGAAAGAATAAATCTCGTTCCTAAATATACCCAACGACTTCTAGTTTCCTCTGTTCCATCTGACTGGCTTACATAATCCCTGCTTCATATTCACCAGGTTTTCTAAGTGTCCATCATGTTCACAATAAGCACGTATCCATAGTGGCCTTGGTCGGTCACCACACATAAGAAATTTTATTTCAATACCTATTAAATATTTCAGTGGGTATTGAAAAAATTTTTAGTCTGCCTCCACCACCATAAAAATGTTCAGTCACGGCGTTGTCGTAATTAAATTGGAGCTAGGCTTGATTGAATTCAAGTTTAATAAACTTGAATTCAATCAAGCGTAGCTCCAATTCAGAGAGGATAGATAAATTGCATCCTATTCTGAGAAGATAGATATTCTCAGAATAGGATGCAATTTCCTCTTGGAGGTTCGCTGATTGTAAGAAAGTTTACGTGTATCAAAGTAATATCGATCCTGACCTGTCTTTACGTTCTTCACCTCGTTCCCTCTGTGGCTTCAAAACTATCTTCGGACCTCATTGAACAAAATTGATGTCACCTACCACTTTCAAGGCAGGTTTTGATGTAACCCTAGAGACCATTTTGGTTTATTATTCTTGGAGCTCCTGGAATAATTCACCTATGTAATCGCGACGGAGGTTGACAATTCTGATCGGCCTCAAAATTTGTCATTAGACGTTTCAAGAGTCTAGATTCCAAAAACCAAATATCCGCCATCCCAGCCGTTTTGGGCAGAATTTCATTTTTTTAAATCTGGCATGCTGATAAAATACTCAGTTTACCATCCAGTTGTGCCCGCAAGGTTTTCAGCCCGATCACCCTAACCCGTGGGGCGCTATGTAGCTAAAATGTGTCTACGGGAGGGTTTTTTAAAAAAGGTTTTCGGGTATGGGATCGTTTTCGAACTAGGTATTTTTGGGCGTAGAATCCATTTTTGGGGGTCCCAGAACGATCAGATTTCACTTTAGGGATCTATGGGGCTACAATGGGATTTTTGAAAGGTCCTAGGAGGTCAAATAAGGTGTCGTTTACCGAGTAATTTTGGAAGCAAAATCCATTTTTGAGGTCCCACATCTGTCCAAACATTGTACAGAAAAAGATTTTTTTTAAATTTCCAAAATTTTTTCGAATGACAGAATTAAGTGTTGCACAATTAACCGATATAAAAGAATAATAAATCCTTGCGTAAAATTTGCAGCGTTTTGGAATGTTGTTGGAAGCCGTTCGAAGCCTACATTGTCGCTGTTCTTATGTTAGGGCGTCCCTACGTCGCAATATCCAACTTTGGCAAATCGAAAATGTCCACACAACAGTTGTATTGTAACTGTATTGTGAGAATGAATACGCCCTTTAACTTTATTTTTCTTTCCAAGTACTATTTTCTCCAGTTTAGTCCAGGCAACGAAGCATTTGAGGTAGAAAAAAATAGGGTAAAAGCCAACATTTGCACACACGTAGGGGGGAGGTGTCTTGAATAACGTACTAAAAGTTCTTGTGGGTGGTGGTGCAGCGTTTGGAGAAGGGTGTCTTCAAAGGTCCCTTTTTCAGGTTTTTCGTGAATATCTCGGAAACGGTCCCTTTTTCGACAAACCATGCCCCATAGTAAATGAAAGATGATACAATTCTGTACAACTTTGATTGTAAACACTTTATCCAAATTCCGAACCGCTTTCGAGATATATATTTGGAAATCAGATTTTTATCTCACGTTTTTTGGAAAACTTCGTCCATTGGCGTCTGAACGGTTGACATGAGAGAAAAGCTGTAGTTACAAGTAAAGGTTGTAGAGCATTAAATTACATATCTTTAAGAACATAATATGTTCTTAAAGATAATAATTATTTATCAGTGATCATTCAAAAGTTACGCCAATGTCAAAATCCTAACGATTTTTGTCATTTTTCCCCAAAAGTTGACAGGCCACTATTCTGAGCGTAATCGATACCGATAAATTCCCATTATGAACTGAAGCGTTACTGTGATCCGGTACCTATTCATATCCATGGGCGCAACTAGACGTCACATTAAATGTGATTACATTTCAAAATCGGCGTGGGGACACGGAGGCATCGCCCCTTCCCTTCCGTCTGTAGAAGGCCACGATGGTCGTAACGATTCACGGATTCTGCATTTCCATTTATTGCAGGCTTTGGCCTGGGGGAAACTGACCCATTCAAACAAATCTCTGAGTCTGAGAACCTTACGGTAGCCTCGTAATCGCTAGCCAACCCGTGGAAACCCTCGACCGCCCCACCGGTAGCACTGCAGGTGTGTTGTATGATACATACCTACTTGTACAACTTGTATCAGGACGATTCCAGTGTAACTACACGGACCAGTCTCTCCGCCTCCAACACCTCCAACGAAGCGGATTCGGGATGTTACTTTCATGCTTAATTAACCCATACATCCCGGAGGGAGTATCTAGGAACTATCTGGTAGTTACTACCAGTTACACCCTCCAACATAAACGGTGGCATGAACAGAGTTTGGGCAAGAACTGGGAAAGACCTCCACCATGACGAACAGCCTTTTTCTTACCGGTAACTCACATAGATGCACAAAAAAGTCAAGTTCAGTTCCTGTAAAGAACGCTCAGTTACCTTGTTTGCACAAACTGGCTTCCATAGTTCCGTTTGTGCAATCCGAACTCCACAGTTGGTTGACGTCCTCACGCGCTTTGTGCAGTTGAAGCGGTGCCAGGCCTTGTGTCCTTTGAAAACTGTTAATTTAGCGGTTGGAAGATGGATGAATTTTTTCAATCAAACATTCATACGCTAATTATTTCGAACTGCGCACAAACAAGGCAATGACTCATGAAAGCAATAAGGGAATCATCCACAGTCTGTTTAAACATCACTAATGAGCCCTGTCCTCAGTGATGCCAAATGACTTCAACCAAAACCCCCTGCATCGCTGAAAAAAAACCCTAGAAACCCCCTAAAAAAGATAAAATACCCCCCCAAAAACCCCTGAAGATGTGAATGAAAAGGAGAAAATTAAATTTACTTTAACATTTAATGTAAATAAATAAAATAGATATTTACTACAGCTATATAATACAAAAATATATCAACCCATAACCGATTACATTAGGAAATACCAATTAAGTGTCGCAACCCAAACCGCCAGAATACATCTAATAATTCCTCCTCCGGTCTTTTGGTTACAATGTATCTACGATCATGGCATGATCGTAGATATTGGAAGTAAAGAGGGATAGGTAGCATGTTTTCAGTAGGAAAAACTGGACACAGGAAATGCCTTCATTTCGAAGATGGTACCTAACCATCAGAATATAATTTACTTTGAATTAAGTCGATGGAGGTAGGTACGATTTCTTAATTTTGTTTTGACTGTGTTGTAAACTGAGAACGCTCTCTCAACTACAGCGTTCGAAATCGGGAGTGACAATAGCGAGAGAGCGAAATAACCATCGTTTTTGAAGTTCAAAATGTTCTCAGCACTGTCAATTTTAGTTAGAAACGACAATATTAGTTAGGAACGATTTTTAAAGAATCATGAAATCTTGGAACAGCAGAAGGACATCAATTTTCTCACTCTGGAACAGTGAATTTGTTTTACAAATTGGGCCTAAAGAAATTTTCAAAAATACAAGGAATGCTTTGTAAGCAGGTACCTACTTTCATTATGTTAATAATTATTATCTGCTCAGCTGCATAGCAGCGATCTTCTTGCATGGCAATTTTGAAAAAATTGAACAGGTCATCCCTCTGGTCGAGTACAATGTTGACGGCTGCATCTCGAGCTAACCACCATGTGCCAGCTAATTTTGGTATCCTACGAAGAGGACTAGAGCGAGTTCCCTCGCAGAATGTTTTGTACTCAGCCAGCCTTTTCGGGCTAAGTGAGAAGTAATTGTGGCATTCCCATATCAAAAACTCCAATTGCCGAGGCAGCTCTTTGCACGAGTATTCGGCGCATAAATGCAAGGAATGACAAACGCACTTTACAAGAATGAAATCTGGAACGACAGCCCTGATAAGAACTGCCAATGACGAACGAGATCCAACCATAACGTTAGCATTGTCAGTGCCAATTATTGGTATTAGACCAATAAGGTTTTCAAACTTCAAAATTTGATTTAATCATCCTGAGCGAGCTGACTAGTAAGTAATAGCTTTAAATATGTATTCAGCTGAGCAGCTGTCAATGCAAACAATTCGATAGAAAGTGGTTACAATTCGTTTTTTCGCAACTGAGAAATATTTTATGATCATGCAAAGCGTTTTACACGTGGACAAATCCGTGCTCTCATCAATGATGAGCGAATAATTAGAATCTCCCACATCTTCCATCAAGCATTTTATCATGCTAGGCCCCAACAGATTTTATCATTTAATAATGATTAACAGGAAGTTTTCATTTTTTCCCGTCACGACATAAAAAAGCGTTACGCAACATAATCGCGAAAACTATAATCACATGATTGGTCTGTAAGGAAGTTTGGCGGTTGGTTACTAGAAACTGTTTCTACTCGACAAGTATAGGTCGACAAACATTTTTTGTGGAAAAAATAGCATAAAATTAATCATTATTAAATGATCTGACTGTAGAACCATGGGTCTACGGTCCGTTTTTTATAAGCATCGAACATTTTGTCCTATGCTACTTAGTGCTTCTTCTAAACTTCAAAGTACTTACTGCTATTATATACCTTCTGCCCAATGATATTATCCAAGGATACTAATCTATAGGAATCCTATCCAATCTATAGGATCCTCATTTATAGGAATGGTTTGTGCCCCACACAACCTACGTGGCGATTTCACAGGAAAATTCTCGTGTGTATCGTTAGAAAATTATTATTGTTATAACGATAATAATTTTCGAACGATTTAAATTGAACTTGAATAAAAACGGGGTTATACATTTCGGATGATACCGCGAAGGTTCCCGTCGACTGAAAAGGATGGCCGCAATGGTTCCCATCTAAGAGCTCGTTCGAAGACCCCTGTGGCCGCGAAGGTCCCGTCTGTGAACTCTGGTTCTGAGCCCCCTACGATTTTCATCGATGGGACCTTCAAGAGCTGTACAAAGATGTTTTACCAGCTATTCACAATTTTCATAAAGAGTGGTGGATTTTACGTACCCTTAGCCTTCAGTCTCCTACCCGACAAGACTGGTGGTAGCTACCAGTATGTTTTCGCCAAGATTTCCGATTTCTTCCAGGGCGACACCGTTTTTGCTGATTTCGAGTTAGATATTCATAGCGCAACTCGGGCTCAGTAGCCAGAAGCCAAGGTCCGTGGCTGTAGGTTCCATCTGGCCCAATCTTGGTGGAGAAGAATTCAAAAAGAGGGCCTCACCAATGAGTTCAAGGACACGGATTCGGAAATTGGAAAAGTCCTGAGGCTGTTCTTCGGCTTACCCCTTCTCCCGCCTGAAGAAGTACAGAACTGCTTTTATGACGACTTGATGGCCTTGAAACCAGTGCATAGGAAGTTGGACCGATTCTTCGACTTCATCCATGACAATTACATTAGGCCCGATTGCATGTTTCCTCCTTATATGTGGGCTGAATTCATTCTCCGTATGTGTGGCTGACCGGACGACGAATTGCTGCGAGTCATTTCATGGCAAACTGAACAGCGAATTTACCAGTGCTCATCCCAACATATATAATTTCATGGAGACGTTGAAATCTCTCCAGGCGATGACGTACATCAAACTTCGCAGCATGAATGAGAGGAAGCAGACAAAGCGTCAAGCCCACAAGTCGCAAGATATTCAGCGGATGATGGAAATGTTCAAGACAGGGGAAATCACCCGACTTCAATTTGTGAAGGCAGTCAGCTTCAAATTTAATCCCACTCATTGACAGATGAAGCGTAATTATTATAATATATTATACAAGTTTGTCTATAAATACATTTGAACGGATTATGGCGTCCGCACACGCATGAGAGTGGCATCATTATGGGACCCACCGCATTATGGCTTCCACATACGGGTGTCACAAGCACCTTCAACGTTAACAGTGCCGTGATTAATTATAAAATCGATTAGGAGCAACATTGAGGATGCAGTAATGTACCAAAATGAACTCAAGTATATTGCACGTAGTTCCAGCAAATTCCGCAACTAGCGTGGCCTACGGAGGCAAATCAGTATATTCTGAAACGAAAAGTGGTTCAAATCCAAGTGCAGGTAGGTTCAAAGACAAATGCAACTCTTCACATTACTCCCAGAATTTATAACGGACGAGGCACCTGGTGAAGGGGTTTGCAACCCTTTAGTGGACCATGGGTATTTAAATGAAACAATTTTTTTTGTATCATTGTGGGCGGAGAGGAATAATCACTAAGTAATGACATTGCGCGGGCTACCAATTTGATTAGCAAGGCACGCCAACACCTTAAAAACCTTGAGGGTACGTTGCACTTGAGGGAGTGTCATTTCGGTACTTGCACCTGGCTAAACAATTCCTTCGCCTCTAGGACGAATGATTAATGTTAAAAAAAAAAAAAAATTAAATTAAGGTTGACTGTCATCGGAAAATATTTTCGGAATTTTAAATTTTTTTTTTTTTTTTTTTTTTCAAAGGGGGGGAGGGAACCATGAGGCATGTTGGCGAATTCTTGTGATGCTTACCATTGTTTTAATGAATGTAACCAATGGTGACCAATGGTTAGGATGGTGGACAGAGGGTTAGAAACGGTGACAGATGGTTTAGGATTGTTAGAGATGGTTAGGTATGGTTAGGGATGGTTACCGATTGTTAGGGATGGTTATCAATGGTTACAGATGGTTAGGGATGGTTATCAATGGTTACAGATGGTTAGGGATGGTTAGGGATGGTTAAGGATTGTTAGAGATGGTTAGGTATGGTTAGGGATTGTTAGAGATGGTTAGGTATGGTTAGGGATGGTTAGGTATGGTTATGGATGATGACCAATGGTTAGCGATGGTTATAAATGGTTAGGGATGGTTTAATCCGCAGTTTTCTTACAGATAACACATCAAGGAGGACAGTACGGTAAAGGTTGTCATGGACCACATATGCCCTTTTCACACAATTGGTGATTTTGTGACAACAATTGTGGAATTTTGTCGTGTTTGTCACATGGTGGTTGCGGCCTGGCGGGGCGGTCGTTGCGGCCTGGCGGGGCCGCCTGTTGACATTGTGTCACTGCACACGGGTTCCCCATGCCATGGTAACGGGTATGTGTGGATGTTAGGGCATTCAATCATCCCTGGCTTTGGCCCACCAACGTACACGGGTGTTGCCCCCCCCCCCCCCCCCCCCCCCCCCATATCCCAAAAAAAGAATAAAAAATTAAAACCCCAGTCAATGGGGTTATCAGGCCGACAACAACATGAGCAGCTGAGGGTTGAGGAAGGTGTAAAACCCTGTTTTTCACCTTAGCTGAAGTCCTCCCTTATGTTTGGAATATGGTCCCATTCAATAGAAATGAGTTATTTCGCAACGTCCACATTTGGGGAAAACGTGGTTTTTGGTGACCAAGATTTCACCCACGTTAATGGGGGTTTCTGGACTAAAAAACCTCAGTACCACGCTATTTTGAACTTTAAAACCCGTTTTTTCGTCGAGTTCCCGTCTTCGGATTCAAACGAACCCGGTCCCATCTTGTTCGGCGTGGTCCAAACCCTGTGGAAACGCCTTCCGTCGTTTTTCCACATTCCACATCCTTAACGCCGTGTTGTGCGCCAAAAAAAGCCGTCATTACGAGGGAATTTAGAATTTTATAACCATTTTTCGAGGCGTTCCCGTCCTCGGATGCGATTGAAACCAGTCCCATTGTGTTGAGGAGGTCGAAATCTATGGAAAAACGACTTTATTATTACCAAAAATGACCCCCACATAAGGGTTATTAGGGGTGTAGCAGCAATGAAGCCCCGTTGTGCAAGTTTGAACGGGCTTTTTACCACGTTCCCGTTCTTGGATCGTCTTGAAATTGGTCCCATCTTGTTCGGCGTGACCCGAACCATGGGGAAACGTCTTCTTTTTTTCCTGATTCGACATCCTTAATGGGTGTTCTGCGGTAAAACGGCATTAGTAGGACGCAATTTAGAATTTAAAACCATTTTTCATGACGTTCCCGTCCTCGGATTGGCTCGAAAGTGGTCTCATTGTGTTCAGGGGGTCGAAATACATGAGAAAAATGCTTGACTTTTCTCAAAAACGACCTCCTATAGGGGGGTAGCAGGTGGTAGCACCCTTGGTAGCAGGTGTTTCGGACTTTAAAGCCCTTTTTCGAAGGGTTCCCGTTTTCGGATCGTCTTGAAATTGGTCCCATTCGATTCGGCGTGGCCGAAACCTGGGGAAAACGAGGTTAGTTGGTTCAAAAACGGGCCCTTTAAGGGCTTTTTAGTGGAAGTAGCAGAAGTAGCAGGTCTGGTCAGAAAGTCTTCTAAGGTTATACACTACACTCGTTTATTATGTCATACGTATATATATTAAACGTCTTATATACATATATCTTACTCTCTCTCTAGCATCTCTCTATTTCTTTCTAAGCAAAATTATATATATATATATATGTGGTCTCCTACCTACCTACGTCCGCCATGAACTCTACATCCGCCATGAACAGCACGTTCAGAACATTTTTTCCTTTTCCGCGGGATGTTTGGTGAAGAACGCCATTGTGTTTTGTCAATAGAAACTTGAGTTAGTTCGTTGTGGTTTAATTACAACTTTATTTATTCGACTTGCTTACTTTTTCGTTTATTCGACATGCCTTCGGACACGGAAGCCCTAGGGGATGATGAGCCGACAAAATCAGAAGTGGGATGACGAAATCTGACGCTCACGGGAAGAAGGAATGCAGTTTACCAGATCCTACATTGTTGGCTATTTTGGAGGCTCAAAATCGAAGGTATGAAGCTTTGATTCAACAGTTGCTTACATCAGCCCAACGCAAAACTCTACCATTGCCTACATTTGATTCTAAGGCTAATGGTGCCGACCCCCAGTCATGGATAGTAACAGCTGAGTGCTGCATTGGAGAAATTGACCAGGTTGGAGGACCATTGATTATTGCCATAAGCCAAGCAATGAAAGGAGACGCTGCAGCTTGGTTTTCAACGGTTGTGAATCCCGCCTTGACATGGGAAACTTTCAAATCTGCATTTTTAACTCAGTGGGGTATTTTGGACACACCAGCAGCTGTATGCCTTCAATTTCTTTCGTCACAACCCCGTGATAAAGATGAAACCTACACCACGTTTGCATCAAGGATGATCAACAAGCTTACAGCTAGTTGGAAGGGATTTGATCACGAAAAAATAGCAGTCTCTTTGGTCTTGGGCCATTTGTCTCAAAATGATGCCCGTATTCGGCGAATTGCATACACTGAGCCTGATGTTACCCGCGAAAAATTGCTTCGGGAACTGAGCCATATATCCTACAAACGGACTTCTGACACTGACCCAGGGACTTCTAAGAAACCTCGTCCAGCTGGTCAAGACTCTGCAAACAACCCGTACAAGTGGCAACGTGATGGCTCTTTGAAGAATTTGAAGAATGGCTGTGCAACTCCAGGGGTGACCCCAGCAGCCACTACTTCGGCAGGAGCATCCCAGAATGGTGGAGGATCGGGAACGTCGTCATGTTTCATCTGCAAATCCCCGACCCACTTTGCTTCAAGGTGTCCCAAAAGGGGTAACAAGAGTGGACCCGAAGGTGGCTCAACCTCTCAAGGTGCTGCTGACAAGACTGTCTCCCTGTGTCAAATCAACCCTGTTGGCACTTTATTCCACAATGGTGAGTATTTTTCTTACAATTTTGATTCTGGGTCTGAATGCTCTCTGGTGGGGCAGAAAATGAGTGAACGTTTTAAGGGGATTTCCTTTTGCAATAATGTCAATCTTCATGGCTTAGGTTCTGCCATAGTGCTGTGCTCTCAGCAGTTGGAAGTTTTTGTGCAACTGAACGACCATTCACTCAACATTTTGTTCCATATTGTTCCAGATAATTGTATTTCTTATCCCATTTTGGTTGGTCGAGAAATTTTGTCCCCCAATCTCAGTATGGTCGTCACAAATCAAACTTGCATTTTGAAATCAAGGGAAACTCACGACGTTGGGTCTGACCCAATAACCATGAACATGAAAGGGGTGGAATCAAATGTTCTTACCATCTCTAGAGTTCCCCTAGCTATAGATTTTTCTGAAATGTCCATCCCTGTATGTTTGGCAAATGAATCCTTTCATGATTTAACTTTCCACAATGATCCATTACAGGACTTTGAGTCATATGATTTTGAGTTGCTATCTGATGAATTTGATGATGTAATTCTTGAACGTCCAATGGAGCCAACCATCAGCTCCAGTTATTTAGTTAATACTATTGAGTCTAGTGACAAGTTTGAAAATATCAAGACTGATGTTCCGGTCCACAAAAAACCTCAGCTCATGCAGATTTTAAAGAAGTATGAAAGTTTTTTCATAGATGGTATTCCAACCACTAGAATAACCACTGGGGAGGTAAATATTCGTTTGTCTGATCCATCCAAGATTGTCTTTCAAAAACCTTATAGACTTGGTCCTACCCAGAGGGAGGCGTTGCGTGAGAGAGTTTCAGAGCTTGAAGCTGCCAATGTAATCCGCCCAAGTGAGAGCCCCTTTGCTAGCCCTGTTCTGCTGATTCCTAAGAAATCTGGTGATTGGCGAATGGCGGTGGATTTTAGGCGTCTCAATGCAGTTACACTGCCTGAAAGGTTTCCTCTTCCACTCATTGATGATCAAATTGCTCGGTTGAGAGGAGCTCGTGTTTTTTCGTCTGTTGACATGGCCAGTGGATTTTACCAGCTTCCAATGCACTCTAGTTCAGTAGACAAAACAGCATTTGTTACCCCCGATGGCCATTATGAATTTTTGACCATGCCCATGGGCCTACGTAATGGGCCAAGCAATTTCCAGCGAGCAGTAATGAAGGCCTTAGGTCCGTTGGCTCACTCTTATGCTATCGTTTTCATGGATGACATACTCATAACATCAGCTGATCATGATGAAGGCTTGTGTCGTCTGGATGAAGTGCTAGGGGTATTATCTGAAAATGGGTTTTCCTTGAACATTTCCAAGTGTTCATTCCTAGTCACCCGTGTCACCTACCTAGGTTTTGAGGTGGAAAACGGCGAAATCCGTCCCAACAGTCGAAAGGTTGATGCCCTGACCATGCTGCCTCCCCCTAGTACTCTCAAATCGTTGAGGTCATTCATTGGGCTTGCTACTTATTTCCGAGCTTTTGTTCGAGACTTTTCTTCAATCATGGCTCCCTTGTATCGTTTAACAAGAACCAAGTTAGATGGGAAAATAGACGAGTGGTCTGGAGAACATGAAAATGCCAGGCAAACGATTATAGCCCTTTTGACTAGCTCCCCAGTCTTGATGATTTTCGACCCAACACATCCTATAGAACTCCACACAGACGCGAGTAAAGAGGGTTTTGGAGCAATTCTTCTTCATAGAATTGATAACAAGCCACGACCAGTGGCTTATTTCAGCAAACGAACAACAACTGCTGAATCGGGGTACCCAGCCTATGAGTTAGAAACTCTTTCAGTTGTAAAAGCAATTAAACATTTCAACAACTATTTGCAAAGTCATTCTTTTAAGGTAGTTACGGATTGTTTGTCATTAAAGGCTACCAAGGAAAAACAAGACCTTATTCCAAGGGTTCAAAAATGGTGGGCATTTTTACAAGGGTACCAGTTTACCATGGAGTTTCGTCCTGGGAAGCGCATGGCACATGCTGACTTTTTGTCCAGACATGCGGTAGAAGGAGTCGTGGATAGTGGAGTTTCAGCTGAAAAAAAGGTCAATCAAGCAGCAACTATAGGTGCAAACAGTAGTGAAATCCTTGGGACTACTGTTCCAAACGTGGATTACACTAAGGTTCGACCGCATGGTAAGAAACGCTTTGGATTTGTTAAACAACCCGATTCTTCAAATCTTGTTAAAAATGTTTCCTTAACCACTATTTCTCCTGATTGGTTTTTGGCTGAGCAGCAACGTGATTCATTCATCTCTGACATAGTTGCCAAGCTCAACTCAGATGAGATTAATGATGCTATTCGGAACACATATGAACTACGCTCAGGGGTGCTGTGTCGCAAAGTCCAGCGGAACTCAAGGGAGCGCTGCCTCCCTATTGTACCCCAGGCCCTCAAGTGGTCGATCGTGAACAATATCCATGATTCAGTTTTCCATTTGGGGTGGGAGAAAACATTGGAGAAGTTATATGATCATTACTGGTTTGAACACATGTCCAAATTTGTTAGGAGGTTCGTTGACACATGCGTAACTTGTAAAGTAGGAAAGAGAGATGCAGGAGCGCAGCAAGTGGAACTGCATCCGATCCCCAAGGAGCCAGTACCCTGGCATACTGTGCATTTAGACATCACTGGGAAGTTGAGTGGTAAGCGAGACACTCGAGATTATTTGTTTGTATTTGTAGACGCTTTCACAAAATATTGTTTGCTTGTGCACACTCATAAGCTGGAGGCAACAAACGCTATCAAGGCGTTGAGATTTGTTATTTCTTTGTTCGGCCCCATGCGAAGGCTAGTGGTGGACCAAGGACGCTCATTTACTTCTCGCGACTTCCGAGATTTTTGTGACAGCTCTCAAATTGAGGTTCATTTTATTGCTACAGGCTCTGCTCGAGCTAATGGCCAGGTGGAGAGAGTTATGGGTGTTCTGAAAGACATGTTAACAGTGGCAGAAATGGATGAAAATAAGTCCTGGCAAGATGCAGTGGGGGATATTCAACTTGCTCTGAATACTACTCCTCATAGAGTAACTAAAGTGTCCCCTATGGAACTCATGTTCGGCAAGGTTTCTAGGCCTAGAGCGCTCATTGTAGTAGATGAGGAGGTGTCTGGCATACCACAGGTTGATGTGAATTTTATAAGAGAACAAGCTAGTGAAAAAATAGCGGCCAGTTCTCAATACAGCAAAACACAGTTTGACAAAGGGAAGGCCAAAGTTGTGAATTTTGAAGTAGGAGATTTAGTTTATTTAAAACAAGAGGAAAGAAATCAATGTAAATTGGATCCAAAATACCGTGGCCCAGTTGTGGTTAAACAGATCCTTCCAAACGATCGTTATGAATTGCAATCGATTGATGGGCGCAGAATTTACAAGTACGCCCATGACCGTTTAAGGAAAGTCCCAAATGCATCTGATATTGGGCCCTCCATTATACTAAGTGATTCGGAGCAAGGAAGTGAAAATGAATCGTAGTTAAAAAAAAAAAAAATCGGACGAGTCTTTGTGAGCAGTCCAATTAAAAGAAGGCGTCTTTCCGAAGTGCCCACTCAAAAGATGGTGTCTTTCCATAGCACCCAATGCTTAAAAAAAAAAAAAAAAAAAAAAAACTTATTGAGCCTTTTTAACTTGTAACGGATTCTTTATGATCTGTTGTTATTAGGTGCTTCTTTCAGAGCATCTCTCATGTACTGGATCTTATTGTCCAGGGAAGTTGCCATTGTGGCAGACAATTGCTTTTTTCTAGCCTGTACCGGATTCTTGATGGTCTGGTGTTATTAGGTGCTTCTTTCAGAGCATCTCTCATGTACTGGATCTTATTGCCTAGTGAAGTTGCCAATGTGGCAGACAATTGCTTTTTCTAGCTTTTTTTGGCAATTTTCTATCCAGCTATTGCTCATGTATGGACCAGCTCTCTTTTCCTGAGTCTAGTCTTGGCAGTCATTGACTGTCCCATTCTTTAGCGGTTTGTGTATGCACGCCCGCTTTTGCTTGCTCTACAGTGGAGCAGGGGGTATCCCTCATTTTGAGGACTGATGCTGTGTATTCTTTTCCAGGCCAGTTATCGCAGAGACGCGACTGAAGTCAGAATGGTCGTGTGGTCTCCTACCTACCTACGTCCGCCATGAACTCTACATCCGCCATGAACAGCACGTTCAGAACATTTTTTCCTTTTCCGCGGGATGTTTGGTGAAGAACGCCATTGTGTTTTGTCAATAGAAACTTGAGTTAGTTCGTTGTGGTTTAATTACAACTTTATTTATTCGACTTGCTTACTTTTTCGTTTATTCGACATGCCTTCGGACACGGAAGCCCTAGGGGATGATGAGCCGACAAATATATATATATATATATATATATATATATATATATATATATAGCTATACGAATCCAGTCTTATTGCGTCCGAACAACGTGCCACACAGGTTTACTGCACCACTTTTTGGTGCAGTAAAACGGTGCAGTAAGACTGGATCTCATATAAGAATCCAGTCTTACCGCACGTGCTGCGTGGGATAGGTATAACCGAAACGTTGCCGGCGCACCCAAAGGGATTACTGCACCAATTGAGAATTCGGACTTACTGCACCACGATTTATATACACTTTTCATCGAGGTAGAACCTGGATTTTGTCTACCTAAGTACCTCTCTACCTACCTCTCCTAAGTTTACCTACCATTGATAAAAATTGTATACCTATTATAATTGCTTCCTCGCCAACATCTTTGAAAGGGGGGGGGGGGGGGTTATATTTTTAGTGAGGTTTTGAGTTTCAAATTAGACTTGACTAGCAATCTGACAGGGGGGCCTCGCTTCACTTGACCAACCACTTACACTGACCGGGGGCCTCGCTTCGCTCGCCAACATCTTTGGTGGTGGGGGGGGGGGGGATATTACTAGTGAGGGTCGAGTTTCAAATTAGACTTGAATAGCAATCTGCCAGGGGGGCGTTGCTTCGCTCAGCCACATCTTTGGTCGTGGGGGGGGGGGGGGGGGGGGGTGACCATATGCCGATTTCTTGATTTCACCCGTCTTTTGGTGGTCCCCCGACAAGGTGCGTGCAAATTGAATAATGCAGTAGTGGGTCAGCTGACTCTATTGCTTCCCAAAGACACTTTTGTTTATTATTCTTTGAATAATACACATAATATGTGTAATATTATATAGGTACCTACATAATATTATTATGTATTCGTGACGGGGGTCGAAAATTCTGATCGGCCTAAAAGTTTGACATTTCATGAGGTCTAGATTCTAAAAAAGAAACGACATGCTTGCCAGGAATGTTTGTGGGACTTAGGTACCTACCTACCTACCACAAAATTTGTAGTTTTCGGTTTATTATTTTTGGAAAAATACACCTGTGTGAAAACGTTTCCCCCCCCCCCCCCCCCCCCCAAAATGTAATGTCGTTAGGGATGGTTAGAGTTACCCCAGTTTTGGCGTTTTTTCGGTCAGCTGTTTCAGATAGATTACTATCTATAGATTATTGCCTATCCTGTTTTCTTAAATGAAAATCTGCTTATAAAACCAATTTTCACTAGGGCTGCAAATTTTTTTTTTTTCATTTTGGCCAAATAATCGATTAATCGATTAGAAATCAACAAAAGTTTCAATAAATCGTCGTCTAAATTCCAGTCCAGCTGAAAACCTAATTTTTTGGTCTGAGCCGCCTGCCAGACAACGTGGACAATCATAATTTTTACCAGTATTTCGTAGGTACCTATCTATGTACTCGTTTGTTGAAATAATGATTAGGTAAATTAGAATTATTTCAGTTAATGAAATTGTTATTAACTGAATTGGATCGAAGTTATATCGTTTTGATCCCAATTCTTCGCTGATATAAACTAGATGAATAATTTAAATTATTTTAAAATACCTAAACATTTCATTTTTCCGCGAAAGTCGAAGTTTTTTGTCGGATTTATTTTTTTTAATCGATTTTTCGGGAAAAAATCGATTACTGTATAACGATTACGATTTTTTGCAGCACTAATTTTCACCCACTACCTACACTGCAGGTAGGTAGGTAAATTGTTATTGTTAAAAGTGGCGAAAATCCTGGATTATCCCTGATAGAAAATACAAGAAAAATGTTGACAAATTAAGGAAAAATTGCAGGAAATTTTTAGATGGCTGGAACATTTTCGTTTTAAGAAAATACGCGCGCTGACGCTATCACACGTGGCGTAACGCGAATTGAATTTCATCGTCTGGCGGTATAATAAGATGTTTTGCTACATGAAAAACCGCTTAAATTCTTGCTAAAGTGGGGGAAATTTTCTAGGATTTGTTTGAGTCGGATGGAGAGGAAATTTGACAATTTTCACCAACGGTAGGTAAATTCCTATTCTGACGGTAGGTAAATTCCCATTGTTAAAAACGCGAAAATCCCGGATTACCCCTGATGAAAAATACCGGAAAAATATTAACAAACGAATGAAAAATTGGAGGATTTTTTACATGGTTGGAAGCGGTTGTAATGAAAGTGGTTCACCCACCTAGGACAGAAACTCAGGATTTTCCTTCTTAAAAAATCATGGAGATGATAATGAGGCGGAGATCTAGTGTGACTTTTTAGAGACTAAAACCACTCCTTCATAACACTCCGTGTAGGTAAACAGGCAATAACAGAAAATGGGAAAATACGACCTGAAACAACGCCCGAAAAAATACGAACGTTTTAGCTAAACATTTCGACCTTTTGGTTTATTATTCTAGGAATAATACCTACACCTGTTTTCGCGACGGGGGTCGAGACTCCGATCGGCCTCAAAATTTGACATTATCCGTTTCAAGAGTTCTAAATTCAAATTGAAAATCGGGATTTCATAACTTCTTCAAAACGCGTGGAGGTAGGTAGTCGTAAGTTAAACTAAAATTTACGACCACTTAGAATCAATCAAATATTCCGCCAAATTTTTCCTGGTTTCTTGGCGATTTTTCAAGATTTTTCACTTGGAAAAAATTGGGATTTCATAACTTCTTCAAAACGCGTGGAGGTAGGTAGTCGTAAGTTAAACTGCAATTTACGACCACTTAGAATCAATCAAATATTCTGCCAAATTTTTCCTGGTTTCTGGGCGATTTTTCAAGATTTTTCAGGTGGAGAAAATCGGGATTTCATAACTTCTTCAAAACGCGTGGAGGTAGGTACTCGTAAGTTAAACTAAAATTTACGACCTCTTAGAATCAATCAAATATTCCGCCAAATTTTTCCTGGTTTCTGGGCGATTTTTCAAGATTTTTCACTTGGGGAAAATTGGGATTTCATAACTTCTTCAAAACGCGTGGAGGTAGGTAGTCGTAAGTTAAACTGCAATTTACGACCACTTAGAATCAATCAAATATTCTGCCAAATTTTTCCTGGTTTCTGGGCGATTTTTCAAGATTTTTCAGGTGGAGAAAATTGGGATTTCATAACTTCTTCAAAACGCGTGGAGGTAGGTACTCGTAAGTTAAACTGAAATTTACGACCACTTAGAACCAATCAAATATTCCGCCAAATTTTTCCTGGTTTCTGGGCGATTTTTCAAGATTTTTCACGTGGGGAAAATCGGCATTTCATAACTTCTTCAAAATGCGTGGTGGTAGGTAGCCATAAGTTAAACTGCAATTTACGACCACTTAGAACCAATCAAATATTCCGCCAAATTTTTCCTGGTTTCTGGGCCATTTTTCAAGATTTTTCACGTGGGGAAAATCGGCATTTCATAACTTCTTCAAAATGCGTGGTGGTAGGTAGCCGTAAGTTAAACTGCAATTTACGACCACTTAGAATCAATCAAATATTCCGCCAAATTTTTCCTGGTTTCTGGGCGATTTTTCAAGATTTTTCACATGGGGAAAATCAGCATTTCATAACTTCTTCAAAACGCGTGGTGGTAGGTAGTCGTAAGTTCAACTGCAATTTACGACCACTTAGAATCAATCAAATATTCCGCCGAATTTTTCCTGGTTTCTGGGCGATTTTTAAAGATTTTTCACGTGGAGAAAATCGGGATTTCATATCTTCCTCAAAACGCGTGGAGGTAGGTAGTCGTAAGTTAAACTGCAATTTACGACCACTTAGAATCAATCAAATAATCTGCCAAATTTTTCCTGGTTTCTGGGTGATTTTTCAAGATTGCGATTTAATTAATGAATGAATTACCACCACCTCTCAACCACAGGGTGGTCAGGAAGCGATTATCCTCTTCACTACCCCCCACGAAGGGTGATACAACTTTTTTCAGAATTTTCCTGCCATCCCAAGTCAATTTCAGCGATTTAATGAATGAATTACCCCCACTTCTCAACCACAGGGTGGTCAGGAAGCGATTATCCTGTTGATTATCCTGGTTGTGTGGTTTTATGAAACCACGGTAAAAGTAAAACTTTTTTCACATTATAGACATTCAACTAAAAAATTCCGGAATAATATTCCATTAAAGTTATTAAAATCGCTTCATCAATCTTAATGTTAAACATGGAAAATGGGAAATGTTAGGGGTCGTTTTCGAAGTATTTTTGGACATACAATCCGTTTTCGGGGGGTTCCAGAACGTTTCAGGAAATGATGCCCACATTTTTCAATCTGTTAGAGTCTTAATAAATAAGCTTAGCTCACTGACGTTCGGCAGCCACGCCCAAAGTGGTTACCATCTATCTACCACTGAGGCGAGCCTAGCGAGAAAGTTTCAGGAAATGATGCCCAAATTTTTCAATCTGTTAGAGTCTCAATAAATAGCTCACTGATGTTCGGACCCACATTACTTGTTTCATTTAAATTAAGTCCCAGCGCCTGACTCAGCTGACCCGAAAAGGTGATTTTCAAAAAATCGTCCCATGGTCAGCGGAACCACAATACTTACCTAATTTAAATCGTGGCCCCTGGGTCAGCAGACAAAAAAAAAAAAAATCCAAAGACGCCAGGCGAGTAAAGGAGCCAAGCCCAGTGAGTTTTCATAATGATTACTGAATTTCATTCCCTTGTAGTCTCCAAAATGAACTGGGTTGGTACCATCTAGGTAGCGGGCCTAGCGACTGAGTTTCATTAATAATTAATTATTACCCATTAATCAATTTCATTTCATAAATGAGCTTATTGACGTTCGGCATCGGCGCCCGAAGGTGGTACCCGTGGTTGGCGGGTCTAGCGAATGAGTTTCATTAATTACGAATATTCAATTATTGATCAATTTCATGGCGTTAGAGTCTCAAAATAAGCTCACTGACGTTTGGAAGTTGGTACTTCCCAATGCCTGGGTCAGAAGACCCATAATGTTGATTTCTGAAAAATCTACACATGGTCAGCGGACCCACACTAGGTATTCGTTTCATCCCGATAATACACGTCTATGATTTGATGAAAATCCAGTCTTATTGCACCGTGCAGTAAGACTGTAAAAGCATATGGGTTTTATATGTACATCCTAGTTATACACTCGTATGAAAATCCAGTCTTATTGCGTCGGTGCAGTAAGACTGGATTTGTTGAATTGGTGCAGTAAGACTGTAAAAACTTACATATATATATATATATATAATTTTGCTTAGAAAGAAATAGAGAGATGCTAGAGAGAGAGTAAGATATATGTATATAAGACGTTTAATATATATACGTATGACATAATAAACGAGTGTAGTGTATAACCTTAGAAGACTTTCTGACCAGACCTGCTACTTCTGCTACTTCCACTAAAAAGCCCTTAAAGGGCCCGTTTTTGAACCAACTAACCTCGTTTTCCCCAGGTTTCGGCCACGCCGAATCGAATGGGACCAATTTCAAGACGATCCGAAAACGGGAACCCTTCGAAAAAGGGCTTTAAAGTCCGAAACACCTGCTACCAAGGGTGCTACCACCTGCTACCCCCCTATAGGAGGTCGTTTTTGAGAAAAGTCAAGCATTTTTCTCATGTATTTCGACCCCCTGAACACAATGAGACCACTTTCGAGCCAATCCGAGGACGGGAACGTCATGAAAAATGGTTTTAAATTCTAAATTGCGTCCTACTAATGCCGTTTTACCGCAGAACACCCATTAAGGATGTCGAATCAGGAAAAAAAGAAGACGTTTCCCCATGGTTCGGGTCACGCCGAACAAGATGGGACCAATTTCAAGACGATCCAAGAACGGGAACGTGGTAAAAAGCCCGTTCAAACTTGCACAACGGGGCTTCATTGCTGCTACACCCCTAATAACCCTTATGTGGGGGTCATTTTTGGTAATAATAAAGTCGTTTTTCCATAGATTTCGACCTCCTCAACACAATGGGACTGGTTTCAATCGCATCCGAGGACGGGAACGCCTCGAAAAATGGTTATAAAATTCTAAATTCCCTCGTAATGACGGCTTTTTTTGGCGCACAACACGGCGTTAAGGATGTGGAATGTGGAAAAACGACGGAAGGCGTTTCCACAGGGTTTGGACCACGCCGAACAAGATGGGACCGGGTTCGTTTGAATCCGAAGACGGGAACTCGACGAAAAAACGGGTTTTAAAGTTCAAAATAGCGTGGTACTGAGGTTTTTTAGTCCAGAAACCCCCATTAACGTGGGTGAAATCTTGGTCACCAAAAACCACGTTTTCCCCAAATGTGGACGTTGCGAAATAACTCATTTCTATTGAATGGGACCATATTCCAAACATAAGGGAGGACTTCAGCTAAGGTGAAAAACAGGGTTTTACACCTTCCTCAACCCTCAGCTGCTCATGTTGTTGTCGGCCTGATAACCCCATTGACTGGGGTTTTAATTTTTTATTCTTTTTTTGGGATATGGGGGGGGGGGGGGGGGCAACACCCGTGTACGTTGGTGGGCCAAAGCCAGGGATGATTGAATGCCCTAACATCCACACATACCCGTTACCATGGCATGGGGAACCCGTGTGCAGTGACACAATGTCAACAGGCGGCCCCACCAGGCCGCAACGACCGCCCCGCCAGGCCGCAACCACCATGTGACAAACACGACAAAATTCCACAATTGTTGTCACAAAATCACCAATTGTGTGAAAAGGGCATATGTGGTCCATGACAACCTTTACCGTACTGTCCTCCTTGATGTGTTATCTGTAAGAAAACTGCGGATTAAACCATCCCTAACCATTTATAACCATCGCTAACCATTGGTCATCATCCATAACCATACCTAACCATCACTAACCATACCTAACCATCTCTAACAATCCCTAACCATACCTAACCATCTCTAACAATCCTTAACCATCCCTAACCATCCCTAACCATCTGTAACCATTGATAACCATCCCTAACCATCTGTAACCATTGATAACCATCCCTAACAATCGGTAACCATCCCTAACCATACCTAACCATCTCTAACAATCCTAAACCATCTGTCACCGTTTCTAACCCTCTGTCCACCATCCTAACCATTGGTCACCATTGGTTACATTCATTAAAACAATGGTAAGCATCACAAGAATTCGCCAACATGCCTCATGGTTCCCTCCCCCCCTTTGAAAAAAAAAAAAAAAAAAAAAAATTTAAAATTCCGAAAATATTTTCCGATGACAGTCAACCTTAATTTAATTTTTTTTTTTTTTAACATTAATCATTCGTCCTAGAGGCGAAGGAATTGTTTAGCCAGGTGCAAGTACCGAAATGACACTCCCTCAAGTGCAACGTACCCTCAAGGTTTTTAAGGTGTTGGCGTGCCTTGCTAATCAAATTGGTAGCCCGCGCAATGTCATTACTTAGTGATTATTCCTCTCCGCCCACAATGATACAAAAAAAATTGTTTCATTTAAATACCCATGGTCCACTAAAGGGTTGCAAACCCCTTCACCAGGTGCCTCGTCCGTTATAAATTCTGGGAGTAATGTGAAGAGTTGCATTTGTCTTTGAACCTACCTGCACTTGGATTTGAACCACTTTTCGTTTCAGAATATACTGATTTGCCTCCGTAGGCCACGCTAGTTGCGGAATTTGCTGGAACTACGTGCAATATACTTGAGTTCATTTTGGTACATTACTGCATCCTCAATGTTGCTCCTAATCGATTTTATAATTAATCACGGCACTGTTAACGTTGAAGGTGCTTGTGACACCCGTATGTGGAAGCCATAATGCGGTGGGTCCCATAATGATGCCACTCTCATGCGTGTGCGGACGCCATAATCCGTTCAAATGTATTTATCCTTATACGAATATGTACAAACATACCGTTTTAATTGCCCTTGGTAATGTAGCTACTGGTTGTCATAATACACCCAAACCAGTATGTCACCGGTACCATCCCCAGTATGATGCGGCCGTATTTATCCTTATACGAATATGTACAAACATACCGTTTTAATTGCCCTTGGTAATGTAGCTACTGGTTGTCATAATACACCCAAACCAGTATGTCACCGGTACCATCCCCAGTATGATGCGGCCGTATTTATCCTTATACGTTTCAATAACATTAGGGCACCATTTCACAGTGACGTAGATGGACACCCTCATTTTAAAATTATGTCAGCCACAATTGATTGACGTATGTATCATCTGCGGACAATCACAGTGGCCGTCAAATAATTGTCAATGTTCAATTAACACTTTGGATATACTGCATTCGTGTTGGCGTAATAGTACGACCCACCTTAGGACTCAACATCATTACGACGACCAATAATTTGGGTGATTGTTCTCATAGCTTACGAAGTGTGTTTGTTCAGCCCACATTGGCTGAATGGTGTTAGGGCAATGTCATGATACGTCCAACAGGTAATCGTCAACATTATTGCAACATGCTGGTCGAAGCACTGACACACCCCCATAGCTGGGCAGGTTGGCTCGTACCAGCCTTCCTGAAAAGGTGGTGCATTGGTTGTTCAGACACCACACACTCAACGACACCCCAAAACCATTACGACGTAATGTGTGCTGGTGATCCATGACACACATGGTAAAATTTGTTGAAAACCCTTATGGCGGATGGTGTCCACTCCTAACCAATGAATGGGGGTCACCAATGCTTTGGGATGGCTAGGCGTGAGTAGTAATGGTGGGCAATCCTGACGAGCGGTAGAGAGGGTGTTTAACATTCCTTTTTTTGGTTTAAATAATTTTCTTATTATTGCAACGTTTTTTTTTTTTTTTTTTTTTTGATTGGTGGGTATACGGCCGTTGAGGACATCGGAAAATAACGCACACCAGGGCAATCCATATCGACAACCATGTTCCACGAGGAGGGGGGGGGGGACGAACACAGATCACGCATCGCTTGAGTGTTGAGTGTGCGTCATTGTATGTGTCTTCATATTTGCAGGTTTTTTGTCAGAGCTCGTCGTGTTAGTTGTAGGGTGGGGAAGACAGTTGTACAACTACTCTCGTCCTCGAACCATGCCAACAAAACGTGAATTTAGGCAAACTTCCATATTATTAACCTAAATGTACGTACGTGACAATGAACGGCGGTTACTAGTGAGTGTAGTACGAAATCCACCAGTTATTTAATGAAGGTAGCAAACTCCACTTCCACAAATGTAACAATTATTCCAAATAGAGCATTTTGTGCCCTGTAACTCGTGCAGGTCTACGCATCGTCTGCGGATATATGGTTGCAAACGTTCCCGTCACTGTCAAGGGATAAGCGTTATCCCTGCGTAACACAAAGTAGGTGTGTTTTTTTGTGGGGGGGGGGGGGGGGGGGGGGGGGCAACACCCTTACTTCCAAGCTAAAGCCACCCAACGACCTAGCTTGATCTTCAACGGAGAGGCAATTTGCAATTTGGCCATGTCGACGACCATCTATTGCAGTCTTGGACACCAAGAAAACAGATTGTTACCAAGCCTCGCGAGCTTTGCTGACCTTTTCCTACGTTCACACACTCTCCTGGACTTATCGTAAGTGAAATCGTCGGCGGCTACATGTAACGCTTGTCTGACACCTGTTGGTGACAATTTTAAAACATTAGCCCACATTGGGAGCACCAGGTCCAAGCTTTGGAGACCTTTGCCCTCTCCCCCCCCCCCCCCCCCCCCACAACACTATCTATGCACCGTCGTAGCTAACTGAGGATGCCTTTTTTAAAGGTAGTAGGCCACCATTATCCTTCACACACTAGGAAAAAAAAAAACCCTTACGCAGCTTGAAAGCGTTTGTTCAAGCATTTTGGACCCTCTTTTATCACCATAAGACAATGTCACCACTCCTTCGACGGCTGCAGACACCTTGTGAGCTATTTCCCAACCCTTTTCAAATCCATCACCCACCTTCGAACCTGCTTTGCAAACATCCAACAACTTTCTAAAGCGTGGGTGGCAGCCAGTACAGCGCCAATTACAGTACCTAATTGGCTAGATGCTTGAAAGTGGAAAAGTGTAGTAACCCCAGTTACATAATTACATCAATTTCGACGTAGCATATTTAAAGGATATTTATTTATTTAATTTTTTTTTTTAAATCATTTTTTTATATTTTTTTATTTTTTTTTATTTTTATTTTTTGTTTCTTTAACGATAACCATGTCCTAAGTACTTTCATGTCCTCCAGGTTACTGCACATGTGACAGAGAGAGGAACCTACGATAATACCTCATGCTATGTACCATCAGAAGTTGAAATGCAATTTAAGGTGGTACGTAAATGGCCATAGGGAGGACACAGCATTTACCGCAGTTAGGCAGTGACAGTGGTTATATTTGAGATCAAGCGTCGTTGAGGATACCGTACGACCGGATTTTCGAATGTACATTTCAAGCATAGTGAGTACTCAAGCAAATGCAGTAATCCTGCCACCCACGCTTTAGAAAGTTGTTGGATGTTTGCAAAGCAGGTTCGAAGGTGGGTGATGGATTTGAAAAGGGTTGGGAAATAGCTCACAAGGTGTCTGCAGCCGTCGAAGGAGTGGTGACATTGTCTTATGGTGATAAAAGAGGGTCCAAAATGCTTGAACAAACGCTTTCAAGCTGCGTAAGGGTTTTTTTTTTCCTAGTGTGTGAAGGATAATGGTGGCCTACTACCTTTAAAAAAGGCATCCTCAGTTAGCTACGACGGTGCATAGATAGTGTTGTGGGGGGGGGGGGGGGGGGGGGGGAGAGGGCAAAGGTCTCCAAAGCTTGGACCTGGTGCTCCCAATGTGGGCTAATGTTTTAAAATTGTCACCAACAGGTGTCAGACAAGCGTTACATGTAGCCGCCGACGATTTCACTTACGATAAGTCCAGGAGAGTGTGTGAACGTAGGAAAAGGTCAGCAAAGCTCGCGAGGCTTGGTAACAATCTGTTTTCTTGGTGTCCAAGACTGCAATAGATGGTCGTCGACATGGCCAAATTGCAAATTGCCTCTCCGTTGAAGATCAAGCTAGGTCGTTGGGTGGCTTTAGCTTGGAAGTAAGGGTGTTGCCCCCCCCCCCCCCCCACAAAAAAACACACCTACTTTGTGTTACGCAGGGATAACGCTTATCCCTTGACAGTGACGGGAACGTTTGCAACCATATATCCGCAGACGATGCGTAGACCTGCACGAGTTACAGGGCACAAAATGCTCTATTTGGAATAATTGTTACATTTGTGGAAGTGGAGTTTGCTACCTTTATTAAATAACTGGTGGATTTCGTACTACACTCACTAGTAACCGCCGTTCATTGTCACGTACGTACATTTAGGTTAATAATATGGAAGTTTGCCTAAATTCACGTTTTGTTGGCATGGTTCGAGGACGAGAGTAGTTGTACAACTGTCTTCCCCACCCTACAACTAACACGACGAGCTCTGACAAAAAACCTGCAAATATGAAGACACATACAATGACGCACACTCAACACTCAAGCGATGCGTGATCTGTGTTCGTCCCCCCCCCCTCCTCGTGGAACATGGTTGTCGATATGGATTGCCCTGGTGTGCGTTATTTTCCGATGTCCTCAACGGCCGTATACCCACCAATCAAAAAAAAAAAAAAAAAAAAAAAAAACGTTGCAATAATAAGAAAATTATTTAAACCAAAAAAAGGAATGTTAAACACCCTCTCTACCGCTCGTCAGGATTGCCCACCATTACTACTCACGCCTAGCCATCCCAAAGCATTGGTGACCCCCATTCATTGGTTAGGAGTGGACACCATCCGCCATAAGGGTTTTCAAAAAATTTTACCATGTGTGTCATGGATCACCAGCACACATTACGTCGTAATGGTTTTGGGGTGTCGTTGAGTGTGTGGTGTCTGAACAACCAATGCACCACCTTTTCAGGAAGGCTGGTACGAGCCAACCTGCCCAGCTATGGGGGTGTGTCAGTGCTTCGACCAGCATGTTGCAATATTGTTGACGATTACCTGTTGGACGTATCATGACATTGCCCTAACACCATTCAGCCAATGTGGGCTGAACAAACACACTTCGTAAGCTATGAGAACAATCACCCAAATTATTGGTCGTCGTAATGATGTTGAGTCCTAAGGTGGGTCGTACTATTACGCCAACACGAATGCAGTATATCCAAAGTGTTAATTGAACATTGACAATTATTTGACGGCCACTGTGATTGTCCGCAGATGATACATACGTCAATCAATTGTGGCTGACATAATTTTAAAATGAGGGTGTCCATCTACGTCACTGTGAAATGGTGCCCTAATGTTATTGAAACGTATAAGGATATATAGACAAACTTGTATTTCAACAAGTAGCTCGACGCACTTTTAACCGTGCCTACTCACGTACCTAGTGTGTAGACCAGTTGTGGGCAAAGTACGGCCCGCGGGCCAAATGCGGCCCTCGGGCTAGTCTAATCCGGCCCGCGACAGGGTTTTGAATAAACCCTACAAACTCGGGCAAGTAGGACAATTAGGGTATTATCGCATCTAATACTGCTGTTCCAGGTCGATCGAAGGTTGACAACAGTTGGACGGAAACCGACAGCTCGAGTATGTGCGGTCGGATTCTGTCGACAGACGCAGTCAGACCTGGAACAAACCTAATATCAACGGACGTGCAAGTTTGCACTTTGCAGCCAAACTCGCGTAGGCGATGTGCGGACGGCCTCAGTTTCATGTGATTTACATCACATGATTGTACAATCAAAAATAAAGTTCATTGTTTATAAAAATGTGTTTTGTTCAATTTTTTATTTATTTTATTTTATTTTTTTGGCCCGCCTACATAATTTTTTGTTTTATTTGGCCCTCCCTCGAAAAAGTTTGCCCATGTCTGGTGTAGACAGTCCTAAGCCTGTAAACGGGAAGGAAAGTGTGTCGGATGTCAGGAACCTTCACGGTCATCCGCAACCTGGATGGGTGCTTCGTTCGGGAACCTTTGCGGCCATCAGCGGGAACCTTCCTTCAGTAATTTGGGAACCTTCGCGGCCAAACGGGAACCTTCGCGGCATCTCCCTACATTTCATCACGTATACGTAATTTGCTCATAATAGGGACAGTACCTTGAATAGGGACAGAACTGGCGGAACGAGATTAAAATCGCCCCTGGCGGCGTCCTATTACACTAAAATTCACGTTCATGGTGAAAGTCAACTCTTCTGGATGTTAATGATGAGTCAACAACAAAAGAAGAAGACGTTTTTCAACTCCCGCCGTCTGGGAGGTGATAACGTGATAACGGGCTTTGTCAGTTTGTACGAAAAACTTCTCATGATGATCATATAGGGGGACCATCTGGTAAGTTGTCACCTGGATTTATTATTAGCCTCATAATTAACTAGAGGGAAGCCGTTGTCAGATTTCAAAAAAGTGAAACCAGCGAATTTTGGGAAGTGTTTTTTCCCAAAATGGCAATTTACGGGTGTCCAGGTTCCTCAATAGGGACATTGCTGTTTTGGCCGATTTTCGATCAAAAACGTCATTTCAGCGTGTTTTAATGGGTTTATATAGACGAAATCTCGATTTTGCCGAACGTAGTGAGCCCTCTCTTTGGACTCGTTTTGTTTTGAGTGGAAATAAGCCGGTGATTGGGTCAATTTGCAAGTTTTCAGCCATACCGAATCGAATGAGGACGTCTTCGGCCGTGGACTCGCTCATCTCTCCACAATGGATATGAATATAGCCACCACGTTGACGGTATTTACCTACCTACCACCTGTAAACCGCTCACCATCATGTTTCTGTCTTTTCAACGCCATGGCTCCGAGGCTGCGCAACCCTGAGAGTTGTGATTTTGATAAGGGTCTTATAATGTAGTCTTTTCTAGGGCAACCATTTGTATTTATATGGAAAAGTTCATTAAAAATTTTTTTTTTGATGTTTTGGATCGGAAAATGGTTTTTTTAAAAGCATAACTATGTCCCTATTGAGAATACGAGGGCTGTGAAGCGGTTTAAGCTTTAAAAAAAGGTGTGTCCCTATTATGACACATGTGAACTAGAATAGGGACACTTTTCAAAAATAAAATAAAAATACAAGGAATATATATATTTACACTTTCGCAACGTCATCCTGTCGCGAATTCAGTAAGGAACACGTACCAACCATAAAAAGTTTGAAAAACGTACTATTTCTAGTGTTTAACCTGCGAAAACCTTCAAAAACCGTCCCTATTATGAGCAAATTACGTGATGAATTGTATAACCCCGTTTTTATTCAAGTTCAATTTAAATGCAATAAAAAATTGAAGGTTCAATTGGAAATGCACGAAGCACGCATCCTATATTAGCCCTGACACCGGCCAATCCTTTTAACCCAGTAATGGACTGATAAATATCTCTCTGATCGACTTTCGGTCAGAACTCCGCATTTCCAATCAGCCGAGGTGCAGGCGGTTCGAATTGATTGCTTTTCACCAATTATGCTCGTTCGTGAGTAGAGGTCCACTGAAACCATCTGATTGAACTCATAGGCAATCATTGCTGTTAGACCCTTCTGGTGTTGAGGGTCATCGTGTCAATAATTGATGCACCTCGATGCACCTCATCCTCATTACCCGGTGGATTATTGCCGATAGCTTACCATCCACCGGGTAATGAGGATGAGCGAACATAGGAAGGATTAGCATTCAATCGAAGGATCAGTAATAATAATTATGTCGATGTATTTTGATGAGCTGCATCAACTGTGAATCCCGGTTTACTGATAGTAATCAGTAGTCTATCTAATCATCTAGGTATCTGATAGTAATCAGTAGTCTACCTAATACAATGTAGTTGAACACCCACCTGTTGGATCGAATCCTCACTCAATCAATCTAAAACAATGTTGTTCAAGACGTTGACATCAAATTCGAGAGTTCCGAGGATATACGGAGTCTTGCATTTTATATTCGTAACGCATCTAACCATGCGCAAATCTACAAAATTTCGAAGAGAAAATTCCAAGATCGGAATGATATGATACAGCAGGGGTGAAGCTTGGAAAAATTCCCCACGCTCAAGTTTCCACGAAAGTTTGATGCTACGGTAGGATTTACGTATTGACCTTTGCCATTATATGACATACATTGTGCATAGTCAATAGTAATGTTATAATGTTCCATAATCAAGTAGGTACTTAGTTGGTTCAACCAACTTGGATGCATGTCGAATGCTTATATTGTTCACCAAACGACTTCGTTCAAGTAGGTGCAAACAAAATGAATTTTCTCAAGGTTGGCCGGAGTTTTTCACAAATTTAGCATTACTGAAGTCGGAAGATTCTCTCGGATGCAAGGAGGCAGAAAAATAACTTTTCTGTAGAGCGTTTATTAGGGCTGAAGCTCGTTGAGTTGAAAGTCGGCCTTCCATACAAAATTAACTTCTGAGCCTCTTTTTATGCTCTGTGCTGAGTGGTGTTGGACAAGAGAATACCCTTATTTAAGTTTCATCATCCAAGCTGGTGTGGACTTCGTAAGATGAAAGTAGAGGGTTCCTGCTACACTTAGAATTAGAATGTCGTTTTGCGATGAACTTGATGTCTGCTCCCGGCACGATCTGGTGCCGATATCCCACGGAAAAGACTGCTTTTCAGCGTCCGTTTCACAATAGAACGCGTGGGTTTTTAGCTCGATTTATCTCTTTTGACGTTCTGTGGCCAGGACATTGTATTTCCTTACACAACGGCCGACAATCGATTAGAAGATAACAGAAATAGGCGAGTGAAAAAAGCGATAAAGGTTATTCCTGAAACTTCCCGTTTAAATTGTGAGCTTCCTTGAATAATATTCAAGCATATTATGCCACATATTGTACATGCCCCACAACGTACCTAGCTCCTACAACGAAGACAGGTCAAACTCAAAGGCTATCACAATTTTGTTAGGAGAAATTAACCACTTAGTATGATCGATCCTCAAGGCTAGTTGGGTAGCGCTCAGCTAGTCGTGTCTAATGGCTTTTTCATTTGAATAAGAAATGAGAAACTCGGTTTATAAATAACTAATGTCTGTGTAATGCATGCCAAGGTCAAAACCAGTACAATCTTGAGGCACGTACACCAATTTCCGACTAGTAATACTTATTCACCTTGTTAGGTACTGATGTCTGAACTAGTTTTGACGTCCAAGTTCAGGTCTATTTCCAATAATACATTAATTATGCTTGTTTGCAGTATATGGATGACCATGGAGAAATTGGATTTGATTCTGGAGGAACCAGACAAAATATTTTTTTCGGGGGACGACGTGCGAGGACACGTTTTGGTCTACCTTTCAGCTAGTATTGCTGTTCAAGGTGAGTATGCAATTCGTACTACAAGTATTCTATTTCGATTAGTAAATAGAACCTGCCTTTACCGGCAGACAAGAGCCTTTATTTGCCTGATAGTTTGAATAGGACGTCTTCTCAAGTTTCAATATGAGAATACTCCAAAAATGCAGTTCGCCACTTCCTAGTTTTGATGAAATAGGTATACCTACGATAGATACCTATTATAGGTATCTAGCAACGTCTAGTTGTGTCCGTGAATTTTTCAGCAAGCTTTTCAGTCTAGCAACAAATCATTTTATCCGTGTTTGCTGTAGCTAATGAGTCAATAACTTCTAAAAATCAACCATGCGGATTTGTGACGCAACCTTTGCGTGAGAGACGCGTTGAATTCGGCGAATCTTTGATTATTTACACTTCTGGCGGTCGACATAAAGTGGTGGCGGGTAGAGAACTGGAATAAATATGTTCTTATCCGAATTTCCCACCGTAATAGAATTCATTTCGTGTTTTCCTCACGAAACCCCGGACTGTCCTAATTTTGTAGCGTTCTTATGTTGTACCTCGACAGGTGTCTGTTAGTGCTGGCAAAAATTTCAATAACCGTAATAGATTGATTAAAAAAAACCCGGTGCTTTTAATCAAGCAATATCATATCGGAATGTTAGGGTGGAGCTCTTCAAATTCTTCCTCATCATTTTGAACATTATATGAATAAGGTCCTCAGGTCCCGACCAGATATTGAACTGGGCGATTGAAGACTGGGTCCACTCATCTCTTCACCTAATACCTTCCTCAGTACGGAGATTTAAGCTGAGCCACTCTCGAAACGAGGGCCTACTGAGCGATATGAGAGAAATTAGGAAAAAGTGAAAGCTCGGAACTCCGCCCAACACGAACGACCAAACACACGATTTCCAAACTTTTTTCTCGAGTGGGGGTACCTGCGAGTTTTATCAACTTAATAATAATTACCTAAATAGTGATTTTGGTAAATTTTAACAGACGGCAATAATCGCTTCATCATTCGCTATCCGGGCTATCTGTGCAAATGAGATACGGATGAACCATAATTACTTCGATTTGCTACTAATTGATAGAGATAGAGATACGAGTTTCGATTTGCTACTAATTGATTCCTACCTACAGACTACTGTAATAATCTTACCTACGCTTTGAATTTTACTGGCAAGATCTCATCTTAAACAACCAGGTGGACAATCTGCATTGGAAAACATCAATACCTGGGCAACACTATAATCTATACTAGCTCTAGAAGTTGTAAAGCACAATCGTCACTGAGCGGAATCCCTGAAGCTGCTGACCTGACCAGTCCCTCACCACCTTTGGGGTCCATTTTACGTCGTGCAATATTATCTGTATCACCGCTATCATCAAGGGAGGCGGACGATAGGGGCCTTTGAGGGGAAGTTTGACTCAACTATTTGTATACCGCTGAAGAGGCAAAAGTGACGACCTCATGTTATTCTCGATCGTTACCCCTGTGTCGTTATGCTCCGTTTAAAAGCATTTTCGTCTTCCAAGAGACTTTTTCCTTCTTCATAACTCTCGCTCTTAACAGCCCTCTTTCGATGACGTCGACTGGCTCTTGAAACGCCTCGTCAAGTGGTCGAAAATATTTCCAAGAAGTGCGAGTCAAACCTTTTTTCAAGGTTCGATTCGTGGAATGGAAAAACGTCTTCTCACATCACTGTCTTTTATCGCCAAACATCTTTTTCCGTCCTCTATTTTCTTCTTCTCCCTAATTCGCCACGTTCCTGACCTCCTTCATTACATCTAATCGCTCAAATAGGATAAAATTGTGCAAATTCGGTTAAAAGTCATCCAAGGGTGATAAGCTGATTTCATTTCGAGGTTAAATAATTGCTTGCCTTCATTGGCCAAATCCTCGCTTCTTATCTCTTTCGCCATTTTTATTGCGAGTTTTTCACCTCGTGAATACCTCGCAATTTTCTCTCATTTAAAACCTCCTTAAAGGGCCGATTTTCAGCATTTAATTTGCTAGTCTTTTACTTCGTACTTTCACTTTTGACGATGTTTTTGAGCAAAAGGGAGGGGAAAAAACGGACACTGTGCCCACATCTGCTCAATTAGGCTTATTTGGAAGTTATTTTCGTCTTGTTTTCGTATTATTCAATACATTTTGTAAGTGCCAATATATTCATTTATATTATGAAACATGAAACATGGCAAATGTTTTGTTGAGTCTTGAAGCAGGGCGCATGGGTCTATGTGCCCTTATTGCACGGACCTCCTCAATTCTGATCGGCCTTGAAATTTGACATTATCCGTTTCATTACGCGTAGATTCCAAATCCGAAATTTCCGTCCGCAGTAGGAATTTTCTTTAAAAACTGAAATTTTGACAAAATACACGGTTAACATCTAGTTGTGCCCGCAAGGGTTTCAGTCCTGTCGCCCGAACCCGTGGGCGCCATGGGGGTACGGGAGGGGGTTTTTTTTTTTTAAGGTTTTCGGCTATGGGGTCGAGTTAGGTATATTTTTGGACGTAGAGTCCATTTTTGGGGGTCTGCAGACGATCCGATTCCACCGTGTGGATGTGAGGGGCTTTTATGGGACTACAAATGGGATTTTTGAAGGATACCATGGTATCCTGCAGGACGTCGAATGAGGTTTCGTTATCCGAGTAGTTTTGGACGCATAATTCATTTTTCGGGGTTCCACATCCGTCCACAATCTTTACAAAAAAAAACACTTTTAAAAATAATTAAATTGCATTTTTTTGTTGATATAGGTATAATTAATTTTTAGATAATTTAATATATCAAAGAATAATAAACCCTTGTGTAAAATTTGCATCGATAACTACTAATAAAGACTTATTCTATGGAACTCCGGTTGTCCGTAGGATTGCTGTTACGTTTCACGTTGAATTAAACTTGAAGGTAGAGAATACAATCTGAATATTGCCCTCTTCATATTTCAATATTAATATTAATTGCAAATTTTGCAAGCCCAACCGGAGCAGGACACCGGACGCTTCTGCACTCGAGGTCTCTGCGTGGAATACACATCGGTGACCTCTTCCATGACCACTATCCAGTTCCTCTTGGATTTCCGTGGACGGTACATTCATAACAGGCACTCTTACGTGAATATTCATTCGAATAACCAGCCGAGTGGAAGTCTACCACGGAATACGTGCATAACGCGGGTGCCTGTCACCAACCGTTTCGAGAATATCAATCTATGGAATAGAAGCTATTTGCATAGGATCTTTTGATATTGAGTCGCTACCAAAAGGATGAAACGCTGATTTTTTATTTATTCTTTATTTTCGTTAAAAAGATTTTATTTTTTCAGCTGTCGTGGTGAAGTTCATCGGGGAGGCGTGCGTCAGCATCCCCGAAGGTCTGGGAGAGGCGAAGACTACCAAAAAACGAAAAAATGTAACTAATAAAATGTAAATAAATTTTTATTTAGAGAATTTTGTCGGGAAATTTCATAGTTGGAAGCGTAAAAAGGCTAATATTATGATCGAAAAGAACATGGGATTTGAAATTGGACTGAGAGAAATGAAAAGGATTATTCGTAAAAGCCTTCCGGGGATATGGAAATATTTCGTAGGTACCTAATTGAATTCATCAGCCTTATACGGAGTAATATCGCCTGAAGTAGTCACGTGAAATTCAAATAAATCTTTTCTCCACCCCACCAACTTGTTTTAGATCCAAGATTGTTTGAAAAATGTAACGGGCGGCCCTGAAAAAATAAATTAAAAGGGCCTAACAAATAAGACCGTGTTTGTCTTGAGAGGAGAAAAATAACAAAAAGGACCGGTTCAAGGTTCGATCCTTGAAAATAAAGGCTAGCGTGGTGGTCAAGGGCTATACAGACTGTTTATGGGAACAATTTTTCCTTGATGGCCGGGGGCATGGCTCCATACCGCTGTTATCTCAGGCCTGAAAATTTATACTCGTACGTGAATGTATGAATAGATGTATAAATATGTCGCGTTTCCCGGCGAGGGAGGCCGTTTCGTGGTAATTTGTACCAGGAATGTTTTCGATTACAGGCTGTTACGTTATATATGTAGGGTCTATAGGGTAGTTGAGTAGAATGGTTGAAATGTTTAATATGGGAGCAAACTCTAGCGTAGGCCTAGTTGGTTCATACTAAGGCTTTCGGTTTCAATGATTATCAAACCGGGCAGATGGGTCGAACCACAGAGTAACAGAGCACCTACCTACCTAACAGTGGGTCGAGCAGCCCGCCGCTCGCGCTTTCTCCCACATTAAATTAAAGGAGAAATTTTCTCCTCAACTCATGAATCATCAAATTTGTACCACTAGTTAATCACAATATTTAGTAAATACCCGTGAAATTTCGAAAGATTGGGTAGGTACTCTCGTACGTATCCAAGACGCGACGTTAAACAAATTACGTTCCGTTCTAAATCAATCTTTGATCCAACCATTATCTGTTTTCCACCATTCAGCACGTAATAAGAGATAGCGATAGAAGTATTCTTGGTTATGTTGTTGTTCGAAAAAACTCATGGCCTCATGGGCCACTCCATAGTTAAATTCGCATGCCCGCCACTCGTGGTTTAGTCGTGGGCTACGGGAAGCGCCACCGTTGGCAGTGTGATTGGGAAGTTCAAATTAACATCGCGAGTGGGAGCACCCCTCATCACTCTGATATGTCCTCTGATCACTGGGCCTCCCCTGGCGACACTTTGTCTGGGGAAGCCAGGACAGCGGATCCAATTTTCACGCATGAATCCGTTGCCCGGGCAACCATTGTTGACACATCAACTGTGGTCGCTGGGAGAGCGGGTGTTCGTAAGACGGTGGGCCCGGCCTCCCTTGGCAACAATTTGTTTGGGGAAGGAACCAGAGGGCTGGCTCTCTGATTCCCGTAATAGCTGCGGATTCAGGGAGAACTAATAATGATGTTGACACATCAACTTAAATATTGCATTCCCCTGAACTCCCTTTCGGAGACCAATGCATTTCAGACTATCACTTCCTGCCAGTCTGGAGATCGGGGGTCTCCCTTATCTGCCTCGATACCACCTCCCAAGTCACTGCATAGTGTTATGCCCTGGGCAGGGGTATTCATGTACTTCATTCCTCTTCTTCCAAAGATACCCCAATAACGCTGGAGGCATTCCCCCAAACACACAATTTTGTCTATCATTAATAGTTCACAATTAATGATAGACCTATTAAAGAACTCAGAACTCATTCTGAGCATGTAAGCACCTTTAACATCTGTAACAGATGTTAAAGGTGGTTATCAGTTAACCAGGGTACCCTACACATGGTACCAACTCATTTTGTATTATGACTGCTGGGGGACACCCAAGCTGTCGCCTTGAGCCTAACGGCCAAACATTGGAGGAACATGGTCCATATTAAAACATAATAATATTATCGTAATGCGGGCGGCCTTGTTCCTTGTTTATGTTTGTTTTTTATTTTACTTGTTACTCGTTTAAATATTATTCGTTTTTTGGTAATGGTGTACCGCGGTAAAAGAATGTCCCATGCTGAAAACAAAAACGCATCCCGATTGGTCAATCAGTTTGTTTGATACGGCAAGTACCTACCTACGTTAGGTAGGCAAGATTTCCCTATCAAGTTTTACCTATCTAGTTCATCAAGTTGATAAATTTTACTTGTCTATTACCTACATTAAGTAAATTTAAATTTTCTTTTCGATATTTCATTCTTGTTACTTCCGTACCTACTTCACGGCCCACATAAGCCTAGATAACACAAGAACGAACCTCTTAGATTACCTTGGTAATATCATTAGCAAAGCTATTATCACAAAGTTTACATATTTTGTGAAATGTAACTGGAAATTACACGTATTATGTAAACTCTAAAACTTTTTGTGATAATAGCTTTGTTTTTAATTGAATGAGTGTTTTGGGTATTGGTCTGTCGTTTCTCGCGTAAGAAAACTGTCGTGAAGTTCGTATTTTCTTGTTTATTAAGAAAGGAGAAAACAATCTTATAATTCTGCCCATCATAGGGACATCTAGTGAGGTATTCGTTTTTTTTAAAAGCACATTGAATGAAGTGAATGTACATTCTTAACCCCTAATATATTGGAATTACGGTCAAAACAGAATACAGCTTATTGCCCACATTTCGGAATAAATATTTCTGCCATCAGGGTTATTTATTTAGGTTGACACAGTTAACAGGAATGTGTCCCCTGTCAAAATTTTTTGAAACCGGAACAACCCAAGCTATTACAGAATTTATAGCTATATATCATACCTATATGATCATACATACTATGTATCATATTCTACATATTATGTAGAAAACATTTATTGTGGCTAACTGTAACAAATTTACGTGTACTGATATGTACCTAAGTCTTTAACGAGGGGGTTAATAGTGTAGCATTTTCACACAAAAAGCGTCTTGTGATACCAATAAACATTTTTGGTTATTAATAAGGTTGGTGATGAATATGATTGTGTGACATCGGAGGAATAATTTTGGCTTGACTAATATTCGTGCCCAAAAAATCCTCCTACTCAACGTTCGTATCATGAATAATGGCTGGGGGTCAGGTGAAAAATAGCGAGACGAAAAACGTTACCCAAGTAGCGTCGGGTTAACAGGAGGCATTAATGACACAATGACTCTAAAGCGTTGATACTCCAGTTGTTCAGTTTATAAATCATGGAATCCCTCCTCACTTGAATGAAAATTCGTTAAGGAGTTGTCCTCGAAATTACAACAAAGAACAATTAATATCACTTCCACCGAAAGGAAATGTAGCTCAGGGTTGAAATAGAATTTTATTCATTTGCCAGAGTGCCGGTCGACTTCGAACCAGGAGCCACAGACGGTGCCCCAGGATGGACGCAGGACAAGATGAATGGCCCTGGCACTCCGGCCAAACTTAGATCCAAGTCGTCGACGAAATCCTCTTTGGGACCAAAACCTCTGTTCTCATCAAATGAAAAATACTTCTTCCACAAGGAGTATTTATACGGCCATAAGTACAGTAGTAAGTTGAGGTTATTTTGGACCTAAACAATTTAAAATTGTTAACGCTTCTACGGCCCGTTGCTTCTACTCGAATAAAGTAAGTTGGTGTTTTATTGAGGTTTTAGGGAACACCTTTGGGCGGGCGACCACTCTTTCCCGTTCCAGTTCACTTTGCCTGCTCAGCTGCCACCGTCGTTCAACGGGAGGTTCGGCTACGTTCGGTATTACGCCGAAGCCCTTTTGCTGAGGTGGAAAGAAAAAGACGTCCGGAGAGTCTACTTCAGCGTTACTAACATTGCCGACATCAACTCTGATACCAGAGCCGAGGTTACTGAAATAGAAGTTGGATGAATGGTATCGTTAAGTTAGCAAGGACTTGAGAAAGTTTCGAATGTGATATAAATCCAATAACCGCTTGATTCATTCTTATTAATCCACATCGTTACCTAAATTAAATAATGGCACTTAATTGGATCTAAAAGTGAACCCACCCCACATTGTATGATACGCCGGTGGTTATAATAGAATTAGTGGTATAGATTATTCCTAAACACGCTGAAATAATGTATTAGCCGGTACAAAGGGGTGCTATTGGAAAACAATGGCACTTAGGCCCTTTGTACCGCAAGCTCTTCAATTATGACCCCCTTTTAAACGTTTGAAATTCATGATCCAGGTGAAGTGACGCTCTCCAAAAATGGTACAGAGCTAGTTTTGTGCGAAGCCTCAAGCGTGTTTCCAGCTAAATATTAGGCGCCGTATTATTTAATGGAGACATCTGTCACCCCGTGACATATTGCATATCAAAAGGCCGGATGCTCATGCATAATGCCGAACCTGTGCAAATCCTCTGGATCGTTATGTAGAGCTTCTTATCAAAGCAGGATGTAACCTCGCGCCATCAATAGCACACCCGCTATATCCGCAAAGCTCAAGAAAATGAACGGTAATAAAATGTTAGAGCGCATAAAAGGTACGCTTATGGTTATCAAGACGCTATCTGACATCCGCAAGAGCCAACAATTTGTAAGCCAATATATCGACTGTATGCCTGCAAAACCTACTAAGTCCGATTTTGGCCAAATGAAGGTTTTGGGGTTTCTGGGTAAATTTTAGGCTCTAGATCAGTGTTTCCCATACTTTTATACGCCAGGACCACCCTATCAAGACTCTGGTTCGGAAAAAATTGCTTACTTTTGACGCTTGGTTGTGGCTAAACGGCCGAACCGATTCTATTGTGTAATCCTGTCATTCGACGCAGAATTTTATGCTCTTTAACTATGTATTTGGAATGTTTTCCCTGCGATGATTAGTGTTCGAGTTATCGGTGAAAAACTCGAAAATGGCCGAAAAAAATCGAGGTTTTTAGGCCGCCAAAAGTTCTACCAGAAAAAAATGTTGCTGCCATTTTTGATATTTTCTTGTGCAGACTCATTACAACCATTAAAAAAAGGAAAGTGCTTGCCCCCCCCCCCCCCCCCCCCCTGGGCTCTTTCGCCCCTGCTCTAGATCCATCGTGCAAAGTTTCGTGAGTGTAGAGGTGAGAAATGCCTTCTTAGTGTGCGGTTGAAATAACTTGTATGTAGGTCTGGAAGGCCTACATATAAGTAGGCCACTGTAGAGTCTACAGGGGTTGTAAAAACTTGAAAGTCCCAGCTTTCGGGATGTAAATACTCATAAGTTTTGAAGAGGTAATGTAGTTTGGAAACATCCTCGTATGTCTTAAAACAGCTGTTTATTTTTGAATTACCTATGCGAATATTGTAACACCCTTTCTACTGATGGTTTCTCATAAACACTGTTCGATTTGAAGTGCTTTGGACATCGCAAACCGTCGCTATGAAGTTTTTAGCGTCTCCTGCAAAATTTTGATTTTGGAACGTTAATGGTTTTGCTGGTATACGGTCGCAAGTATAGGTTTCATCTATGCAGTCGCGGGGACTGTATCTATAGACTGTGTTTATAGATGAAATCTATTCAATCTTTCTCAAATCAATATTGGCCTTTGGTAATGTTTCAGGCTATGGATTTTTGGTTTATTATTCTTGGAATAGGAAATAAACCTATGCAATCGCGAAGGAGGTCGAAAATTTTAATCGGCCTCAAAATTTCAAGAGGTCTAGATTCCAAAAATGAAATTTCCGTCCGCCGTCCGAACCGTTTCGAGCAGTAGGAAATTTTCTAAAAATCTGAAATTTGGGCTGCGGGAGGTTTATTTTTAAAGGTTTTAGGCTACGGGGTCGAGTTAGGTGTCATTTTCGAACTATTTTTGGACGTAGAGTTCATTTATGGGGGTCCCAGAACGATTCGATTTCATCAAGGGGATCAATGGGGCTTTCATGGGACTACAAACGGGATTTTTGAAGGAACCCAGGAAGTCAAATAAGGTGTCGTTTTCCGAGTAATTTTGGACGCAGAATTCTTTTTTTGAGGTCTCACATCTGTCCTGTGTACAGAAGAAAATAATTTTCTTTTCTTAATAATTATTCTTTGTCACATTTTTCAAAAATATTTTCTTAATGACACATAATTAATTTTTGCACAATTTGTCTACATATATCAAAGAATAATAAACCCTTGTGTCAAATTTGTAGCGTTTTAACTAACAGTTAAGAACCTAATCACTATGGGAAAGTTTACTTCTGCGAAACTAAATTATAACCACTAAGTTAGGGATGTCTCTCGTGATTTGTAGAGCGGGTGTGAGGAACAAAAAACAACCAACTCTTGCTTTTTCTGCTGTCCACGAGGCACAATTGTGGCGTCGGCCGAGCTCAAACGGAGAGGATTTGTACCAGGTGAAATAGCTCCCATTCTCGTCGACATCCACAACATGAGTAACTCTTCCATCACAACACTGAAGGCTGTGATTGTACAAGTAAGAGAAAATCCATATCTACTCGGGGGAGCTTTGATGAATGCACTAGTATTATCAAGGGGAAAGTGTACGAATACTCAACCTTAAAACCATTTGCCGGCTTCAGTAAACCCACTGTAGCACGTTGAGCAGTTGATGTCCCAACCCAACGTATAGCACGTTGAGCAGTTGATGTCCATATTTCGTTTCCTAAGGCAGACTTTTTTGGTTTCACAGACTGTCGACTATTCATCGGCAACGGGGATGCGTCGCCACGAAGATGAACGTCGGGTTTTGGAAGTCAATCGGGGTGAAGTGAAACCAGGTGCGTCGGCGTCTTGGGGCTCAGCAGGAGTCAGGCTTCCACCTCTGCCGCCATCGTCGTTCACAGCCGACTCCTGCAAGATCATCTCCATCCAATACAGAATTGACGTAACTACCTCTTTAAAATGAATATAGCGGTGGGCTGTCAACCTTTTCTTTTGAGTTTTACCCAAGTTGCGTACGTGGTTTGCAGATTATGATGTACATCGCAGGAATGAAAGACCCTTTGGTCCTCAAGCTGCCGATTATTGTGGGTAATGTCCCTCTGAGACGACATTTCCCGTTGCTGGCGTCTCCCACCGATTTGGAGGATCTCCCAACAGCTGCGTTGCCCAAAACAACCCAAATGCGCTACCCCACGTTACGTGAGTAAAAAACGGCGGCGTCGTCCTGATTTTAGCATCCTGGTAGAGCATTTGCCCCTAGTCTTGAAAATAGTCTTTGAATAAATAGTAAGACGACATTTTCAAATCTTTTCCAGATTTTGGCACCTGCCGAATTTGTATTTCTGTTGGTTCCTATTTGATTCAGTTTTCTTACCGTAACAAATGGGCGCAATCCCCTTGAAACTGTCCCTGCTGAAAACCGCCGTGCTTCCGATCCTAGTTTATTTACTCTCAACGTTTATTTCTCATTAGCAGCTGTGCAGAATCTGCACAACTTTGCGGCTCCTCTGAAGCGTTCCATAAAATATTATGATTCCGTTTGGCCTATTACAATAATTATATGAACTGTTTGAAGGTAGGTATTCCTACCTGCTTATCGACCGCGTTGGCAGTTGAATGTGACTGGTATTCTCTGAACCACAGATACACCAAAAGAGAAAGGTCAGCTTGTTTCTATTAGAAGATTTAATTAGGAACCTTGTTTCATAAAAACAAGGCATTATTTTGCTGGGAGATCTACTCATTTTTCAAAGAATTTCAAATGCGATATCAAATTTTTTTTTATGGAAAAAGACCGACGGTATCGTGTCTCGTCTCATAAGGAATGATTGAACGAAAAATAAACTAAACGCTCCCGCTGATCTCACTCCACCTACAAAGAGGGCATCTCATCTGCTTAATAAACAGAGCTGCTCATCAGTATAAACCGTGTTTATATTGATAAGAGCTCCGCACACTGCACATTTCAAAGCTGCCACACCCCACAAACTTTCAGTGGCCCAAATTGCCTGGAGTCATGACAGGACACATGAAAAACAAGCTCTTGACATAATGAAGTTGCGTCATCACTATCTATGAAGAGCTTGTTTTTTTTTTTGTTTTTTTTTTTTTAACCAAAACATTGCGAAACTTTAACGAAATTGATTTCATGAATGATGAAAATTAATTCAGCTGATCGTTCTGATTTCAAAAAAGTTTTTATTAGTCGGAATGTAAACACATCTCTAGAAAAGCACTGCATCCACAGAGAACAGACTGCATCCGACTACGCGAAGCTGCCTGTAGTGAAAATGTCATGTCGAGGCTTCAAGAGGGGAGGCAGAAAAAAATAAATTGGCAAAGACCTCGCAGACGTGAAGGGATCTGAGGATAAAAGCTCATGACTAAGCTCAGATCTTTGATATTAAACCAGGAGTTTCAAAAGGCTCTCAGGACGGGGAAATCTTCTTCGAAGCTCCCTCGGTATGCGAAGGAATGCCTGTGGAAGAAAATTAAAATAATTCTTTGGACTACAGTAAATGCCAGGCTAATCTCAGGCATCCATTCAAACCGAGTATACTGGTTATATTCGTGGAAAGGGCGAGTTTTGGCGTTCACAAACATCCTGTTGAAAATGAATTCGAAAAGGGATAAGAGACCCATCTAGTGCTAGATGATTTAGTAGTAGGCCGTACTACTAAATCTCACCGTGTCTGTCCCGGGCTCTGTCTGTGTCCCATTCATGCCTAAACGGTAGCTCGAAAAAAAAAACCGGAGTTTTTTCTAGAGGGTTTTGCGTGATAGGCTACCTTAGAACCGCCCTTTATTCGCGGAGGTCGACCTGGAGAATTTGGTAACCCAGCTCTCATTTTTTTCGATGGTCATTTGACCGGGGCAATCCCAGTTCCGCGCGAGCTCACTTCTAGAAAACTACCAGTTTCGAGCCGTATTAGACCCGATTAGGGGGTGCCAGTTCCGCGCGAAAAGGTGGGTTGTTTACATCCGTAATATTGCAGAAAAATGTGCAGGGACACCAAGTAGCTTATTCAGTCAAACCTAAGGTTTCTTTAGCATCTAGATCACTAGAGGTGTGTCGTTCGGAAGCTGTTGCGCTGGGGCTGGTGAACGAGTTGAAGATTGACGATTGGACAGCAAAACTGCACGCTGATAGGTAGGCTGATAGCGGGGAATTGGCGGTAGCCCGGTAGATATGGTTTTTTCTAGGCGTGTAAATTTTGGATGTTTATAAACAACATAAATGTTGTCTCAGAGAAATCATAATATGATTATGGTTTATTCGGGGTGGGTAATTTCGAGTTGCCACGGGCACACAGACCAAGACCAGCAGCGCGCGGACGGATAATGAATAGGTGTACAATACAGCGGGCGTTCTACCCACTCGAACGGCCGAGCGAAGCGAGCCCCCCCCCCCCCCCCCCCAGGATGTCTTGTTTGTTACTAAGTAAAAAATAGTTTATCAGTTGTATAAAATACATAGTTTTAATCGCCTTCAAGTAGGTTCAGAAGCCTCAAAAGTGGATCTCACTGACAATTTTTGGTATTTTCAGCCGGAACTACGAGTCAAGAAAGTGTCAACCCCGAGCAGTCCGAGTGTGTCTACAAATTTCCCACCTTCAAACCCAGATACCTGGTTTACGTGCCCAAATCTCTCATTACATAATTTATATTCAAGTGTAGCTACAGAGTTTGTGTGAACCAATTTTTTTAAATTAAATAGCTAAGTAACGAAATTTGTCGTTGAAGGCCGTTTTATGGCATTCGCCGTCTGGGGTTTTAACCCCATGCGTCCTGTGGTACCTAGCGAACCCCATGCGTCCCGGTCCAGGAAAATGGAGTACACAATGCAGTTCGTTTTCGTGGAGGCGAACTGGACCACTCCTCTGAGTGTCACAAACCCATTGGACTGGCGGTGTGTGGCTCTGATGCAGGAAGTACGGCCATAATGTCTTCGACAAAACAATTTTCGGCAAGGCCACAGAGAACCCCCCCCCCCCCCCCCACGGCCTGACAGTAGGTGGTCGCACGAGCTTGCCCGCGAGGCAACTGCTTCAAAGCCCGCGTCCTGGGCCAAAACCACACCGTCAAAGACCAGTTTCCACTTGGTCACGGGCTTTCCGACTGCCAGGTCACTTTTTGATCTTGACTGCTCCCCAAGGCAGGTAGCTGGAGAGTAGGGCCAAATAGGCTTTTCTCACTAGCTTCGCCAAGACTTGCGGCCATTCTTCCAGCCAGGAGCCGCTCAAGCACCTTACCCATGTAATGGCGGAGAGAAGGTAGATAGGACCTACCGTAGGTATATAGTGATATATCATACGTGTATAATATATACTATATTATGTATACGTTTTCTAATCACCGTCGGGCCGCATCGGGTAGGTATCTATAGATATCCATAGGAACCTATAGGTACCTATAGGTATCAAACATCACCTCTCGCTCGGCGGGACGCATTGGGTTCCTCCCAATTCACCGTCTTATTCTACCAGGCGGATTATGCGTGATTAATTTACATGATTTAGTAGATCATTCAGAATGTCTGTTTCGCCTGGACTTGATTTACTTCTCAGTTCTCGAAAGGAGATTTATTCTCAATCGAGCAGTATGAATCAACAGATGAGATTAGATTTTATCAGCAGCGAAGTACTGCTTGCAAAACGTTCTCATGTCAAGAGATCTTATTTTTCTTAAACTAAAAACTTCAAGGATCCGGTCGACATTCTCAAGAATAATGATATCATAATATAAGAGACATCGTTTATGAAATGTTTCTCTGCCTCAGCCGGAATATAAAGTCAACAGCCTCTTCCTACGTAGCAAAGATGTGTTTCTCGTGGGAAGTTCAAGATGCTGGATTTTGGATCATTGTACACACACTTGATGTAGGTACTCACGATATCAGTCTTGCATAATAACTAATTCTCGTCCTTGGGAAAATCACGAATTTTCCCATTGAATGTCGTTAATTTTACAACAAAATCCACGTGTGCCAACTGAAATGAAAATTAGAAAGTATAGTTTCTGCACTTCGTGCATACCAGATGTATTATCGTAGAATTGGGCACAAATCTGAATTCCTGTGAAAATCAAGAAGGTATGTATAGTATATGTACGACACTAAGCTCTTGTTTGACAAAAAAAGTTTATATATTCTATTTAAATACCTATGTAGGTACTACTAATTTTGATTGCAATATACCTAATTCCAACTGAGCGTCGGTTGTGTAATTCGAAGGTGGTGTTTGTAGTTAGACTAAGCCCATGGAGGAAAGGAACCCTTTCCTTCCTCCATGGACTAAGCCGATGTTGATAAAAAACAAAGTGTCCTACGGCGGGAGATAAAATCCACATATTATGTTAATTAAGGGTTTATGTTTAAAATCCACATATTATGTTTATTAAGGGTTTATGTTTATTAAAGGTTTATTAAGGTGACAAAATTATAGATACGTACTGTTAGTTTAGATCTTATGATCATTTTAATGAAGGCGTAATGCGTTGGTTGAGTTGGATTTCTTTAGCTGTAATCGCTATACCTACTTATGAAAATGTAATGTGTAAATGCTTGACTGTCTGTACGTTCAAATTATTCCTGCTACCATCGGCTTTCAAGTGGATGGTTCTAATGTAAGCTTCAAAGTGTGCAGTTTCCCAGGTTTAATGAACCATTTGATGACTAGTAATAAATAATCCAAACAGAAAAAATCGCAAATATTCAGCCGTTATATCTCGCAGAAAGAGAAATATTGACTTGGCTGTCTGGGATTGGCATATTTTCAAGGAAAATGGTGGTAGGTACTGCTGTCGTTAAATTTTATTTCTCCCTTTCGGGTTTAACTCCGAAAAAATCGCTCGAAATTATACCTACCCTTACTTTAGGCCTTAGTGGAGCGTGAAGTATACAATTTATACTTTTATTCCGTTTCTAATACGGCAACGGTTGAATTCACAATTACGAAAAACGTTTGTAACATTTACCAGTTTGAGATCCTTCAAAAGCGATACATATCGGGGGCTTTTAATAATATTATGATGATATTATCATCGGGTTGACTAGCAGGTTGACCTGCTTCACTTTCAGTTTACATAAATATTTTTCAGGAGCTTTTGTAACGGGTTTCAACTGAAATTTAGGAAAATTTAGGCAGGTTTAGGATTACTGTGGTCAGTTGCCAGGCATGAACAACGAGGTGAAATCAATCAGGCCTTGTCCACGGTGACGGCATTGGTTTATTAACGTCGAAAGATGCGATAACAATAAAAGGACAAATTATTTGTCCATTTTCACTTTCAGTCCTTGTTGCACTTAAACATGATTTTCACTGGGTTTCCAGCTCCCGTTCTGGCAACCTCGAATGCTTTGATGGTGTCTTCCAGGTCAAACCGGTGCGTGATGAGTTGTTTCACGTTGACTTTGCCCGAGGCGACCATTGCCAATGCCAGAGGATAGCTACGAACAGACGGTGGTACATATTGAAAAAAAAAAAAAAAAAAATGATCGAATCGATTTTGACTTGTGAATTCTCAAAAGTAGGTATGTACCTAATTGGAGGTCATTGGAGATACGCTCTTGCTGAAAAGGGTAAATAGACAGTATCCCCTTGACGCGTCAGAAAAGATAAAGGGTTGATTGAAAAGGGAGAAAGAAAACTGCGAGTGGCGGGAAAACGTTGCAACGATGTGTTTGCCAACCGCTCGACTGATGACAGCCGGTAAATGGGAATTGGCGTCCGGAGCAGCCCACCAAATCCCATAAAGACCCCGCTAAACTAAAGACCTGCTAAACCGAAGGCAACCTATAAGTGCGCGATTAGCGGTAATATCCGAGAGGATCATCGGTTGGTTAATTCAAAAGGTAATTTCAAATGGTGCGATTAACCTACAACGGCGAACAGAGTAATAGACAACCAGCACCCTGTATCCAACCAGAGGGGGAAGTGTGACCTTCAATAATATACACTAGGTAGGTATCAACTCCAACTATTATTACCTTTACCAACATGATCCTTTTACTGCTCAAAGCTTTGCCGATACCAACTATAGGTCTTCCACTAGAATATTGCGCTGCATTCTGGTGGCAGAAATCGAACTAATCTTCGCATGAAATTTCTCTTCCTAGTGGCAGCACTTCTCTTTTTCTCCCCCTCAAACGGCTTTTTTTGAATTTCAACCTTTGAATTTCACATGATTGAATAGAACCTAACGACTTTTTATTTTAGTTTTGCTGTTGTGTAGTTATTAGGAAGAATTAGGAATACCTCAAAATTTAAACAACAGTAACATCGCAAACGTTCACTTAATTCTATTCTTCTTCCTCCCTGGCGATGAATGAAGACAATGTCCTGGCAACATTGTAGACAATTTCCTCGCCTGACTCCTAAGTGGCTTTCCCCTAGAAATTTTTGTTTTCTTCTTTTCCCTCGTTGAAAATACGTGGTTAATAACAAACTACACTACCGGGAGACGTAAACAAAACGGCGAGCAAGCTGAGACAATGTTGCCAATAAAAAACTCGAAATCCCTTTGCTCGTCCTTGGCTCAGGATGCCACATCGGCGTTTCCTTTCGCGGCCACCAGACTGCAGTGTCGGAGCGCAATATTCTTGTGGGAGACCTATCAGTGGATGTATCTACAGGTTGGTACCTGGTGATCTAATGAAGAGTATGGAGAATGACGACTGTTCTGCTACAGATCATGTTTTGGAGGGTGACCTGAGTCAGTTTTTTCAGCCTCAAATGGTTTTTTGTTGCACGTTCATCCTCTTGAACGAAAACGGTTCGATCATTTTCTTCGCCCACTCGACTCTTGTAAATCTGTAAGCGACTTTTAAAGAAAATAGGCCCTTCAGGCAAAGGCAGCTTCCCTGCTAATTTGTGTTGAGTTTCCCTCGAAAAACATTTGGAATGACGCAGGAAAGACGATCTGATGCTCTCGTGAAAGGAAAAAAGAAGAACCAATTTAATATAAAGTTGGGGGATCTGAGAGTTGAAATGATGAACCCCTTTCAATCGCATCATTTTCAGCTCTCTACACTGCCCGCTCCTTTCATCTATAGATGAAAGGAGCGGGCAGTGTAGAGAAAATATATTTGTAATGGGCCAGTCCTCTGCTCAGCTTCCTCCGCAATCAATACATTTAAATTCCTATGTTTGTGTACGAGAATAACCAATCATAGGGATGAAGCTCAAAGAGGAGTTTTAGGTCCGATTTGCAGTAGTTACCCAACGGTGAGCGGAGAAAAAGTAAACCCCGAAAACCTGTGTTTTAACTTGAAAATAAAGTCAAGATACGAGGGAAAACGGGAATAAAGTCAGGATTATAACTTGTTATAGTGTTATTTATAACGGGAAGTCTGTTGGAGCTTACTACTACACTCACAGGACCGATGAGGAAGGGTCAGGTAGTCAAATAGGTACTCGACTACTTGAATTCGACAAGTGCCTCCGATTGCTTGCTATCTTTCAGGGTAAGAACGAAAGATTCAACCAATAAACAATAATGTTCTCATTTTGTTAGAAAGCGGGAATTTTCCCTTTACGCTAACTTCAATATTGCAGTGATGTAGATACCATGAAGTATTCAGGTACTTATTTGAGGAATACGGGTATGGTAACTTTAAGGGACTAAAAGATGACAGATGACGATGACAGTGGCGGGAGGAATTTAATTACCGAATTCCAAGACAACCCCCCAACTCGACTCTTAATTACTTGATTACAACCAGGTGTCATTTGGAGGCAACCCAGTAAAATCTACAGCCCTCCTACTCAAGGCTTCAAAAAGCGGGGGTTCCAAGGCTGGAAGAATTGAGGGAACTTTTATATAAAATAGGTGGCGTATAGCGTGAAAATAAGTTGGCTCGGCAAAATATTCGTAGCACTCTCCACTCTCTCTTTTGCTTATTTCATTTTATTTTTTCCAAATCCTAAGTGCGGGAGACTTTTAGGGCTGTCGGCGTAGTGTTAAATAATAATTAAATCATTTGAATAATGTACCTACATAAATAAAAATTCTCGTACTCAGGAGGTGACAGAAGTTCCTAATAATACTAATTATTATTCTCTCCTTCGATCCTCCCCCCCCCCCCCCCCCCCAATCTCCCAGAGGCTTCTTAGGGCAAGCGAGGAGAACGATTCGAGTAGATGAGTATTTATTCAACACTCAGTCCTTCTAAACCTTAACCTACTAAGCCCGGCCTATCGGGCAAATGGGAGAATAATTCCTGTAGTATAATTTTGATTGCTCGCAATCCCGAAAATCCTTTTGGAGATGGTTCCTGGATGCCATTGTAATCAGGCAGGTTTTTACTTAGTTAAGTTTTACTTGATCAATCTCTGCTCATTCTAAAGGTTTTATCGAGGTGTGAATTGTTTGAATAGGAATGGCTCAGTTTGGTAGGAAATTGGTTCTATTTTTCACTTTTAACTGTAAGTTTCTACTTCGTTCATTAAGGCTAGAATGAAGTTGAAACCAACAAGTGGACAAATATAACGACTCTTCCAAGAAATCTAGGGAGACAAAAGATGAAATGACTGGGAAGCTCTGTCACCATCTGAATAAAAGAAGTCGGAGCTTTGCAACTATTTAACGCCCCGCCGAGTTCAGACGCCTACAACCAGCGAGGACTCCCACAAAAGGAATAGGTACCGCAGGAACACGCAAAAAAGGCTTTCTTATTTGAAAAAAAAAAAAACACAATGCAAACAAAAATAAGCGATTCCGTTCGTAAATCCCCTAGTTTTTCAGGGATATGTTTCGAAGAGCCCTAACTAAATCTATTTTCTAATACTTACTCGTTGCAGTATCTGAACACTCCTCTAATATCGATTTCTCTGATGGAGGTGGACACAAGCGGTATCGTAACTTCATTTTGACCCATGCCGACAAGTACGAAAGTACCTCCACTCCTGGTGACCTGAAACGTATTTTAATTTTTTAATGCACTTTACGAATCGTCAACCTCGTAGTAAAAAATTAGGAGTATTAATATCTAATGATGAAGTCAACGCTACGACACAGTTGATTAACGTTGTGAGGATTCTCGGGGATTTTTTAACAAGCCATCAATTGAATTGAATAGATGAGCGCAACCTTTTTGTTATTACGAGAGAAACTAAGAAACAGTAGGTATCTAGCGACCAAACTATGCCACACAGCACATCATCCACGTGATGCTCATTACGTAAACAACTGCACCCTAACGACCGATGCTTAAGAAAACCTTATGCCGATCAGAGGTAACGAACGGCTCAGGCTGCAAAAATCGTTTTGGAGTCGTTGGAATCAGCCTAAAAAGCTCATTCCATAGACCCTTGTACCAACGAAATCGGACAAAAACTTTCGTCCCCCTTTTGAGGCCTCCTTAGTTACACATCAGAGATAAACAACTTTCGTCGTGAAGGACCTCCCGAAAACCGATGAAGGGAATGAGGGAGGAAAAATCAAGGTAGCCTATAACCACCCCCCGAACTCGCTGATGACAATGAGACCACCCTCATGAAAATCTGTTGAGCCGCTCGGGCGTGATGCTCTGTACACAAACAAACAAAAAAAAAAAAAACAAAAAAAAAAAAAAACATACATGTCGAGGAGGTGAGCGCACCTTTCCATTTTTTGGAAAAAGGTTGCGCTAAAAAGGCCGCTTTCTTCATCACCACTTTTACTTCATTTCCCGACGTTTCGGACACGTATAAGCCTCCATCATCAGGGGTTTAGTCAAGGAACTCAATGCTATCACATCGTCGTCAGTAAGGAAACTCGTCTTTACGTTATATTTCAGCAAGGGAAACCTCATACCAAATTAATTTCACATATTCCATTTTACTAGCAGAAAGATCAGAATAACTGGCCGCACATTGGTAATTACGTTCAAATTTATAAAAATTTATAAAAGAAGCAACACGTTTCTTTTATAAATTTTTATAAATTTGAACGTAATTAGGAGAACCTACCAATGTGCGGCCAGTTATTCTGATCTTTCTGCTAGTAAAATTGAATATGTGAAATTAATTTGGTAAGTATGAGGTTTCCCTTGCTGAAATATAACGTAAAGACGAGTTTCCTTACTGACGACGATGTGATAGCATTGAGTTCCTTGACTAAACCCCTGATGATGGAGGCTTATACGTGTCCGAAACGTCGGGAAATGAAGTAAAAGTGGTGATGAAGAAAGCGGCCTTTTTAAAAAATCCCCGAGAATCCTCACAACGATAGTACGTGAACATGGCCAACACAAACCAGCAGAACAGTTGATTAAGTTGACGTTTAAAATGTCGAAGTAGATAAGGACTTGGAGATGTTTTGGCTCTGACAATTCATTACCTACCTAGTTTATAACGGTTGGTGGGGCTCAGCGGTTATAGCCTGTAACTTTTTGCGGTTGAGGGTGGGGGAGCTTACGCTTTCAGAGAGACAAAGTTTGTTTTTGGTTTAATCAACTTCCGACTCCCTTCAACACGACCCTTTCTAGGATGCCTTTGACATCAGAATTTCACCCAAATTTATTTGGATTAGTATACTAATCCAAATAAATTTGGGTGAAATTCTGGCTAGTTGGTTGTAGGCGATATAATATAATAGATTTCGTATTTCAGATATATATTATATTATCTGCTATACACGAAATCTGTTATAACAAACTGCAAAATGTATTACATTAACAATTGTTAAGTCGACTATAAATAGTAAATAGTTGATTTGTTATGCATTATTCCCATTGCACTAGGAGGCACTGGGTTTTTTGTCTGCTACATGTGTTTGCTGTTATAACCGGATCCGTTATAGAAGATTTTCTCTGTGAATTTAAACGGCGTCTAATAGACGCCATGTTGATCAGTGGAAGTTGATTAAACAAAAAACAAGCGGTTCAGAGAGGCGTAAGCTAAACGCTAAGCGAAGTTAGCAACTACCATCAAAGTTTAATAGTCTGACCTTCTCATTTATGAACTTATAAGTTACAGGGCATAACCTGGCTTAAGGAGATGTTAAGAGGGTGAGTACCCGGTGGATAGGTTATTTCACAGGGTCTGGGTATTTGATAAAGCCTCGAATAAATACCCAACCTCACAAAATTTGGGAGGTTGGATATTTATTCATAACAAATCTTATTGAATGGTTTAGGTAATGATAGGTAGGTAGGTACCTAATGAATGAATTAAAGCGTTCCTGGTAATTGCCATGATATAGGTATAATAAAGCGAATTGTTTTTTGAGAACATTTGAGAAGGAAATATTATTATGGAAGTTCTGTTCAGTGCTGATCAAGGACAGGGGCGCCAAGTGAATGATTTCACAATAATTACCTATGAGTAATAAGTAGGTAACCTGTTATTCTTCATAGCTGTTATTACCTATGAGCTTTAGGGGAAATCGCAATCAGATTCACAACTAGGTACCCTCCTTTCATCTTGTTTAGGAGGATTATTATGATCATAATAATTTCGAGTTCGAACTCGAAAATGCTTGAAAACTAGGCACAGGGTGACTTTTGAGCCGTAATCTTACGGTTCTTGAACGTTTTGAATCAGATTCACAACTAGGTACCCTCCTTTCATCTTGTTTAGGAGGATTATTATGATCATAATAATTTCGAGTTCGAACTCGAAAATGCTTGAAAACTAGGCACAGGGTGACTTTTGAGCCGTAATCTTACGGTTCTTGAACGTTTTATGTTTCTTTTTTTTTCTTTTTTTTTTTTTGTGATCCTATTTCATTGAGGTTAAAATACCCAAATCTGGTATTTACCCAGAAAACTAAACGCCCGAGTATTTTACGGAAATAAATTCCGAAATGACGAGCTTTCAGACCATTCAAAATTGATTGTATCAGGTTCAGTAGGACCTGTACAGCGCGACTCCTGATACAACAAGCCCTTTCGAAGAGACCAAACTTGTCAGAAAACCGACTTACCTCGAGTCCAATGTTGACGGTGCTGTTGAAGCCGGTGCAATCCAAAGTTATGTCGGGCTTCTCTCCGAAAGCGGCTTCGATTTTGTCGGCGACGGTCTTGACAGGGTCGTCACGGGAGATGGTCACCGTCCCATCCGCTCCACAATTTTCGGCCAACTTCAGCCGATCTGCCAGCAAATCTGTTGACAGAGAAGAGATAGAAGGAATGCAGCAAGGGTAGAGCTAAAAAAAAAAAAAAAAAAAAAAAAAAAAGATCGTAATTGATTAGGTAATCGATTGATTTTCCAAAACATCGAAAAATAGATCAAAATCGGACAGGAAACACCTCGAATTTTGCAAAGGAGGAAAAGTGAAATGTGACTTTTAAAATTCATCTACAGTACTGTAAGCGGAAGCCTAAGAAATCTGGCGGGAGACGGGGCAAGCTACAGCTTTCAGAACCGCCGTCGGGCGGCCACGGCAGCACCTTCCCCGTAGAGGACAGCCGCGCCCCACCTCCTGGACTCCCCCCCACCCCAGGTCGGGGAATCCACACCCCATCCCCTCCCCTGTGGGGAGTGGGGGAAGCCCGGGGCCAGAAGCAATTATCCTCCGAGGCCAGCCAGTCGAAAGGATACTCCCGACCGGAACGAAGCTCTGCCCGTTAGTCATCCTATCAGCATACGCCTGTTTAGTTTGGACTCAGTGAATTGTGAAAACGTGTCGCGACATCATCAAATCGCGTCGACCCAGAAGGAACACTCCCGTTGTTCCAATAGTAGAATCCTGCCCGTAGGAACCTTAGGGCTTCTACGGTGTTTCCCCACCCCAAGTTTTCTTGCTCCCTTCTACGAATTTCGGCGACTTCAGAGACGCTCAGACTCCTGCGAAGACGACCCCGAACTCGAGGCTAGCAACGAGACTTCTTGGGTAATTCCCCCAATTTAGTGCATTTCCCTAAATTCATCTTCCTGCCAGTTAGAGCACAAAGTTTCTTTTCTTCGTTCTTGAGTTATTTAGTTTTATTTGTTTGTGTACCTTTGGGTTTATTCATCTCTTTTGGAGAATTCTAATTCTAGGGGTAGGAGTGGTTTTGAGCCTTCAGCTCGTTGCGCCGCCTCTCGGCGTTTTAGGTTTCTTTCAGGAGTTCCCCTTCAGGGATTTTATTTCGAACCGTCGCGACTTGGTCGACCTCATCGACCTTGTCGTCTTCGGCAACCCCGTCGACTCGACCCACTCGGTCGACCTCATCGTCCCCGACGACCCCATCAACCCATTTCGAGAATTTTACCTCGCCTAAATTAATTTCTGTATAATTTGTAAATATTTATCTTGTACCGAGTTTTTGCCGTTTTGTATTATACTTCGTATGAGATCTACTCGTATTATTTGCCCGCCTGTTCCTGGTACAGTCAGAGAAGTGAAATTGAAGGTAATAATTTGAATAACGGTTTTGACAACTTTTATTGCAATTTGACAATTTTGGAGGCCTCACCGCCCGCTACCAACTCAAGGGGCTTACAGTACCTACATCAGCGAACTTCATCTACAGTACGAAACGAAAATTCATCTACGGATGAGAGGATTGCAGGCAAGGGTGGTAGAATAACAAGGTAGGGCTCAGGGGGATGGCACTGTGAAACAGGAAAGCAGGGGTGTGGTTGAGGGGGCGAGGGAACGTGAAGGAGGTCGGAGAGGCAGGTATGCTTGGGCCTGGAACAGATGGACAGACATTTTCAACCCACGAGACCCTCAGAAAAAACACATTCTGTTTTAAAATTCATAATTATGGTACCTAACTATTCAAAATACAATTAACACTCAGTGCGTATGGCACAGCGCCATCTATCGCCGCCTACTGAGGCGCAGCTCCTGTGCCAAGGGCTCGCCTGGGACGTCCTAAACGCATACATATTCACTTCGGAGAAATCTATTTATCGATTACTTCTTTTTCTTCTTGGTTGGTTTGTTGCCCTAATAATTAGGCAGATTGTCACTAACTTCATTCCCTTTTTCGAGGCTTCTCCGTCTATATCAAAGAGGTTAAGAAGGGAATAGAGACGGCTCTACCACCAAGAGACTGTGTTTTAGAGTTAAAAAAAAGGCGATACATCGAGATAATAAAATTCATTTCTTTTAAATATTATTTAATGTCGATATTTCCGATTCACCGATACCCATTCCTTTTAGTCGGTTTCAGTCTCACACAGAAGGTTTTGACCAACAGAAAACTTGTCTGTTTTTCTACGAATCCTTTACCAAATACAATTTTTTTAAATTTTTTTCACAAGGGAGAATAATGATAAATGAATCTCCCTCTTCATTTATCTTCGGTGTTGAGAAAAATTATTTCACAAGGGTAGGTATGCTTGTGTTAAAGGGTATGCTTTATCGAAGACCGGCTGTCCTAGTTTTCCTGCAGAAACAAATACATTGTTCAGCGGACCTGCCGGCTCATAAACGCTGGAATAGTTCGGGGTCTTAATGCCGCCCCCCTCCACAAGCGTTCTGGTAGGGCGATTTGATGAGACCGACAAAGCCCATCCTTGTAGATGGTGGTGGTCGCTCTTTAGTGGGAGTAAAAGTACAAACACAGTTGTCTGTTGGAAGGCTGACTGAAGAATTGTGGGACGGGGCGGAAAAATAAATCCTCGTCCCTTTTAATTCATCACAACGGGGTAAGTAAATGCTTAGGTAGCCTCACGCTCGAGTCGACTTTTGACCTGACAATGCTGACGTCAGCTACCAAATGAAATACGAGTTGGATTTCAGCTAGATAAGCTGTCAACATGTTCACTTTACTCAAATCCTGGGCAATTCAAAGCGTTTTTTCTTTTTTTTTTTCTTTTTGTCACCGCACGTAATTAAACGGTTTTAAGGTAGCGTCAACTAATACATCCTTCTGTGAAAACCCATTATTCTTTACACCTCCCTTATAAAGGTCGTGGCAGCTAAAGCTTATGCTGCCGCAACCAGGCCACTTAAAGCTACAAAGGCCTGAGGTTTATGAAAAAGCAATTTACGTTTACAGCGAATTCATTTTTGAGAGAGTATTGTTATCAAGGGATGAACGCGAATAATAGTTGCACATTTAATGGAAATCCCTTGTTCTCACAGGCAGCCAACTAATGACACGCCAATACTCGTGCAATAGGTATGAGTGTAATAATTATTACACACTAATTATAATTAGTGTGTTAATGCTGTTTTATGGATGGTTTGCATCTTTTCGAGCGAAAATCTTTGAAAATCCTACAACCGATTTTGTATGGGTTTTATGGGAAATTACTTATTCCCTACAAGCTTAGTGAGGGTGTGTAAGTGTGAGAAACAAGACAGTTTCCTTGAATACAGAGCTGGTGCGCAGAATTTTTGGGCTACCCAAGTAAAACCACGTTCTACCAGACAGTGGCCCATTTCCTATTCAAGAGACATTCCGTTAGTATGAATGTCAAAATAAAGGGGTCGCATTAGATCCCACGGCCTTTTATTCGAGATACTTACAAATTTGTTTCCCTATAAATCCAATTTGCCGTCTGCGAGCTAACTTAGCAGTTGGTTTCCACCTGCTCTTTGCTTCTCCAGCGAGTTTTGTAGCAGCCCCCATTTCTTAGGCCCGAGGCAAAACGTGACAATGAAAAGGAGCTTCTTGGCTCTTCGGAGCCCTTAAATTAAGTTATGAAGCGGGGCTTCAACTAAAACAAAAAAGATTTTTCCATCATGGGTTAGGTGTTGACGCAAAGTAAATTCGTTGAAGCTGGCGGGTTTCCCATGGTGCCCGCAGCTGTAATTTACCGTCAGAAATGATAAATGAAGATTTATGTGAGGTTTTCAAAGATTTTTTGTAAAGATGAATATCAAGAGAAACCGAAGATGGAGGAACGGTTTTTTTTTTTTCATAAATGGTCATACTGCAGTATGTTTGTTGGGATTTTCTTTTCGTTCACTGGTGAATGTAAGAGAGTTGAAAGGAAGTTGCAACACGTTTTGCTGCTCCTATAGGGATTCCTGAAAGTTCGTCCTGAGTTTCATTCAAGTAAGTACGTTGAAGGGAATCGAAGGATATAATTCCAAGTCAAGGGAACAGTCAATCTTGAGTTTTCACTTTTTTCCGTTCATAAAAAAATCTTTCAAAAAGTACAAACCAAAATTTTTGATACCTTAAATTAATCTTTATTGGGTGATATCGGTAGGCAAATCAGATCAGAGATGATTCATCATGGTTCATGGGTTTTCGGCAAAAATATGCGCATCTGATCGGGGTAATCGCGCGTACAGAAGCGATTTTTTATTTTATTTTATTATTATTATTTTTTTTTTTTTTTGAACCTGCATTGCCTGAATAGCTTGGATAAAATAGCGCTATAACACCTGCAAGACGTAAAGCCAGGCCAAACAGCGTGTAAACTTTTACACAGGAATAAAGCTTTAGCTTTAGAGCAGCTAAAGCCGATCAGAATTTTCGACCCCCGTCGCGATTACGTAGGTCTATTATTCCGTGTCCGGTTAGGTATTCACGGAATCCGTGAATACCTAATGAACCAAACGAAAAAATTGCTGACTCGTCAGTGAGCCACGTCAGCTCTCTTTTCTCCTCTTCCCTAACATGCAACTTCAGTCATTATCCAGTACCTACCTACCTACGTAGCTGGTACCTACATAAAAACTGTTAGGTAACTCCGACAAAAAAAAAGTGAGCGTTGGGTGCTGGGCATGGTGTGTTAATCTTCCGACTCAGTTCGGTTCCCCCAAATCTCATTTGAAATGTTGAAGCGCCAATACTTACCGACTACCACAACTCTGGAAGCTCCCATCGCTTTGGCAGACAGGGTCGAGACGAGGCCGATCGGCCCAGCTCCCAGGACGAGAACTTTCGAACCGATGGTGACTCCAGCACGGCGGCAAGCGTGCACACCGACGGACAGAGGTTCCAGGAGGGCCCCTTCTTCGAGGCTGACGTTATCAGGAAGCCTTAAAAACAGAGGTTCTTTGAATTTCGTTGACACATTTCCAAGTATCTGTAGTTATACCAAGATCACCCTACAAATTTGGTTCCATTATCAGAGCTGCTAGATACTACCCGCTCAACACTTCGGAAAACGTAGAAGGTGCACTGCTTGATGCGTCTGAAGCACGAGGGCTCCATAGTTCCGTTTGCACTCGCCACACCGACTGGGCGCTCGTTATCAATCAATCCAATTATGTCTACCACAGGGTAAAAGAGCTCGGATATATTGATGAAAATAATAAGCGCCGACAACATAGCGCACCACTAGCCCAGTCGGTGTGGCGAATGCGAACGGAACTATGGATCTCTCGTGCTTCAGACGCCTGGGATGAAGCTAGGTATCTCAATTGAGTTTGTTCAATCTCCTTGAAAGCAAGCTGAGCTTCATGCTAGATTTAACGATCCGAATGGTTAGTTCCAACTTGTATCGCCGAGAGTTATTACCTGAAGAGAACAAATCCTTCAACTAAAACTTAGATACCTATCGTTAACTTACCTACTCGTCGCTTATTGTTGAGGACCCGCCTGATGAATTGCTTTTACACGAAGTTGAAGACAAAGCTACATACGTTTTACTTAGACCCGTAGGCGGTGGAAACATTAGGGATCCAATTCCGACAATAGTTCGTTGGGATAGTTCCGAGTTTATAGGTGTGATTAAATTGTTATAAACAGCCGCATTTTACAAGATCAGGTCACGTGAAATTTGATCATTGATAGTTTTATTAACTGGACGGGTTACGATTTCACTATTGTCGATCTGATGGAGTTCACTGTTTGATGCAATGGCTTCAAAGGGTGGGTTGCGGGTCTGGTGGCTCTCTACTGTCATCGAAATAGCTTTTGTGATGGTTTTGAAGCCGCACTGTGTCACTCAAACGAGGATTCACTGGGTACCTAATCAAGTACACCCACCCATCAAATCGATACTTGGTGAAGTGGGTTTAATTGGTTCTAACGATGTGTAAAATTGAAGGGAACTCCAGAACCTCCAACCTGCGTTTTTTTCGAATTGGGGTTTTCAGCGTAAAAACGTTCGTACGATCCTCTCCGTCAATTGCTGCCACCTGTTTGCACCTTTTGACACTATTTAAAGGATTCGATTAGAAAAAGGTTCGTCTCATTAAAGAAATGCAGGTTGGTTTCGTTAGCAAAATTCCGGTTGGACGTTCTTGGAGGGACCCCTTCAATTATTTACAATCAATTAGCATCAATGGAGGCCCACGAGCAATAAAAGGGTAATCTATAGCGTAGTAATAAGATTGATCTTACTTGAAGCAGAAGTCAGCGGCGTGGCAGTAGTATCGCGACAAGTTACCGTGAACTGGGGGAGTAGCGCAGAAAACCATGTCGGGGCATAAGTTATATTTACCCTCCTTGCAGAAAGAGCACACTCGACAGCATACACCTGGTTCGATAGCCACACGATCCCCTAAACAATTGGAATCATTAATTGATTGGGCAATTATTAACCCATGGTAACATTCCTAGCGAAAGCCTATGTCTGGGCACCCTACCGTGAGAATTGCCAATTGGGAAACTGTTTTAATTATAATCCACTTGCCCAATGCAAAACAAGATTTTACAAAGTAGGCACGAAGAAACAGTCCCTACTTGATCTACACTACCTCTTGAAGTAGTTATGTCACCTACACTATTCTTATTATTATTATTATCTCATTTTTTTAAAAATTACTAGGTACCTATCTTCTTCTTCTTTGGGTGCCATACCCGTATTCGGGCGTTGGCGACCTCTCGCTACTAACATCTGTTGAGCGTGTTGACCAGCTAATACAGAAGTAGTAGGGTGCTTAACGCCGGTTCCGAACGGCAAATTTGAGAGGTTTTCCACGGCAGAATACTTTCGGTGGGTTGCCATTGCCTTCCGAAAGGTGATTATCAGTATGAGGAAAAAATTACTATACTTTACTATAATTTTTATAATACCTAAGGCTTTGACGGTAGGGGTACCTATGTGGGCATCCAATCAAGAGTTGGATGAATCCATAGAAATGGATGAGAGTTTGATGAACTCCTCTTCTTCTCCCAATGTTGTTCCAATTTTTTCCGTAATAAAATATCGAAACATAGAAAGTTGATCCCAATTGAGCAGCTGAGTTGCGAAACTGGTTCTGGGTTGCATAACTGGTCAAATCCATTTGGGTTCATTTCGAGAAAAACGGCAAAAATGTATTGAGATAGATTTTTGGGCTGTCGATCAACTCGCCCCCATCCTATTGTTCACAATTTGTTTCCGACAAATTGACTCGGCCCCCTAGGCAAAAAGTTTCGACTTGCCCCCTAAGATTACGCAAGAGACTTGTTGACCTAATATCGCCTGCTGTCAACCCATGATTCCCAACTTAATGTTTATTTATATTGGACCAGTTTTGCTTCAAAACGCTGGATCTAACGAGTTTTGCAAAAGAACTGGCGGGACCTAACCAGTTCTGAAACAAAATTAGTGAATTCACTGAAACATAATAGTTCCTATCGTTGTTTTTTTTTTTTTTTTTTGTGAATAACCTTACCGCGGTTACAACCAGCGGGGAAAAAAATCGAAGGCCTAAGATGACGAAAAAGCTCAAACTCTCTTTTCTCATAGGGACCTACACAGTGGTGGGTAGAGTTCATGGACGTGGCCAACTTTGAAACAAAACACGTAAACTTATCATGTCATGATGCAAAATTAGGCGTTAGCCAGTTTTGCTTCAAAACAAATCCCGGACTAAATCACTTTTGAAGAAAAACGCATCTTTTTCAAGGGGATCAAACCTATGATGCAAAATAACCTCGCCATTCGATTCCTCGCACTGAAATCTCTTCAGAGAATGGCTCTTATCTCGGATTTGATAGAAAATATAACCAGTTTTGCAAGAAGACGTTTTCAAAGAATTTATCAGGTACCGTACCAAAGGTAATCGGAAAAAAACTCCCCGGAAAAAAATCCCCTAAGAATACTCAAGGGCGGACAAAAAATCCCCAAAAAGAAAAATTGAAAAAATCTTGAACAAAACACAATAGAAAGTTAGAGAACCTCTTCGTTTGGTTTAGTATTCTTGGAATTCCATTATATAATATACACCTATGTAATGGCGACGGGGGTCGAAAATTCTGATCAGCCTCAAAATGTGACATTATTCGTTTCAAGAGGTCTAGATTCTAAAAACGAAATGTCCGTCCGACGTCCGGGCCGTTTTGGGCAATAGGAATTTTGTTAAAAATCTGAAATGTTGACAAAATACTCGGTTTACCATCTAGTTGTGCCCGGAAGCAGCCCGATCGCTCAAACCCGTGGGGCGCTATGGGCCTAAAATGAGGCTGCGAGAGGGGTTTTTTGATGGGGCTATGGGATCGAGTGAGGTGTCGTTTTCGAAGGATTTTTGGACGTAGAATCCATTTTGGGGGGTCCCGGATTGATCCGATTTCACTGTGGCGATCTATAGGGCTTTCATGGAGCTACAAACGGGATTTTTGAAGGATGCCAAGGGGTCAAATAATTTCCGAATGAAAAAAAAAAAAAAAAAAAAATTGTTGAAAAAAACATTTCTTTTTTTTAAAATGTTATTGATTGACAGAATTAATTTTCTCACAAGTACACATTGAATAGGTAAACGGTTCCGATAAAAGATAAGATGAAGCCACTCATCTTTTGGACAATACAACATTAGACGTTGACCGAGTCATTGTAAACACCAGTCACCTACTGCTTAGTGCTGACCCCCTACGACAACAAAAGTAGGTATTTAATACTCAAGTATCATCTTCTATTCATTTCCATTCAGTCAACGCTATTTCTTCTAAGGGGACTTTTTTTCCGGGATCGGAAAATACTGGGGATTTTTTTTCCGGCGCCTTTTTTTGGGGGGGGACTTTTTTTCCTACAATCGTACCTATGGAGTGTCGTTCAAAATCTTATTTACACAACAAAAACTTATACGTGCTAACGAAAACGTTATTTAGCCAGTCTTACCAACTTTGAGATTTTTGACGTTCTTGCCACACTTGATGACAGTTCCGGATGCTTCGTGGCCCATTATCATCGGTTGTTCGACGACGAAATCGGCAATACGTCCATGCACGAGATAATGAACGTCTGAGCCACAAATGCCAACGTTCCCCATCTTGAGCAGCACCTCTGCATAATTTGATTCGTTTGTAAAAGATTCTCATTTTAAACATACCTAACGCGCTTTGGTTTGTTGGAAAATTAGTATAATTTTCATTAGGGAGTTATGAGTTAACCCAGCCAAGACTATGTATCCAGTGGGTATGTGCCAAGACTGCATACTTGCTGAAACATGGTGTTAGCGTCGATTATCACCATAGGGGTTTTTATTCTAACATTGCACTCTATCCCTTTCCTCTTCCTAGAATTACATACGTACCGTCATCCTTTGGAACTGGGATGGGCCGGTTTTCCTGCAAAATTGTACGATATATTACTTTTTATTACTATTACTTTTTCGTTCCCAATGATGATGACTTGATGGTTAAAAAAAAAACTTAAGGCTTTTGTGAATAACTTATTACCTAGAAGTTTTCTGGAAGAACCGTTTTGAATAGCAAAACACCTACCACCTATTGAGAGGCAAAAGAAAGCTGAAAGCTTTTTCCATGTTTCATCAATTTCAGCCATAGGCTCTATGCAATCCGCTTGTCAAGTCAAGCAAGCGCGGGGCGCCGAGTTTTTTTTTTTCTTTTCTTTTTTTCCGCGATACGCTCGGTAGTGACAAATTTGCCATCGAGCCACGCGAGCTGGCTAAAGCGTAAACAAACCCATAAACTACTATATAACTCGGTGAAAAAAATCACCGTCATTCAGCTCAAATCGATAGGTACCTACTTCTTCCATGGGTGGGATCGACTGATAAAGGGAAAAAAGATTTATCAGAGGGAAGAAAGAGGGAAATGTGGGATAAATAATATTTATATATTCATATTATCAACTTCATAATATTATTATGAAGTTCAATAGGATTCTCTAGGGAGCGATACGTAGGTATAATTCATCTTCGGTGGACCTTTTTTTTTTTTTTTTTTTTTTTTATGTGGGTGGGTGTCAACCGAGTTTTCATTGTATAGGTACATACAACCCTTGAAAGCTATCTTACGTAACAAAACCGCCAACTGACGATTATGTGCATGGCACACGTGCCGATTAAATGGAAATACTCGCGTATTTTCAAGGAAATATGCGTTAATCAATCAATCAATGAGTGGTACTGTGAGGACACGCGGATCCAATTAGATGTTGTGAATTGTATTCAGAACCTTTTCCACATCATTTCATCTTACAAATTTGTTTTGCATTGGATTTGTAAGATGAGAGAGTTCTAACAAAATCTGTATTATTTAATTGTTTACAGCAAAAGGAGGACACCTCTGACAACTTTTTTCGCAACATACTGCGAACATTAGGTTTACTATTCTCCGAATAATCATCCAAGTTTTCATGAAAGTCGAGAAACATTTGGATTTGGTTCAGAATTTGTCTTTTTAGACGACTTAGCCAAACAACAACGTGTTCAACTTATTGTGCAATATAATTTAAAATCAACAGAAATCATTCAATGATTTAATTAAATTTTAATGACCGACATCACAAAGTTCACGCAGCCAATTTATAGCGATCGTCCCTTAGTGATAAAGTCTTTGCGTTTATATTTATCCTATTCATATTTATCCTGATTCTGACCTTACAGGCCAACACAATCAGTGGGAATTGTCAACCTACTTTTCGCCTTCATTTTTTTCGACAGAAGGATTCCACGTGCAGCATTTGAAGCGGTTTAAAAAAAATCATATTATGAAACCGTTCCCCCACGTGCAGTTCTGTACACGCAATATCACGTTCGCCGAAGCCCCTAATGGGCCCTCCCTGACATGATGATCGCCCCGGCATGCCACTTAAACATGTTGTGAGCTGCGAACCCATTCTTCACTTTATGCCTCGAATGATATTAGCTTCTGAACAGCAGCAGCTGCTGCTATTTGTTACATTTTTTATGATTTTTAGTCGTGTAACATCTTACAAATTTATTGCATCTCCCTGGGAGCAGTTAGTCGAAGTTATAGTGATTAATGATAGCTTTAATAACGTGCAAAGTACGATTTAGATGGCAGATAAATCTATACGGCTCTTATAAATTGTTTACAGTTTGCATGAAATAGAATGAGAAAAGCTATAATATAGCTTTTCTCATTCTATTTCATGCATATTATGCACCCACGGAGGTATAGCAATCAGTGTAATTCCTTACCAGACGCAAATCATCGATTTTATACAAAACTGCGGTCAAGTTGTCGTTGGGGGCCATTGTGTTGTTGATAGTGCGTCCTTGGTACCCGCGAATGAGTGACTGAAAGTCGTTCGTAGTGGTCACCCGCCTCAACGAATTCCTCCATAATGAAATACACCTCAGTGAGATGTCTGTGAAGCTCATGCGTTCTGCTGATAAGACCTTCGATAGAATCCCCTCCTTCAAAATGAAATTGTCGTTGTATTATGCCTATATAATAGACATCCTACTCATAAAAACTACGTCAACAGATCTGGGGCACCTGGTCAGTGAACTCACCAGTTAAATGCTTACAATAATAATATTATATAGTATTATATAATACTTATAGTTACTTAGTAAGCAACCCTTAAAAAAAATAGTAATAATAAATAAATAATAAATGATAATTTTACTCGTGCTTATTAATATTTTGTATAGAATAGAACATTTTACAGCAATCGAACCTAACTCCTTTACCTAAAAAAAAAAAAAAAAAACGTACAAAGTAGACTGAGTATTTCCAGAGCCTAAATGGGTCTCTGCTATTGAAGACAAGCTTAAATCAGGGTGACTATAGGTACCTGGTGATGAGAACGAGCTCCAAAGAACTTGTAAATGAAGGATCGACTTCTGCTGATATTGACTTTTATAGCAATTTCCTAATAAGTAATCATTGGTAAGGTAAACATGTACCTAGTACCAGTATCTAGTGTGTAGTTAGGTCAACTAGCTAATGCAGTTGTCCCCCGACCTCTAACTCGATAGATCCCCACTTGTGGTCGGAGCCCATATAAATGGATCGTTGAAAACAACTACCTTGTAGAAAACGACTACCTTGTAGATCAATCTTACATGGAGATCCGAGTAGTTCGTCAAAATGTCAGATTACCAAAATTCCAACATTTTTGGGATCTATACAAAAGGACAGAGTTTGGGTCATGTGAAAAGTTTTGATTCCCATCGTGAAAGCTATTATAGCTAAAACATGAAGAACTGAAGAACGAGATAGGTACTCTTATTTACTCTTAAATTACGAACCAGACATTGCAAACCAGCGGTGTTCAGTTATTGGTGTCAATCAGTAGGTACTGTCCAGTCAACTTGCCATAAAATACCATGGGGTAAACCACTCCAAAACTCAACGAAATACCTAACAGAGCTTCTCTAGTAAAAACGAAATGTCATTGTTGCTAATTGCTCAAAGGAATGCTGAACTCCGATGCTTTTGATTCTGTTACTCCGCTAATTGGAGAATCACGCATTTTCTTGAACGCAGTCGTTGCCGTAGTCAAGCGTCAACCAGAGCGGCCTTGGTGTTAATCGACGAGTTAAAGGGGCTCAGTTAATCAGAAAACCATCCCCGAGGTCAACTCAAACGGGACGATATTGTCCATATTACATAACACAGTAATAGAATAAAATTTATCTTTCTTGACGTACCTACCTTATGAGCGAATTACCATGTAAGATTGGCGAATGTTCTTAGCGGTTTGTTCATTACGTAACTTAGGTTAATTTTGAAGGACTAAACTGAATAAAAAATGGTCTGCTGATAATATCTTCTGCGTCTTTTTCACTATTCACCTTCATCTCATTTTTCCCTGGATGGGAAAAAACAATACTGTTGTGTATTGTTTTCTCTATCAAGGAAGAAATGAAAAATGAAGGTCAATATTAGAAATGATCGCATGAAGAGAAAACAACTAAATTACAAATAAACTCGTAATTTATTATCTATATTTATAAAATCCAATGTTTGTGGCGGCGGGCGGACTGGTAATTAATAAAATTGAATTTGAAATGGTAATGCTTAATATTGGCTTAGGCATGATAACTAAAATAAAATTAGGATAATATCATACATATTACGTAATTAAATTACGTAATTTTCTCGTTTACAGATGTTCCATATCGTGCGAAGACCGCATCAATAACAGTAACTGTTATTGATGCGGTCTTCGCACGATAATAACTGTTATTATATCAATAATAAGTTACTGAATAATTCCTTGTTGTAGAAATGGCTGGATCATTTTTCAGCCGTAGACTAAATGTTTCATGAATGAAATTGTAAAATCGGCGCCTGTGTTGGTCTTCAAATCCAAATTTACGTCTCTACAGAGGAATTGTGTTTAGCACAAGCTCGTCCAGTCCTTCAAAAATCCCCTCAAGTCTATGACTGTACGCCATAAGATTTAGGACAAAGAATTGTCTTAATTGACGTACCTATTGGAGTTCCAGGTGTAGAGCACCTAGACAAGTAAGTAGTGCCTCTTTTTCATCAATAGTGGTTTGAATTGCCCACCAACTCTTCACTTGCCTTGCGTCCTGATCAAATTTCAGTAGTTCATGGTTTTCCGATTGAAGTGTGGATGAATAATCAATATTTTTACGATAAACTGCATAGAAACGCACAGAAATTAGCTTTAGGAGCCACTCAGCTGATTCCAGGCCTAGTCATCTTCAAGTAGGTACTTATAAGTGCAAAGGAGGGTACATACCAAATTTCAACCTCTTTAAGTCTATTAGGAGAGGAATGAGCTCCCGAGGTCACTCTGCTGCTGATGGTGGCTCCTCACCACAGAATAAACTACAGGTCCTCACCCAATATCGCGAATGCGTGTATCTATTAATAAAAACGGTTATTAAAATGTAACAGTACCTAAGTGATAAACTGTGATAAACCTACCTCTGATTAAATAAATTCCGAAAGCTCGGCTCTTACCTACCTATCCTCTTGACCGGAGCATTTCGTGGGTTCGTATACCTAGCATTACGGTTTTAGTTACACAAAATACACAACAGGTATTCGAGATCGCCTTTTAGTTCCTCACTTGGATTCCTTGACGCGGAAAAATTAATGTTACGATCAGATAGGCACCTGGATTTTAGGAAAATTGGTTTAGAAAGTGGGTGGCCATTAACTGGCGCCGTTCCCCCCCAAGTACAACTCAAGTTTGATCTCAAGTTTAGATCAAAACTCTTGCAACAACATACAAGTTACTTGTACTTACAGTTAGAATAATCACAGGGTTCCCTCCAAGCCCGTAGGTAGGACAAAGCTTTCCTGAAAATGAAAAAGAACAGAGAGAAACCACTCTCACATTCATTGTTCTCGTATTTTCCTCTCGTATGATCCCATTCAATCACTAGAGGTATTCAAAAGAAGGACAAGTGAGCTCATTCCATCTATTATAGACCTATAACAGGTAGTGAGAGCCCTTACTGACCTCTAGGTGAACGCTCAAAAATATGTCATTATATCGGGAATATTTTCCCTCGACTCCATAGCAAATAAAGAGTGGAACACAAAACGAATGATTCGGTTATTTCATATTTTATGTAAATTATTTTTACAGCAGGAATATTATTCTTGTTGTCCCATCATCGCCTCAAATATGAGCCGTTTTATCTAGGAAGTCGAGAAGGGGAATGAGCATTAACGGGTTTCGAGTAGGCACACCTACTAGTTTATCTTTTTTATCTTAAATGACGAATATTCGAGTTATTTTTTCCATTTTTTGCAGTGATATATCATTTTAGCTTGAAAGGACCAAACCCATTGATTGCCTTGTAGCCAGCTGTAATATTCAACAGGTCCCCGTTCAATCTGTCCATGAAATATCCATGAAAATTGGTTCAACGGGGTTCAACTACAAAATTGAATGCCTACTGCGTATAACATAGGTATTAACATAGAGTAACAGAGAACAGGGTATTGCCTAGTTAATACACACCCAAATAATATAAATAATCGTAGTAGGTCTACTGACTGGGAACCTTTAACAAGAAGTCTTTTAGAAGAAAAATAACACGTTAATGGACACGATCTCTGACTCACCTTCCACATCCCTATAATATAGGTAGGTATAGGTATTATACGGCCCAACAGTTGGGCCAGTTACTGTCTTTCCAAGGGTAGAGTGCCGAGGACAATGTACTTGAAATGGGTAACAGTATTCATCTCTATCTGAAAATCATGCTGCATGATTCGTGCATACTATGCACTGGCAGTGCAGCACTGCATACAATACAATACAACAACACACTGTATTGAACACAGGAAGGACGAGAACTAGGGGTCGGACATCGATGTCCGATGTTTTTGAAACATCGATGTTTTTTGTCCGATCTTCGATGCTCAACACCGATGTTGATGAACACCGATGGGTTCACCATCGATGTTATCGATCCATCAATGTTTCCGCCAGACAACGATGTTGATAATATCAACATATTATGCCGAAAAAAATATTTATTTAATGATCTTTTAAAATCAATTTTGACAAATTATTTTCCCCAGCAAGTCAATTGTTGTATCTATTGATGCCTACTGTACCTAATCTTTCATTTGTCTTGTTGTGGTGTTGATAATAATAATAAATAGGTAGGTATAAAGTCAGTTACCTCAGACAGGTACTAAGGCCATTGGCCTCAAAGAAACTAGACTTAGTGTTTCTTTACGCTGTAAAGAACAATAACAACAAGATGTCATTATTGACGATAAAACGTCGCTATTTATTTAAAATAAATGAAATTTATTTATTTTAAACTATCGTTCATATTGTCTGTTTGTTTACGGTTTATGTATTAAATACAAATACAAATTTTGTGCACGCGTTCGCCAGTGTTTTTTTTTTTTTTTTTTCTTTCTTTTTTTTTTGAGAGAGAGTGAGTGAGTCCGGTGGCATGGCACAATTTAGGACCTGCGGGGAGAAGCTGAACATTTCGGGCAAAACTACGAATTTGAGATGCCTTAAACAGAGCTCTCGCCCCTTGTTGCTGCCTTCCAATATGCGAGAAAGTGAAACACTTCCATATCAACCGAAATCCAAATGATCCTAAAATATACCTGTTAGGTATAAATATTATCTCTGACAAATAAAACTGGTGGACGAGTTGAAACTCGTCTATCCTGGATAAACTGTAGCCTCGATAGCATTAAATGTAGAAAAAATCTCTAAGCGCTAGGTGAGCCCATTTTGAAACTTCTTTCCCTCCGAATCCTGTCTGACCGAGTCCTGTCTAACCCGGGTTACCCCACTCTGCCCCTACCGATTGCCTGAGTGTTCCCGAAGGTGGTAAATTTAATTAAGTAGGAAACCTGGAACGAGAAGTTGATCGTACCTAGCTCATTCCTATCGGCTTATAAGCGTTCAAGTTCGACCCAGAGAAACTTTCTGAAGACTCTTCGAGCATACAATTTTCGTCAAAGTAAGTCAGGGGTATAATCCTGGTGACCTTCCTTTTTCCACAGCAGGTCGCCTAAGTTAGGCGCCAGAGTTTCCCTAGTCGTAAAACATTCAACTTCCGGGTGCACCTGTTAGTTACAATCAATACGTTGAACACCGCGGTGTTTACCATCTACGATCACCGTCAAGTCCCAATCTGCAAGTTGCACCCTTGCAATCTGACCTGCAAAACCAACCATTCCTTCCTTGCCCAATTATAAGTTTAAATAGTCCTCGTTTTTCGGTTGTATTTCATGTGTCACATTAAACCTGAAATGATGTATTGTTGAATCTTAGGAAGGAATCTTAAAGAAAAACAAACATCAAACAATTAAAATCACATCTATATTTTTATAAAAATTTCAATAAATGATTCATTTAAAAAAAATCATAAATTTTATGAAATAGGTAGGAAGGTGTGGGAAACTCTACCTACATTCCCATTCAGTCCAATCGATGTCCTTCCCGCTCACGGAGATTCGGGGGTCCGACGCTCAGCGCGCTAATATATAATTACTATACCTATTATAAGTAATCTATCTATATATTAGGTCATAATAATCTATTAGGAAAAAATTACATGTAGGTACACACCCAACACACATGCCAGGTGGTACGGTACAGAAGGTATTCTGGTACAGGGTTAACACTATTCATCGAAATCATTCATTCACTGAAACACCAGGTACGTACCTAACATTAAATTAACAGTAAGTAACTAAATTTTAGTTCGTTTCATTGAAAAGAAACTGTTCACTGAATAATTAATGATCGCTATAATAGGTATCCTAAATTATGGTAATGCCATAATGTCAGAACCTGGTATGATAATAATAATAAAAGGTATGATAATATCAGATATTATCCAATACCTACCGATGTCGCTAGATTGGTATTAGGGAGAGGGAGTTCACTATACTGAGTGCTCATTGCGAATTGATCTTCACTGACACATTAGCATGATCTAACTTGAGATTAATTTCAATATTGCAATAGGCTATCTTCCCATCCAATTCAGTCCTTTGATTGGTCGTGGATCCGGGGAATTGAGTGCAACTAGCTGCCTAATTTCAGAGCAATCCGCGGTTGTAACGGATGTGGATATTTCGGCTCATTAGGTAGGTAGGTAGGTAGGTACCTAAAAATAAACCAGATGGTGCTTACGTTCTCTGGATCGTCAAGGTCTCGTGTCAAATTGACAGTAAATAATAAAAGGGGACAGTTGATGATGTTTATTGAGCCTTTGCACTGAACACATGAATACCTTAGAGCCGCTCGTAGTCTCAGGACTTCTCGGAGGTTTAATTAACAATTTAACACAACGAGTTTATAGACTTAATTTTACCATTTAGCAAGGGTGCGAATCTGATCTGAGGGTGTTATCTCCAGTTGAGTGCCCTCTTCTGTTCCCAGAATCGTCGTCTTCTTAGGAAGTAAAAACGCTCTAGTCATTCTGTAGCTTCAATTTTGGCTTCAAATGATAGTGTTATTCAATTATGTAATTTTTAATTTTAGTTTTGTTGTTATTTTAGATTGCAAGTGTGATTCTGATGACGGGAAGACATTTCCCTAAAGATCAGTGGTGTTGAGTTAGTTGAAAATATTCTCTCAATCATTAATTTTGAATGATTTACGGTTACGTACATTCCGACCTCGTGGGTCGATCCATCGAATTGGCGCAGTGCAGTTTCTTTAATCATCTGAATTATGTAGGTAGGTGGTGTGGTAGGTGTTATTTATATAGGTACCCGTGTGGTTCGGGTCTGCCACACCAGTAGATCACTTAAGGAGTAGGTTTTCATAATATTAGGTTTCTCTTGACAGTCAAGTGTTTCCACGCCGGATTAGGGACGCTAGAGTTGAACACAGGTGTACCAACCACTTGGACCAACGACTACGACCCTCACCTGACCCTATGAACTCTCACGTCATGTATTAAACCATGCTAAGAGCTTGTCTCAATCAACTACCTACGTTTAATATCAATGCGAAATAGTTATCACGATTAGATCCTCAGTAGGCCGAATCCAAGAACTTGGTTGAATTTTTCTTTGGCCAAAAGCTTTGATGATTGTAAGAGCACATCCAAATCCACGACCACGTGAACGTGGTTCCAATTCGTACAACCCACGACCTTTTACCACTTTTTGTGAACGTGAACACTCATGAACCTTCACATAGGTAATAAGTGTAGGTAGGGTAAAGCCCCGTACCTCGCCCATGCTCCTACCTCGCCCCACCAGTGATATTACCTAGGTAGAGAAAGGATATAACAACTTTGAGCCACTGATTCGGTAGCTCTCTGAAAATGGTTGAATTGGCTGTGAACTTTTTTGTGATATCTATCACTGTTATCTATCACTGTGGGTGGGATTTCCCTGACGCGTCTGCGGCCCGCGGCGGCGGCTCGCGATTTTGTCATGTTTCTACTCAGCCGCCAGCCGCGCCGCGCTATGGAAGAGAGGTTTCTCAAAGAGGCGCGGCCGCGGCGGCGGCCAGAGACCGCCTACCTTGGCTTCAGCTTCGGTCGAGCGAGGATATTGTTGTGGCCCTTTTATTGTCAGAGGAGGACGAAGAAGAGGGATTATTGTTGATGGATAGGGAGCCTCACGCCCCTATGTTTTTAAGACGAACAGAAGGGGGATTTTTTTAAACATTATCATCGAGTGCCACTTGAAAAAGGACGAAAAACGGTTCAGATCGTTCTTTCGGTTGAATTTCCAACAATTTGACTACCTATGTTGTTTCACTGGTGAGAGAAGACCTGACGAAAGATGGTACAGCTACCCATGTTTTTTCTTTCTTCCCAATGTCATTGTAGTCTTCCGACTCACTATCGTACAGGAATGCCACGATGTGGATGAGAAGTTCGTTCTCTTCGTGGGTGAAATTCATTTCAGACAATCACACAAGCACACAAACGGAGAGATAAAATTCACTCGTTTCCCCCCGCCACTCATTACTTTACTTGCTGAGTCATGAGCAGGCTCAATTCTGTGATTCACAGTCAAAGAAAACCACTGGGGACATTGTGAGGGTTTGCATAACCCAGCCGCGAAGGCGCGCGGCTTGACTGCTAGGGGGAGGAGTCTGGCCGCCCGGCCGCGCGTCTCCCATGTAGCGAGTTTCAACCCCATGTAGCCGCTGAGACGCGCCGCGCGCCGCAGCCGCGCTGGGGAAATCGGTTCCATCTGAAAAACACTGAAGGAGTGGGGAGCGTCTAGACGCGAGCCGCAGCCGCGCGCCGCAGACGCGTCAGGGAAATCCCACCTTTAAGGTGGGATTTCCCTGACGCGTCTGCGGCCCGCGGCGGCGGCTCGCGATTTTGCCATGTTTCTACTCAGCCGCCAGCCGCGCCGCGCTATGGAAGAGTGGTTTCTCAAAGAGGCGCGGCCGCGGCGGCGGCCAGAGACCGCCTACCTTGGCTCCAGCTTCAGTCGAGCGAGGTTATTGTTGTGGCCCTTTTATTGTCAGAGAAGGACGAAGAAGAGGGATTATTGTTGATGGATAGGGAGCCTCACGCCCCTATGTTTTTAAGGCGAACAGAAGAGGGATTTTTTTTTAACATTCTCATCGACTGCCACTTGAAAAAGAACGAAAAACGGTTCAGATCGTTCTTTCGGTTGAATTTCCAACAATTTGACTACCTACGTTGTTTCACTGGTGAGAGAAGACCGGACGAAAGATGCTACAGCTACCCATGTTTTTTCTTTCTTCCCAATGTCCTTGTAGTCTTCCGACTCACTATCATACAGGAATGCCACGATGTGGATGAGAAGTTCGTCCTCTTCGTTGGTGAACTTCATTTCAGACAAGCACACAAGCACACGAACGCAAACGGAAAGATAAAATTCACTCGTTTCCCCCCGCCTCTCTTTACTTTACTTGCTGCGTCATGAGCAGGCTCAATTTATTTATTTATTTATTTATTAACGGGCAAGCCCAATTTACAACAGCATAATAAAAGTAGCAATTCAGTGTATACCGGAACTTATACATTCAAGAAAAGGAACGATTTTACCAGAAACAGCAGGTAATGTAGCAGTGATATAACTTATGAAAACAGTGGATCAATTTGGAGATAATAGTCAAAACAAGGCGGGAGAAGAAAGCTGTGACAATTCTGTGATTCACAGTCAAAGAAAACCACTGGGGACATTGTGAAGGTTTGCATACCCCAGCCGCGAAGGCGCGCGGCTTGACTGCTAGGGGGAGGAGTCTGGCCGCCCGGCCGCGCGTCTCCCATGTAGCTCGGTTCAACCCCATGTAGCCGCTGAGACGCGCCGCAGCCGCGCTGGGGAAATCGGTTCCATCTGAACAACACTGAAGGAGTGGGGAGCGTCGAGACGCGAGCCGCCGCCGCGCGCCGCAGACGCGTCAGGGAAATCCCACCTTTAGGAGAAGGTTAAAACGTTTTTGAGGTGCCAGTTTGGGATCGTGGAAATTGTACATTTGATCGTCCCAGGGCTGAGTTAAGTCGTATTTCCGTACAATAGTTTGTTTAATGTGTTGTCCAATATGTCTGTTAAGCACTGAAAAAAAAGTTTTTGAAAAAAAATAGGATCTGTGGGTGTCATGACCGTTTTTCAAAATTGGTGTGTATGTACGTACCTTGCCCCACCTCCTTGTGCGTACCTCGCCCCTAGGATTTTGTGATACCGTTGTGGTTACCAACCAATTCCTAGCCATATTTTTCTAATTATAATTTTTTTGTTCACTATGAACTTCAGTCAATTTTAAATTTTACAACTTTAAGCTTAACAAGAAAAGTATTCGTCCTTGACAATAATTCTAGGATTTTGTGATACAGTTGTGGTTACCAACCAATTCCTAGCCATGTTTTTCTAATTATAATTTGTTTAATGCATTAAAGTTTATATTCAATATAAAATAAACGTATTTGATTCATTTTCCATCCTTCTGAGCGCTCAATTTCGAGAAATAGGGATGGTGGAGCAAGGTACGACCCTATCCGCGGCGAGGTAGGTACTATGTTCGTACCTGGCCCCACTTTGGAGCGTTTTAGAAATTTAGCTCTAGAAAACTCGAAAACTTGAAATAACCCATTTCAACACCTGGCTCTTGTAGACAACTTATTTCCCTAGCGATCTGTAAAAAAAAAAACGATTCGATCAGAGCCCTAGGGGTCTCCCAAGAGAGGAAAATCTGAAAAGTGGGGCGAGGTACGGGGCTTTACCCTACATGGCCTGTCCTTATTTTGATGGTGCCCTTAATTGACTATCCGATTTTCCCAGTCCTAATTTCACTGGAGAAAACTGAAAGAAAGTACCTAGTATAATACGTCAGTTGTAGTTTGCGCGGAAATGAAAGAATGAATAAATGAATAACACGTTTATTCCGAGAAAACATGAGAAGTGAAGGTACAAAAAAGACCAAGAAAATAAAAATCTGTGGGAAATGATGATTTCAAATGCTGTAATTACCAACTTTATTAAATTTTAAAGGGTCCCCCAAGACTAAAAAGATTATTCTCTCCACAGTTGATAACCCGCCAGCTTGCTTTGAATAGACTGAAAAGTACCTACCTACCTTGGTTGTTTTCACCATTAATAACATTAAATGTTTCACCATTAATAACATTAAATAAATTTTATTTTTGATTAATTCCTCAGTTCCTTATCACCGCGAAAACACCTGGCTGAGCCCATTTTTCCCATTGATTGCTCGTTCCGCAGACCGTTCAGTCTAGAGAATGGTAAAATCCAATTTTAAACGTTCGTGCCTTCAGCTCTTCGACTAGTTATATAAAAAGTACACACTCAGGGAGACTTCATAATTAAAGGAATTTGGTAGAAACAAGGTGTACCAAAAATCACATCAGTCCTTTTTAACATCTGATGTTCTTCTTCTCTGGGTGCCATACAGGTCTGTAACCATGCGTAGAACTTTTGGAGGTCTGTATTTCGAAAGAAAATAAAAGAGGGTGGCTATCTTAGAATATAAATTGTCGAATTTGCGCGAATCTTCTGGCGTAGGTGTCATACATACGTACCTCATCAAGGACTAGCCTGAGTCAGCGTTGCGTCCTCTGTCGATTGCAGATTATTTTCTGGAGGCTTTGACTTCACCTCCGTCACCACCCTTGATCCAGTCAGGAATAGGGAATGCGAATGGAAATTGATTCCCCATTTGGGAGTACCACGAGAAGCCAAGCCCGGTTGTTTCCCGTCCACCGTTGACAGCAGGACCGCAGTAAAATCGTCCGCCCCGAGTTATGACCTTTTTGTTGGAAGAATCTTCACACGCCCACCTCAGCATTTTTTTGTTGTTTCTGCCACCCGGCTCCCATGTTCGTTCCATTTGTATCAAGTCGTGAATCGATGTCCCGCACATCAACTTATAGTCAAATGTCGAACGACGTAGGATGTCGTTAGGGTGTAGAAATATGATAAACTGTTACTTAAATATGTAGTACCATAATCTGTTGAAGGTAGGTATTACTTTTACTCTTTCAACAGCGGGATAACTTCTAGCTGCGTTTTTGTTTTTATTTTGAGAAAAGTCGAAGAGTTCGACTACCTACTCTAAAAATGAATTTATATCACCCTCAAAATTTGTCTTTACATAACATTGTTTCGTGAAGTGTAGATTCCTAGGAAATGTCCGTCCCCGCCCACACCGTTTTGGGCAGTAGGAATGTATTCAAAAATCTAAAATGTACCTACTCTAGTTGTTCGCAATGGTTTAAGCTCGATCGCTCTAATGCATGGGACTAAGAAGGGGCACAGGAGGATGTTTTGAAGGAATAGGCTAGGGGGTCCAGTGGGATCCTAGGGGAGGTTTTCCATCGAGTTGTGTCCACATGTTTTCAGTTCGATTGCGTGGGGCGTGCGAGACTAAAAAAAGCAAGACTAAAACGGGGGTTAATTGAACGATGGGGGTAGGAGGTCGAGTGAGGCGTCGTTTTCGAGGTAATTTTAGACGTGGACCTGTTTTATGGCGGTCTCAGACCCATCCGACTCGGCTGTGGGGATCTACCTGTGGGGCTACAAATCTGGATTTTGAAGGACTTAGATGAGGAAGTTGAATGATGTGATTTGGAAGTGGAAGCTATTTTCAAGGGTCCCTTATCTGCTCTAAAACAATGCAAGCAGGGAGGTATACACTTGTCCCCATTTTCCGCGGAGATGGAAAAAAGATCTTGGGCGATAACACACCATCCTATCGTATAGTAAATACAATGTAAATCTACACAACGTTCAAAATGCTGAGTTTGATATTCACAGATGTATACGATGTACCGATTCACTTGAGAGGAGACTCGATTTGGGTTGAGCCATTACAGGAATCATTTGATTAAGGGGGTTTCAAAGGCGGAGTTCGGGGTCGTCGGGAAACCCCACAATTCCGACATGAGCTTTTCACGATGGATTTCAGCCCTTTGTCAGCCCGTCGGGAGAATCGAATCAGCTCCACTCATGAAAACCGGTCTAAACTAGCGGATCATGGTTACATTTTGATTGATTGCTCACTGTACTTGTTCACCCCACCAAGAAAGGCATACCATTTAAATTGCCTACAGCTTAATTACAATTATTTATTGTACACAGATAAGTATCTAATTATACAACGGCTGAAAATGTATTAACATCAATGAACAATACATACACAATTAGATTCCTCAGTAAGTCGGGCTGAACAGCAAACAATCGTACTCTTTAAAAGGTACGAAGTTGTGAAAGGTTACGGCAAAATATTCATTAGTGCGATTCGACCGGTGAAAATATTCCTTAGACGATTTATGAAACATGAATAGATTGTTGAAAATAATACAGTCTGTACAGGTTATATAAAATAGGCCCTCCGATTTAGTATGACCGTTAAACACATTGACGTCTCTTTTCATACACCATTTTCATACAGGGAAAAGTAACATCTTCCAAGTCAAGTTGTAGAAATTGACAACCAAACTATCCTATCAATAATAAATTTCGTTCGAATAGAAATACAATCTTGAAGTGTTAATTGACAAGAAGTCATGTTCCATATAAATTAGGTAACAGATCTAACCACAGAGTGGTTCGGTTTTGGGTTGAAAATCTTTGTGGAGATGAAAGCCGTGAAGGGGCGGGTGAGCTGAACGTTAAACTTTCGAAGACTTCGAATAGGTACTTAGTATTCTCATTCTCTCCCAGTACAGGGTGAGAAGAACATGGTCAGTTATCCCTGCGTAAGCCCCCCCCCCCCCCCCCCCCGGTAACAACGACTGTTATTCACATTTAAATGAATTTCATACATCATTCATTATTTTCCACAATAATCTCATCAGCATTCTTTAAATAGTTTATCAAAATTCAATTCAATCTAAGGATATGAGCGCAACAATGAATAAATATTATATTTACGTCAGGTATGCACCGAACTTGAGTGGGGGACTGAAAAATTCATTTCACGATTTATAGTGAATCAAAATCGAATCAAACAACAGCCACAGTTTGCCGAGAGATGTCTCATATCAAGATCTCGTGGAGGAATATTTAGCACCCAAAGAAGACTGTAAGTCTTAAAAAATGGCTAAAGAGACAAACAAATCCTCGTACTGCGCCATAACACCGTTGTAACGTCAGAGTCAATATGGGGTTTTGTCAATTTTCTTATCCCACTGCTAACAAAAATCTCACCACAGCGGGATTAGTTTGATCGTGGTTTGAGCCTGATGTGAATAATCTCGGTATACACGAACTGGAGTAATCACGGAGGTGGATCTTAAGAACCATTAAATCCAATATGACATACCTAACTTCCATTGGCCATTTGAGTGAAATCAGTTTTAACACAGAATGTGTTTTTTCTCTCGGTTTGAAAATGTCCCTGACCCTGCCCTCATCCCAGACCCAAGCATACCTGTTTCTCCGCCCTCCTTCACACATTCCCTCGCTTCCTCAACCACTCCCTCGCGCAACCCGCGGACCGCGCACCCGGTGGTCCTCGTTTCGGCACGATTTACGTTTCGGCACAACTCAGCCCCCGCAAAATAATGATTCGATTCGGCACAACCCCCCAAAACTGTGAGACCAAACTGTAGCTTCTGCTCAGATCCCCAGAGAAGAAATGAGAAATATTGTGGGGAGTCCGTCTACATAAATAAATAAAATTTATTTAATAAATTGTATTGCAATGAATTATAGCTACCTAATTACAAAATTTGTAATTAATTAAGGATATTTAATAACCTATATGGACAAAATATCAGTGTCGAAAATGTCAAAAATGAGGATGTAACAGATGAGCTAGACTTGCTACGTTTACTTAGTAAAAATTTATTCTTCAAATTCCAAATGAAGCTTAACAGGCTTCTTTTGGTTTATTATTTCTGCAATAACACATCTATGTATTATAATATAATACATTCTATATTATAGAATAATTTCCGGCTTCCTTGGAAAAGGAAAATGATAGAGGGCAAGAGTCCAACAAGCTCTTAAGGCTAATGTCACCCTCATTGAGTTAGAGTTTGCCACCAAATGGCAGCATCAAAAGGGTGCAATTTTATGTACCTACTTGTGTGATTAATCACAGCTAAATGCAAGTGCAAGTGCAATTGCAGCTAAATGAGTGATAGCACCTAGTGCAACTCAAAGATGCATCCAATTCCATCCTATTACGCCTCCAAATTGATCAAATCGGCGTATCCAAGTTATAAACTCTTGACCAAAATTTCATGATCTGCGACAAGATTGTCCTCGTAGAGAACTCAGGAAAATCATAAGATAAGCGATCCGAACATAAACTCTAAAATCTATTAGTTTTCTTAAGGTACAGTTCCAGCAAAAACTTCTCAACCGCTGGGCATGTCACCCTTCGGGGTACCATACCCCCGGGCTATGCCGAATAGCATGGAGGAAATTGCCCGAATAGTAGCAAAATTAATTGGTTCGATAACAATTGATCGTGCCGAAACGAGTGACGCCCCATGTGCCCTCCTCCCTAAACCTAACCCCTGCGCCACTGAAGGATTTACACCTGAATAAGGATAGAGTCCCCACATATGAGAGCTCTAATTTTCCTTAAAGTGAAATTCCATTAAGGAAGGGGGGGGGGGGGGGGGGCTCCTCGGCTCTATCAACAGAACGACATGCAGTCCAGTGTGAGTTACCTGACAGTGCAAACATGATGTTTATGGAGGTTATTTGGTTTGAAGTTGATGGGGGTAAGACTTTGTCAAAAGTGAATAGAAATATCCCGCCCACATCCAAGCCCAACCTGACACCCCCACCCGCTAAGAACCGCATCTCCTAACCTCACCCCACGACCCGAGTCAATCCCCTCAGCAAAATTACCGAAAAACACATTCTGTGTTTCATTGGATTGATCATCGATCATAACAATCAAGGGTGTCTCCCAGTACTAAAGTAAAAATACGGCTAACCTACTATCTACATAGTCACATGGGATTGAGGAGCATATTGTCACAAGCGGCAATACACCCCACAGGCGCCAGACTTTTTAATAGGACCGCTAGTTTCGCTAAAATCGCCGATGCAGTTGTATCATGTTGGATTTTCATCGTCGAAATGTGAGAAATTTTCTTTCTTTCAATATGTAACAGAATAAATCAACAACGTCCAAATGGACAACGACGTCCAAACTAAGTACAAGAGTTTTGTTGATTACAGAGAACTCCAGAGAACGGTAAATAAGTATGAGAGTTGGAAACGGCTAGAAGCACAAGTAGTAATGAGTTTCATCAGCCTTCAACATTCGACTCCTGAGCACCCACCAACACACAACTAACTTTAAAAAAATATCTCTAGAAAGTATCTGGCATCAGACGTCGGGTCGACCTCTCTTGGTCAGACGGTGCTTTCAAAATGCGGAAGAGACGAAGTGCGAGGGTTGAGCAGGCCCTAGGACACTGACAAATATATGTTCCCGGGGTCGGCAGGCTCGGAGTGGAATTCGTCTCCTCGCACGGCGAACCTTCCATTTCCGACCATCACTTCAGAAGACACCGGACGATCGTATTTCTGGAAATCGTACAGATAAGATACAACTTTGGTAAATAAGATAGGTAGTTCTGCGTGAGCTTCATCATCTTTCAAATCGGCAGATTTTCAACAAAGCTATTATAGCGTTGTGACCCCTTATAAGGGCTACCGGATCCCTTTGGTTTGTCATTTTCTGAATAATTAACTTATATTTTCGTTACGAGAATGAAAATTTTTGAGATATTGATTATGACATTTTCACATTGCCTCATAAATGTAGCTTCCGAAAACGTCAGTCCGCCATTTTGGGGTTACGAATTTTTCTTCATCTGAAAATATGACGCTATACAGTTCCCTATCAGATGGGGAATATATTGACAGATTCAAATTGTGTTTGCAAGGGTTTCACCCTAACCCGTTGTGCTAAAAACGAGTTTTTTTTAACGGATTCAGGACAGTGGGTCGAGTCGTTCTCATAGTATAATATTGTTTGAACGTTGAACCGTGAGGATAAGGCTACTACGAGAATTGTCATTTATTTACCGATAAAAGACTTCTAAATAACACTAAAAATGGGATCAAAACTCGGATCTCAAGTTCATATTTATTTATAGGTAATATAAACTAGCTGGGACACCCGTGCTTCGCACGAAATATTAGAATTTCATATTTCGGGAATTTAATTCCTGTCCATCGCGTATCAATTTAATAAATCGCCTATTAATGCAACCCATGCTGCACACGGAACAATCGTAGCAAGAATATAACACATCTAGCATAATATTCTAGAGATAATGTTTTCCGTTATATTATAACGGAAAACATTCGACGACATCCCGAGATCGTTAATTGCATAATTAATCTGTAGTGTTAGGACCGCGATGTTCGTCTGTCAAAATTTACATCTACATTATTAAAGCTGTCTAGTATATTAAAGCCGCAAGTAGAGGAAGAGGAGGAGGAGGGTGACACGATTTTGGTCATCTTTATTCTTCTATTTGGTCATCTAGAGCACTTCTAGTGGTCGGAAAAAAAGAAAAGAAATTGGTCTTAAAACATCCAGTTCGGCGAGCATAGTGCGAGAAAAGTCTGAAACCACAATAAAGTAGCTCTCTGTGGCGTATCTGAGCTCCTAAAGTGGAAAAAACGGGAAATTACACTTTTTCTAAAAAATTTGAAAAAATACCAAAAATCCGTTTTGGCAAGCAGATGACGAGAAAAATATGAAAGCACCAAAACGTTGCTCCATGGGGCGCATCTAAGCTCGAAAAGTGGAGCAAAAATCAGGGTTTGGAGCAGTAGACTGCAAGTGAACTGGGTGGAATCTTATGCCTCCAGTTGAGGTTGCTGTGGAATGAGGGGTGCCTGACGGCTTAGCAGCTGACTCCTCCTCCCCTAAACCCCCCCTCCCCCCCGGAAAAAAAATATCCAAAAAAACAATTTTCTTTTTTCACAGCGCCCCAGACCCCCCAGAGAAGTCGCAGCTCTCAAGCATTCGAGGAAAGTGGCACGCCAGGCCGCAAAGACCGCCCCGCCAGAGCGGAACGACGGGGGTTGGCTGGTGTAGCCAGCAGTGGGTGGCACCCTAGTAATTGTATAAAATTTGCAGAGTTTTTTCAAGTCCATTTAGATTTTTTTAAACAACTTCTAATAGCAACACCGTAAGGCAATCCTGGAGTCGGGCCAGTTCCTTCGGAATATACACGGCAATCGATTGTATTTCCAGAAAAACACCAGTAAATTGGGTCGTTAAAATCGCCAAACCACCATCCCCATAAAACATTTTCCCGTTCTCGTTTCCGCTCCCCAATTTATACTTCCCTGTCTTTGCTCTTTTGTCCCCCTCGCCGGGGTTCACGGCCGCTTTGAAATCCAAGGAAGTTTGTTTATTACGAAGGGCTCACAACTCTTTTAGATCATGTTCGCTAATAAACGTTCCACAGTAACTAATAAGCGTAGAGTTTAGGAACTTAATGAAAACAGAAACTTATGTTGAAGTAAACAAAACAGAGCCAGGGGCTTCGCTGTGTCGAAATTACCAAGCAGGAGAACAGCGAACTTGCTCGACAACTTACTGAACGCTAATATCTGGATTGAAATTGAGCCTCCAAATGTGGCCTCTAAATAAGCGTGGTCAGGAGGTCAAATAGGATGCCATTTTCGAAGTAATTTGGGACGTAGAATCCATTTTTAGGGGTCTCTTTAACGATAAAACACGATACACCATAATTTTTGCTTCCGAGTCTGCGAGGCAGAGGAAGCATTGTTTTCACTTTCGAAATGAAAAAATGTTGTTCTCCAAAATCAAAATTTCCACTCACGTTTTGCGTTTCAGAGCCTCCTGATCACCTGGTTGTTTACTTGAGTGTCACGGGGGTTTCACATTTTTTCAATCATAAGAGAGGAGGGTTGCGGCTGTGGGGCAAATACTAAATAGCAATAATTGCTGTCAATCACTTCCTGTCATTAGAGTTTGATGAAACTTGGAGTGTCGGTCCGGTTGGAAGTCCGGACATTGATGAAGCCCGGAGGGCGGACTTGGTCAGTCTCTGTCAACAAACCGGGAAATGTAAAATTTGAATTATGTTCCTCTACTGACCGACCGTCCCGGTGGGAGGCCCCCAGACAACCCCCTCCGACCATTTGTTGTACTTTTTTTTGTTTTTGTTTGAACACATCACGTATTTTATTGAGTATAATAAGGTTGAAAAAAGAGGAGGTATAGTACATCCGTGATCAAAATGTAAAGTTTCTCATCTTCTCATATTATTCAGGAATGGGCTTCTTGAAAAGGTCAGAATTCAGCATTTCTGACAACATATTCGGATTCAGCACCCTTTAAAACCCATAAACCCCAATTTTTAGTTCGAAAATCCGTATAGGTACGCGCTGAGCCGTTTTCGAAATGTTAGAGATTTTGAAATGAACGCCGGGCAAATTTGACGTCACACCTCGCCAGGATGTGCGTCGAGTAGTTGGGCACTGAGCCGCCAGAGCGCTAAACAATAAATCTGAACCGAATCGGAATAAAAACACTCGGCCCGGGTCGATTTTTGAATAACATTCTTTGATAATAACCTCGATGCTCAATTTTCGAATGACCTCTTTGTAATGATTAACCCGATTTTCGATTTTTGGGGTCGACTTTTCGCGTAGCAAAGTTGGCTGACTTGCGTAGATGAGAGAGAGAGAGAGGGATCTCCCGGCCAATCAAAAGACGACGAAGCAGCACACGTCATGTACCCTCTCCAGACCTCGGAATTCAAATATCATATTTTTCCTAAGGCCCTGTAAATAATTGAAACGGGTTTTCTGCAATATGGACCCGTTTTCGTAACTTTTGAAGCACGACCTTTGAAGGAAAAACATTTTAAAAAATCATTAAAGGAGCTCATTAGACAGGTATTTTTTTATTTTTTATTATTCATTATAAAATAGACTGTCTGCTTTGCACTCTAGTCATAGCTACTCATTGTCCAACACGGGCTGAGCCCTTATGGAGAATTATAAGTCCAATTGGATTTTTCAGGTTCCAAGCAGACGTGGTAAGACGGGAAAATTCCCGGAAATATTGAGTTGGCTTACACTACTTAAACAACGTACTCAAACAAATCTTGAAAGTTTGAATGATCCCTTGTTCGAGCGGTTGAAGTTTTGAGGTCGTCATGTAAATTCCAAGTTTTACGCGCAAAATCTCTGGCTTTCTCTTTAATGAAACAGCCTCCAATAGGAACTTTTTGGTTCCTACAGTGTAGGAGAAGGCATGCCTTTTCCACGTCACCACACACAGGTAACTCAAATTTAGGAAAGACTCCTTGTGTCGTTCGTTTCCTGTTGAGACGAGAAGAAGTTCTTTTGATAATTAAACAACCATTGCAGCCCGTTTTTCAATGTTAACCGGTGAATTTCAAACGAAGCAGCCACGTCATGCTTTTCTTCGCCCTTATTTACCGTATCAATAACCTTTTGCTTCCAGGAGAGCAACAAAGTTTGTACAAAGTCTTTTGTCTCAAACTTTGAGACTCAAAGCCATCGAAACACCAAACTGGATGTGTGCATTATCGGACTATCATAGTATTCCCAAAAGGTGGTCCGCGGACCCCCAGGGGTCCGCAAGCGTTGGTGTGGGGGTCCGCGAGCTGCATCCAAAAATTAATATTTCAAGCTATTCTACCAGGAACTCAAATAATAAAAATGACTGTTTGTAGCCGGAGTGTCCTGTAAAGCGTGAGAGGCCGTACTTGCGACGCGACGCTAGTGACACCTAGCCTAATTATTAGTGACTAGTTCGCCCAGTTTCTACCAGAATGTAGGGATGTCCGATTCTCAAAAATAATCGCGATTCTTTTTTCAAAAAGAATCGATACATCTGAGGATCGATTCTTTTTCCAAATTATAAATTAAATTTCAAATTTATCAGAAGAAGAAGCATTACCTACCTATTAAGTTACGAAACCTGAATTCCAATTACCTACTAATAAAATTTATTAGTAATCCAACTGCAAGCCAGCACTATTACGTAGTAAAAGGTATGTAGGAAAGCTTCAGCTGTGTCAGTGGTTGTTGTGCAACTGTTTCCAAATGTAAAATAAATGTAAAAATAAATAATTATTTGCAACAATCAATTGATTTTTCCCTTGTGATATATACTTACACCTAGGTATAAGCAAACGGGGAAAAACATTTTTTTTTTACAACAAAATTATATATATATAATTTACATATATAGGGGGTCCTCAATACATTTGTGGTTTGTTAAGGGGTCCGTGACAAAATTTTATTGGGAACCCCTGGTATAGACATAATGTATAAGCCACACTTTTTTGAGATTTGACAAAATTTGTCAAATCTCAAAAATGTGTCGCTTATACATTATTATTTCATTTAATGAAAGAGAGCAATAATCACTACTGTAAGATTTATTCTTACAGTATTTATCATGCTGAATTCGATTTTGAAATCAGATTTTTTTCTATCTGCCGTTGTTGTCAACTTAACCGCTGTTTCCCGTGGAATGAGAGAAGACAGCTAAAATCGGGTTTCAAATTCGGATCCTGCACCTCATGAAACGTGGAGAGCGTGGTTGAAAGTGAAAAATAATTGGGATTTTCGAGTTGCTATTTTTAACACTCAAACATAGCAAAAGTGTATTATACTATTTGATATAATAGTATAATATAGTATTATATCATAATACTAAATAATAAATTTATTTGAGATATTCACGAGTTTGGTTTTCAACTTAGTGTCATCCTGACGTCAATGTTGCCAAGTTAGTAGTACCACAGTGTTAAGCAAACTCTAGAACTTGTCACCCAAGGGTTTCCAGGAACTTCCCACAATAGTTGGGGCAATGAATTATTCATTCCACCTATTAAAAAAAACAGTGAATGGTATTGTGGTGGCCGACTTAGACTAAACCAGCCACATCTATCAGTTGTGAAGGCTAGGTATAGCCTCATCAGGTACAATGTAGAGATTTAGGGACCCACAGGCCCTACATTTCCCTCGTCAAAACGATAACGGAATCTTTTGAGGTTCAACTCAACCGCTTTTCTTAGTTCTTTCGACCACTCACCTTATTTACAACTAGGCGGTTTCGGCTACCGTGCAAACTTCCGCCATGACCGCCGACCCCGGAACTTTTCGTCACAGCTGAGCCACCTGTAACAGAAGAGCCAACATGTTCAACATGAATTTATCATAATGATTATAATAACACGATGTGATTATCTACTGGAGCTAACTACGAGTTAGTCAGCAATATAATATATTATAATGGCACCAAATCGGTTACGGCAGTTTAAATAGCCTAGTTATAGTGCCGATAATATGCTGAAATTTCATCATGAAACGGCATGGTCTTGGTTGAAGAGATTAGAATGGATTATCTACTACTTTGGTTTTTATTGGCCTCCATATTTCGCAATCACGATTCCAGGAATTTCCAGGGAGAATTTAATTAAGGCCTAATTAAATTCTCCCTGGAAATTCCTGGAATCGGGATTATCTACTCATTTCCCAGGAATATAGGCACCCCCCCCCCCCAACCCACAGGGTAAGTGGGTAACGTTGCCAAGCAGAAAGAAATCGACAATTGGCAATTGTTGGACAAAAAATCCGGAAGCTAAGGTACGTTTTCCTGTGGACGGTCACATGTTAGTAAACAAAAATTATTTGATGTCATGCGCATAACTCAGCTTTCCGTACAGCTACACTCAAATTGGAGAAATGTACCTTGTCTAATAAATTCAGAGCTTTCCAACGAGAAATTTCATTCCCCCAGCAACGGCTCCGTTGTAACGGAAATCATTAGAAAATTTCGTCACCCATCGGCGTTCCCCGGTTTCGTCACCCGAAAATGTGACACTTTTTGCCAAGTTAGTCGAAGGCTAAAGCATGTTTCATGCTAAAAAAAAAAAAAAAAAAAAACCACCTACCCCATTTGCCATCGCTTTGAGCTGGTCGGCTAATTATGGAGACAATTACAGATTTTTTCAGATAAATCAAGAGCTTTCAAACGAGTGGTGAGCTATTTTCGTACGATCAAAAATGAGGAAGACCAAAACGGTTCATCAAAACGATTTTGAATTTCAGGGGTCGGTTTCTGCCTGGTAGGCCTCGGTGTAGCTATCTAGCTAGAGGGTAGCTAAAAAAAATTCCCCACACCATAACCACACATTACACCCAACTGCCTGGGTCAACCGGAATTAATACGATATAATGACATTATGTTCGACCACATTGTGGTAGAACTACTCGCCGGCCGTATTGCAAATCCTTTCAATAAAAACACCGGAGAAGTACAGTTGTTCAATTTTTTCGTTTGACATATTCAAAAAAATTTTATTGACAGCATTAAATTAATGCTTAAATGCACCTTCCACTCAAAAGAACACGATATACTGTAGTGTAAAGCTTGGAGTTTTTTAAAGTTATAATTCAGATGGAGACGTAACGAAACTGTAGGAAACAGACGGAAAGTACCCGTCTTAGGAGTCTTGGACAACCCTCAGCTCTTGGCTCGAAATAATAATAATAATAATCCTTTTCTCCAATAATTATTATTAGTATATTAAGGGTCCAGGGGAAGGGCAAGACTCCCAATTAGAAAAATGTTCAGGAATGCAAAAATAAACTTTATTAACTCGTAGTAATTAGTCTATTCAAGTTTGGGATTGTACAGTGTTGGTGATAATTGTCACCAACATTATTTATGATAATTTTAAATTGAATAATTTTAACTTACCACGAGTGAATAAAGTTTCACGTTCCTGAACATTTCTGTAATTGTTATTCTTGCCCTTTTATTATCATTATTATTATTATTATTAGCCTACAATGTGCTAGATGAAACAGAAATAACTGTAGGTACCCTGAGAAAGTAAAGGTGGGAGTCGATAGGATAGAGAGAAGAACGGTCAAACAAACTTCCCCTGTCGGTGCGTAGGCTGAAACCCATCAACGCGGAAATCCATCTATGCGGGAATCCACCCATTTCCTCGGGGTGTGCAGTTGTGCTTTCCTCGTGTGGGCACATGAGACCTGCCCCGCTTGTAGGGGCTTGAGACCTACCTAACTACAAGCGAATCGATGGGACGATCGGTAATTGTTTGAAGACCCGTTTCGGTCCCTTTGGGTTCGAGTTTATTCAAATCAAAAGCTCGAATGCGTACGAAACGTCAGATCACATATTTGGAATAATATTCTACAGTAAGTAGGTATAATATAATATTAATATAGTAGATAATGTCTACTATATCTACTATATATACTTATACGTATCGTAATAATTATGTTATTATAATTATTACGATACGTATAAGTATAATTATTTCGATACGTATAAGTATGATCATGATAAGTATCATACTTATACGTATCGAAAGTATAATAATAGTGTTGTATAATATACAACGCTATTATTATACCTACCTATGTTAGTACCTAGTAGTAAGACGGATCTCGCATCAGAGGGGAACCTGTCTGTATTTTCTTCTTTTTGTAATTTATTCAAAGCGGGCTAATTTGAAGACCCACAGAGTTTTCCCGTTCTTTACACCCGTCCAAGAGCGCAAAAGCCTCAAAAAGAATAGCAGAGGTGCATAAAAAAGGAACACGACGTTTGGAACCGAGTATGTATAAAAAATATTCACATGGTGATGAACAAAAAATGTATCAAATATAGACATGTGGCACTCAACGTGTCAATTGACGAATAAATTATCAAATAGTCATAGTATGAAGTGGGCACTCAAAATAAAAACACTGCAAATTTTACACAAGGGTTTATTATTCTTTGATACAGGTTACTAGTGCAGGAATTTAATTCTGTATCAATGAAAAAAATTTTAGATTTTATTTTTCAAAAAAAATTGTTTTTTGATTTTTTTTTTTCAAAATTGTTTTTGTTTTTTTACTTACTTGGAAAATTATTTGACCTCCTGGGATCTTTCAAAAATCCCATTTGTAGCTCCATGAAAGCCCTATAGATCGCAACAGTGAAATCGGATCTCCCAAAAAATGGATTCTTTGTCCAAAAATACTTCGAAAACGACAACTGACTTGATCCCAAATCCAAACGCCTTAAAAAAAAAATAAAACGCTGCAAATTTTACACAAGGGTTTATTATTCTTTGATATAGGTTACTTGTACATAAATTTAATTCTGTCAATGAAAAAAATTTAAAAGAAAGATTTTTTGGATTTTTATATTTAAAAAAAACATTTTGGGGGGGGGGGATTTTTTTTCAAAAATGTTTTTCTTCAAAAATTCTTCATTTTTTACTCGAAAAATATTTAACCTCCTGGGATCCTTCAAAAATCCCATTTTTAGCCCCATGAAAGCCCTTATAGATCGCAACAGTGAAATCGGATCGTTCCGGGACCCCCAAAAATGGATTCTACGTCCAAAAATACTTCGAAAACGACACCTAACTCGATCCCATAGCTAAAAGCCTTCAAAAACCCCCTCGCATAGCCCCATTTTAGCCCCATAGCGCCCCACGGGTTTGGGCGATCGGGCTGAAAACCTTGCGGGCACAACAAGATGGTAAACCGAGTATTTTGTCAAAATTTCAGATTTAAAAAAAAATTCCTACTGCCCATAACGGCCCGGACGGCGTCGCGGCGGACGGACATTTCGGTTTAGGAATCTATAAAAAAATATTAGATATAGACCTCTTGAAACGGATAATGTCAAATTTGAGGCAGATCGAAGTCGTCGATCTCCGTCGCGAAAACATAGGTGTATTATTCCAAGAGTAATAAACCAAAAGACGGGGGAACCATTTTCGTTTACTTAAACTCCCTTGAATTGCCAAATCGAATTTTCTCTTGATTACGGCCGAATTATAAACACTAAGACGTTTGATGTGTATAAAGGCCCCAAACCACTCGCTTGCTTCGAAATGCTCATCTCCATGGGGTTCGTTAACATGCAAATTCTGTAAAGAGGATGGTCCCGGTTTATTTGAAGCTGACATTTTGAGTGGGCAAGAGAGAGATGGCTCATTTCCTGTTATACACGTAATACCAGTTGAGGCATTAAGTTGTTCGTGATTCGTTGCTCCTTGAAAGGTTATTTTGAGACGAATCCGTTCGGAATAGCGTCAGCACGAAGTAGGGCATGCAAAATAAAGCGACGTGGGATAATTTTCATTCAACACCCAGGAAATGACAAATCGAACAATTTCCCCTGCAGACACCCGAACAGGGAACAAAGGTAACGAGCCGTATAATTATTACTACGAGTCCGGCGTATCAACATTCCACACACGTTAATGAGATGACATTCGTAAAGTAAACTGCCATCAATATAATATATTGATGGCAGTATAATATAATATAAATCTATACCACTAATTCAACAACTCGGGGGCAGCAGAACCAATTAAACTTGAGGCCATTATTGGAAACGCATAACTACAGAGCGAATTCCGTTAGGAAGCGGATGCTCTTTTCGAAGACGACTAAACGTTTCACTGCAAATTCACTACCTAATTAGTCCTTTACTCTCACGACTATTGGAAGCATAATTACCTACTTCATTAGTGAAAATGGGGGAAAAGAGGTCTAGCAACGAATCTATTCCATAGGTTGACGGCCTTCCGCTCCATTACAGTTCGATAGAACTGAATGTGTAGGGCCCATAAGAATTTAGTCCGTTTCATGCCTTGCAGGTTTCCATGAACATTCACATAAAAAAGAAGTTAAAACTGTTGTTAGATTTGACGCTAATGCAGGAGCGTAGCGTGGCTTGGGAGTGGCGGGTACCGCACTCAAATCCCCCCCTCCTATCATACGTAGGTACTACTGACTTAACCTAAGCATAATATTCACTGTGTTCAAATGTTGCAGTCAGTCCTATCATCGGTCTATGCGATAAGCGCCTTATCAGTTGTTCTGATACCACCAAATTATGGCGGCAGCTCACAATTTTTCGGTTCGTCCATGTTTTTCGAAAAGGTGGTCATACTTTTGTCTCCAACCTGATCGGCCTACGATCTGAGCTAAGTTCTCCTGTACTGTACAGGACCCTCATAGGACATTGTTTCATACAATAGTAACTATTGTATGAAACAATGTCCTATGAGGGTCCTGTCAAAATTTGAAGTAATTTGGTCCAAAAATGACCACGCCATATCATTTTTTTGTGAAATGATGAAAAGTTCGGGGACCATTTGAGCATTAAATGCTCAAATTCGAGAATTAAAATCAAATGAAAATTTGAGCATTAAATGCTCAAGACATTTTTTATTTATTTAATTTTTTTTTGTTGAAATTTTGGGCATTTTTATTACAGGAAAATGGTTCGGACAAAAGAAAGTGCTATAACCGAAATTTTATTTTGATTTATTTTGTATATATATATTTTTTACAATTTTTTTTCAAACGTTTTTTGTTTTTTTTACTTGAAAATTATTTGACCTCTTGGGATCCATCAAAAATCTAATTTGTAGCCCCATGAAACCCCTAAAGATCGAAACAGTGAAATCGGATCGTTCCGGGACCCCAAAAATGGATTCTACGTCCAAAAATACTTCGAAAACGACACTTAACTCGATCCCATAGCCAAAAGCCTTCAAAAAAACCCTCCCGTAGCCCCATTGTAGCTCCATAGCGCCCCACGTGTTTGGGCGATCGGGCTGGAAACCTTGCGGGCACAACTAGATGGTAAACCGAGTATTTTGTCAAAATTTCAGATTTAAAAAAAATTTCTACTGCCCAAAACGGCCCGGACGGCGTACGGATTTAGAATGTAGACCTCTTGAAACGGATAATGTCAAATTTTGAGGCCAATCGGAGTCGTCGACCCCCGTCGCGAAGGCATAGGTGTATTATTCCAAGAATAATAAACCAAAAGCTCCACCGAGCTGAGCTGCGCGAGTAGAACCTTTGTAATCGCTGCCTATTGGAGTGTCTTATCTCAAATTCTCATCGCTGTTATCCGCCGTATATGTTCAGGGTTCAAGATGTAAGTCGCTATGATGGGTGCGTCAAACAACTACATTCTGAGAGAACAATCGTAAAGTGGTTGTGTAACACACAATCAGCAGCTCAGAGCTGCTGAAGAAGACAAACCGGCCGCACCAAGAGAGTGAGAGATCAAACAAATTTTAAAATGACAGAAATTTTCCACGAGTTCTCCACCATTATGGTGTCTTCTGACCCATACATCATGTCCTTAAGACCTGTGTTTAAAAAAGCAGTCTCCCCTCAGAGGATGAAGCTTTGCAATTACTTTTTTTAATAAATATTTTTAATAACGACGATTTATAATTTAATTTTTATTTATCTAGCAGTCATTATAGGTAGGTACCTACTATTTTAAATGATTATTTCCTTTAGTCTTAAAGTCAAACTAATTGAGTTGAAGGTATATTATTCTGAAAATTAATGCTATTTTCATTTTCATTTATTTTCATTTGATAAATAATGGTTTGAATTGTTTTCAAAACCCTTCCTTCAACCCAGGTTCCATAATGGCTCTTTACTCTATAAGCGGTAAACTTGAGTTAGTATAACTGGTACATACCCTAAAACACCAGTAAAAGCGGAAAGCCAGTGAGTATACCCACTAAAATGCTGAATTATGGTCTTTACAAAATTGTAGCGCAATAACTGACGTCGAATTCGGATTCTACGCTCCGAAAAACATAAGTGTACCGAGTTTTATTGAAATACTCCAATTAAAAGGGGTTTTGGCCGCTTTTGTGGGGTTTTGCACCACTGGGCGCCGCACCAGTATTATAATAGGCCTATAATAGGCTCCATGTTGATTAGTTTATATATAGGTATTTCTAATTTTCAATGCGGAAATACAGGAATACAGGAGTCTAAGAACCCACTGTCTTTTCTGGCGACTGCAGGCTTTGAGTGTGGGAAGTCACGCTTCTCTGGGGCCTGCGGCAGCTCCCGTATTCAAGGGCAAAACCATAGAGCACAACGATCTCCCCTTTCGGAGTTCAGTAGAAGTATCATATCTAGACAACTCTGAAGAACCCCCCGCCTCCAACGAATAAGCCCCAGGCCAGCCCTCCGCCTTCTGAAACGTGGTGCCTGGGAACCCTATCCTGAAACTCCCAGTCACATCCTCTAAACCAAACGGTGGTGAGAATAATGACATATTCACAATAAAAATTTTAAATTCAAATACGATTGTACGAAGATCTCCTTATTTAGGTACACCAAATTCATCTGCCTCGGGTTCAAATTCCAGACCTTGAATAAAAGGGCACAAAGTTGTCATACTACCTAGTTGAAAATCAGAGCATTCTTCAACGACAAGAAGCAACGTCAAAACTAGATACTTGCAAAAGCAACATAAAACGGAAAATGAAATGGATGATTTACGATGCATCTATTTTACATGAAGAGGCATGTTAGTGGAATGGTGCAATTTTACGGAAAGAAATACCAAACGGGCAGAACTTTGAAATGGTATGAGGCCATAGCCTTACCTGTAAATAGAGCCAGGAAGCACATTGGAACTTGAAAAACGCCCTGATTTCCACCATCTGCAAGGGAAATTAATAATTTTGAACGTGGCAATTTAATCTTCGATAAATTTAATGCGGTTATTTCAGAAGTTCGGGAAACGTTTTGAGATTTTCCCTAAACTGTGGACTGGGAAATTACCTTAGTACCCTAGGACCTAAAACATCCAATAAGGTCGATCCACACATTTCAGTGTTTCAGTGAATCCTCGGCCATCTGTGCTCCGTGCAGCTGGTGTCCGGTAAATTTATCATTGATGCAATTGAAGGGCTCGGCTGGTGTGTGTGGACAATAATTGTTCATTGTTGTGGACAATACATTATTTATCATTGATGCGATTTGAAAGGCTCGGAGCACTGATGACCGAGGACTCACTGATATCACTGAAATGTGTGGATCGACCCTTAAGTTATCCCTTGATGGGGAAGGCTTATAATATATCACGGATATATCCTTGATCTTCAAGTCTTTCCACCATTAGGGGGGGGGGGGGGGGTGACCCATTCAACAAACTTGTTTTCAGCCATTTTTCAAAACTTTTATTATTATCTACATCTAAGTAGGTACAAGATAGAAAAACCAAACCCACGAAAAAAAAGTCTGACCTGAGGTATAAACATCTGAAGTAGGTACCCTCTACCCGCATAGCTCGCGGCGTTCCATGGAGGAATAGAGAGGAGAGCTCACTCTGTGTTAAACTGCGTTCCCAAAACGCCAACCCAGTGATGGAACGGCGGGGGGGATTGCGACTGCAGCGCGACCCCTACGAGACGTAGTGAACTTTTAAGGTGGTAAGTTACCAAAACTGAAGATGGCGCCCTGCGAATTCCGACGTGTCGTTTGCATTTACAGTGTACACAACTACACAATCAATTTCGTTTAACGAAATTCGTTATTCAGAGATGGTTCCTTCAATTTTTCCTTTAATTGTAGTAGCACAACAGTGGAAGATAAATCCGTTTAGTGAGGTATTTGGGGCTTTCCTTCATAAGAAGGGCTAGTGGCTCACTCTAGTCGGGTTTGAAGGTACTATGAGTAGTTCACTATGTTCCGTAGGGACAGCGCCACCGTCGACTATGGCACATGAAGTCCTATTCAGTGAACTCTCCTCTCTATTCCTCCATGGCGGCGTTCGAAAGAGACGTAAACTGACGCCAGACCCAGAAACCCCTCTCCAGCACCAGGAGCGCTGTGCCCACAAGGTTTTCAGTCTGATCCCAAAAACCTTGGGGACCGTTCCCGGGGGCCGTAGGTTGATGCTAGTGTGCTACGGCTCACTGGAGGACTCGACTCTTCGACCATCATGCCCACCCCTGTAATGTTCAGGCTGATATCCCGGGTAACGCTGGGATGTTAGGGGCATGTAAAGCGGTAGAGAGCCTTCGGGCTCTCGGGCCACCGACCGGAGTGTCCTTAATGTGGAGGAGTTGCTCCCAATAACAATCACGCAATAACACCCGGCTTGGAGGCTCCAAGTTGGAGCAACTCCTTCTCTCCGGTACCTTGGGCGGGGGGAGCCCGCGGTCATGGTTCTGGGGGTCATCCCTGGGTCCTTGCCCCCCCCCCCCCCCCCCCGCCCGCGGGGAGCTGTGGGGCTAAACAGGGGCTATGGAAGCATTTTGAAGAGTTTTAGCTATGGGGTCAAGTTAAATTGCAGCACCTGGGTCAGCAGACCCAGAAACGCCTAATTTGAAAGGGCGACACATGGTCAGCGGACCCACACGATTTGATATATTTGAATCACAGCACCTGCATCAGCTCACCCAGAAACGCCTAATTTGAAAAGGGTCAGTGGATACAAGTAGATGGAGAACCGAGTAGGTAGGTAGGTACCTATTTTGTCAAAAACATATTTTTTGAAATCACGAAACGTTAAATTTTTTTTTTTTTTTTCATTCTTTTATTATTGCACCAAGTAAACTTATAAGCAATTTCTCATTGACATTTTACTTAACTGATTTACCAATCAACTTAGGTACTTCACCAAGTCTCTTAGTTCTTGACAATTATGGGCACATTTGTCGCACCGACTAGTCACTGACTTCTCACTGAGCGGATATGTTTTCGCGAAAACACTCACATTCACTGCCACAGGTCGTGAGGTTTATTCCTCTTAAGCCGTCTGAGTAGGTCTTCAACTTCAAGCAAGTGAAAGCAAGCTTCTTCGTTGATGTGACCTTGTAGTCTTTTGAGATGTGCAATGGCCTGCTTTTTGATGACTTCATCAATGGTTGGAATAGATAGTTCCTCGTGCAGACAGGCATTCCTGGTGTACCGATATGCGTCGACACAGCAACGCAGTACCGCTGGATAATGTCTCGGTTGCTCTGAGCTGTGAATCCCCACTGCACCATAAGTCCAAACTGGCTTAAGGACTTGATTGAAACGTTTAATGACAAAAATTAATGTTGAGGCGGATCAAATTTTTGTATGATCGACTCGGGTCGTGCGGTGGGGTTAGAAGGAGTTGCGGTCCTCGGGGGGGAGGGGGGGGGGGGGCATCGGGGAGTCGCGATTTTGGGAAGAATGTGAGATAGGAAGTTAACACAGTTTCGGACTATAAGCCAATAAATTCAATGCTTCGCATTGTTTTGTTGCAAACATTTTACTGCCTCCTAGGTCCTAGGAATAATTCCTAGGACTTATTAATTATTAATATACTAGCCCCTTCTCTCCAGCTGCCTCTAGCTCCCAGGCTCTCAGCTGATAATATGATAATATAATATTATCAAACAGCACGCCTATAATAGAGGCTCCATACAAATTTCAGCCTCCTTGGTAACATTAGAAAAGAAACTCCAGAGCTCACACAGCTGATCAGAATGGAAACCGAAGACAATCCACTTGATGTCAGTGATCAGGCGGTTCAAAAATCCCCCATGACGCACCCCGGGAAGTGGGCGAAAAAGCGCTGCATATTTTTCTGTCGCAAAAGTGTTACTGATTCCACGTCAAAAGATTCTACCAGGATTCAAATCAATTATGTATATGTATCTACGAACAAACCTCGATGATGATAATAGAGAGTTCCTAAAGCCACTTTTTGCCTAACGGTGATGAGTTACGATCGACGTAACTCGAGATTTCGCGCATGCGCAGAGATAACGGTGATAACTTACGTCCTTATGCCTAACGTCGAACGTTATTGCCGTAAAGTTACGGCAATAAACTTACGGTCTTAAGGATACCGCCGTTAATTTCGAGCAATAGAACGTAAATAGCGGCACTTTAAATTTAGCGCGACTTTTGATAAGACCGTATCTCTGTTACGGTCATATGTGAAGTTAGCTTTTCTTTGATTCTCCCTAGACAAATCCCTTACGGTGATAAAAATTAACGGTCGACGTAACTCGGATGTTTCTTTAGGAACTCTCTAATAAAGAGTAACAGTAATGCACACAGTAACACGCACTAAACTCATCCCCAAGGTTATTAAATAACCTTGACAAATTTTGTCATTATGAGAAACAATAATAATTAGGTATTGTAAGTTTATGTTTATTTAATTAATTTAAACGTATTCATTAACTTAGTAAGTATTAATAAGGTAACTTAATTAGTATTAATTAACTTAAAACGTATTCAACAAACATAAACTTCCCGGTGTGATGTTCTAGAACGTAAAGATGTTGGAAAGTCATCCTCTTCCAAAACAGCAACTCTTCTCTGAGGTAATTAATTGTCAATTCATGGAGTAACGACAGTGACCTTGGGGAGGAAAAGCACCTATTCAGACGGCGGAAAACGCCCTAAGTGGTAGCTTCCTCATTCCTGTGTGATTTTCAATTCAGAGGTACGCCTCCCAGTTGAGAACAATCCCGCTGGTAATTCCTCTTGTCAAGCACAGTAGGGATCCAAAGACAGCCATAATTTCCCGGCAGAAAGACAAGGTGATTATTAATTGGTCCACGAATTTACTAACTAGGTAACGATCAAGTTTGTCAAAGATTGATAGACCGTTGAAGGCTCAAACACATTGATATGAGTTGGTGAATAAAAGGCGACAAAATACGCTGAAATAAGAACGGGAGAGATTAGGCATCTTTTGACACCCACACGTGAACCTATTTTTAACTGCCATTAAAGAAATGTTGAATAGATGACCTTTCTGCTTTTCACAAGTTGGGATAGCCATGGCCTGATCCTGCAGGAAGGCCAACTTATGAGAAAGAATGTAACAGTTTTACCTAGGTACTACTCATTCCCCTCTTAATTTCCAATAGGTACCTACCTATTAAAATGTTGGTTATTATCATTAACATGTCTCTTATTCTTAACATGACTCTTTCCCAGCGCCGGGGAAATTTCCCAGATGTATACAATATTACGTTCGGCATACAGTATTACGAACGGCTCGAGCAGTTGAAGCGTACAAGAATCGTTTTAATCGTTGAAACTTGATAATAAAATGCTCTTGAAATTGTAAGTAGCGCAGTGTGGGTTTCGCTCAGATCAAAAAGGGCATATCAAAGTAGCAAAACATGATTTCGTTCCATTAAATGGCATTGTTATGAAATTTTCCTACTTACAGGAATAATATCATAAACAACTCGTTTTCCAGTGACATCCGATTCACTCTTATCAGGAGGATTCAGAAGTGATTTCGGTAGCCTGCAACTGGTAGATGCGGTAAAGATGTTACCACTTGAAATCTACCCATTTTCTTCCCATTCTCAGGAAAAAGTGGTAAACGCTGTCCACGCTATTTATATCCTCCAAGGAAAATCAATCAAACAAGCAAAACTTCAAGGTGGCTTAAGACTTAGTAACGGCGTGTGTACATCAGGCACTCCGTATTTGTACCAACTCTTCCTTCTAATTCCCGAAGAAATACCTGTATTCCTGGGCCGCCAAGTGCCCGTCGTTGTCCTAAACCCGGCTGAAGAAAATTCGAAGAACCTTAATTTAGGATTTAAAATCGGGCATTTCAGTTTGACAGGAACTAAGTAGGTATCATAAAATAAAATAAATTTTAAAAAAAATTCGTAAACATTTTTGAGACTAAGTTTGTAGCAACAACTTTGTGGAAGGTGGAAGCGGAAGAAGAAGATGTAAGTTACATCATGTAACCTCCTTATTTAGTTAGAGGTGGAATGGGAAAGTGTTGCAGGTTAGTTAGCATGATAATCATATTATCAGAACTCCGGCGCAACTTGAATTTGGGTTTCGGGTAGGGTGGACCGTGCGGGGGGAATGGTAGTGTGATGGGAACACAGAACATAGAAAGGTGTTGTATGTTCTGTGGATGGGAATCTCAAAGTGGACTTCCCTGACTCCAAAATTAATAATCATATGGGTTGTGTAGTCGTAGACTAAGGTTGAGAGGCGCCAAGGGGTTTGAAGACTTTCTAAAATAGAAAAGCAGACGACAAATAGATTGGAAACAAAAATTATTCCAGTCCGAGGATAATCCGAAACTTCTGTGGTAGGTATCCTTCTTATGAACTTTGTGCCTCGTCAAAAATTGTCTTTGTCTCCTCCTTGTCGAAATTTGTGGCTTATCAAAAATTGGGTTTGAGATATTTACTGTACGATTGTAAAAGGATAATACAGTCGCAATAAAAATTGTTCAGTCATTGAGCTATATAAGCTTTTTTTTCTGTTTATTGTAATTGAAAGCTAGTTCCATGAAATGACTAATAACGCCCTGATTCCGCAAAAAAAGTCCCGATTGATCCTTCAGGACCTTAAAAAAGTTGGAAGGTTTGAAACCGAAAGACGGTAAATGACGTCATTTACTGTCCCGAATCCAAAAGCACACCTGACTACAGTTGTCCAAATATCCGTAGAAACCGACTGTATCGGTGAAGGACATCCCTAACAATCAGCCATCTTGAAGGGAGGTTCAGATTAGCCAACCTTCGCGGACATGAAATCTGTACATTCGATACAAATACAATCATTGTGTTGTACTACTTTCGGAAGGTAAATCTTACCTACTTACTGCCAAAAGTTCAGACGCTGATTATTTTCCTACTCTCTCCTGATTTCCGTAGTGGATTAAAAATTGTGCAGACGGTATAAAAACAAGTATTTTACTCTACAGAATGGGATTCGACTGAAAAAACTGCGATTTTCAACCGTCCTTATATAGCTCATTGGCTCAGTTTCTTTGTTTTTCTCGGGGTTTTGAAGTTTTTTTCCACTCTGAAGATTCCTCTCCGTCGACCCCAAGCAAATTAAAATTTGCGAAACTTTGCGAAAATAGCTCAAAAAGCTCGACCACTACATTTTCCATGTTTGTTGGTGATTAGCAAACTCACCTAAGTCGATAAATCTTTCTTTTTTCACATTGTTGGGGGGGGGGGGGGGGGGGGGGCAAAAAATTCTTTCGTTAACCACTTTTTCCTGAGAATGGCCCACGGCTTCTTTCTTCATAACGGAATTTCGAAGATTGGAAAGTTCCTTGTTACCTCAGCTCATTTCACTCTGGAATTTAAAAAGAAAAAAGGAGTTTTCCTTTGGTAGGAAATTTAGAGAATCGACTCAATCCTGCCCTCAAGGCTTTCTCGAGTAAAGCCGGTAGTAGCGGGCTGATGGACACTAAATTGAGAAAGTGATTCAGTTGTCAACGGAATTTTCTCACGGCTTCCTTCCACCGAAATCTTTCCATATGACAGGCTGCTAAATTAATACCAACCAAGTTTATTTCGTAGGTCTTTCCGGGCCTCGTATCCAATTCCTTTCATTAAATGAAAGGAACAAATTTTGTTTCGTATGCTACAAAGGGTAGGCCTACGCATTGCGGCTTCAATGTCACAGAGCTCATCGTATACGTGATTCTGTGTCCATGATAATCACAGGCGGGCAGAATAAAGATTATCAGCCTGCGAGACATTTCTTTCTTGTATCCCTCAAATGTATATCAGGAACCAAATGCGACCTAACAAATAACACGTATTATGTCATTACTATTATCATAATAGCATTTCCACTTGGATATTATTTTCTTTAACAATAATAATAACGGATTTTTCCCAACTTTTCCAAGGATAATATCAGGGCAACGAGGGATGATAACGCGGAGGCTTCAAGATGGAAGTTTTTTCCGCTCAAACAATATGTAACACACAGTTGTAGGAAGAAGCCCAAAGATAATCAGGGCAACGTGGGATAACGCACAGAAAGCGACGTTTGATCGTATTAGGTCTGATGTGATTCAGACTGGAAAGAACCGAAAATAATTCTGCCTTCCCGTCTGCTTTTCGTTCCAGTTTGGGAAATGAAACATTCCCACGTACGAAATAGCTCAGGGCCTTCCAGCACAGTTTACTAATACCGATGAAATAAAAATGAAAGGAAAAAAATCCAGTTGGAGAGTTGTCAACATATTCCCGTCACGTTTTCCCGGTGTCTCGATGGTTCGCAATAATTAAGACGAGCCGACAGCAAAAACTGTTAAACATTTTTCGGATTTCCTGCATCCGTACGTTGACGTGAATAAATAACTTTATCCCCCCCGGATTTTGACGCGGGGAAGTCGCCAAAGAAAACTTCGCAAGCCCCGAGTTTTTCACGCGGAGGTGATAACTTGGAAAATGTCCCCCGGTTGATAGGAGTTGGTTTATGCATGAACTTGTGATTTGGAGCCAACAGCAGTGGTACACGTTGAATGCATAAAAAACTGTAATGAGATTCGCCGTTCATCCTTCTTCGAATAAACTGATCATTTGCGGACAGACAAGCCTTAATTTGCATCCTATTTGGACAAAATATTCGTCCAAGGAAATCGTGGAAAGTTTCGAGTTGGCAACCTGGTTAATCATGTCCCACTGTTCCCTGGCAATCTCCTTCGGCATACGAGGAAGATGTATTTCTTTAATTCCAAATCGTCACATCACCCTCCTATGATGTTCAGAAAATACAACTTGGAATTTTTTTGGAACGACTGTACGCGACAATACAGGCATGGAAGTTATCAAATCGGCTTTAATCAAGGAAATGGAGTATTTAATCAGGCCGTTATGCGGTGAGATAGATTACCACACCCAACACCCAGATTGGTAAAACGAATCGAGTTTGTAAAGACCTTCCTCCACTTTGATTGCGTGCTTGAGTTTTCATTAGTCAACCTCCTGGTCAACATTTTCATTTTTACAACGATTACCTCCCACGGTAAAATTACGCAGGTTAATTCGTACCGTCTTTAATTTCCACAGCGAAATCTTTCCGGTTCACTATAATGAGAAAATTTATTCAAGGACATTTAATATCCTCAATTAAATAAGGAAGGATCTACATGCAAATTTTTCCAACTTTTCCTGTTTCCAAGGATTAATCGACCAGATAAAACTGTAAAACGTGAGGCTGCTATTAAGAAGCTATAGTAGTTTAGGAACCGTCCCAAAATCATCGAAGCTTCCAACTTTGCCAATGAAAAGTCCCAACCCTGGTATCAAGGGTTTCCGTCAACGAATGGTCTCCTCTTGAAAGTCTTCAAGGGGCTTCAGATGGACCGGAATTTTCAAGCACCCCGCTCTTAGAAAGTCACGCGGAATTTACTAGACCCTTCAAGCATTCTCTTCAATGGTTCGCATAAAATCGGGGCTAACGTTGAAGTTCAAGGTCAAACCTTAACACGCCTGCTGCGTCCAGTTCGGTGCCGTAAAATGGAATCAACTATTATTTCTTGTTCACAAATGTTGAAAACCCCCTAAAAAAAGCCTCACTGCGACATGTCACGACAGCAACATCGGTTTGCGAACTACAGTAAATTGCGGTCTGAACTCAACCCAGTGCTACCTTCAGCGAACAATAATTGATCTCTTGACTTTTATCGGGACAAGAAAATGAAACCCCGTCTCGAAATTCGAAGAAATTTCTTCGAATTTCGAGACGGGGTTTCAGTTCAGCTCATTCTGAATGTTTCAATATTTTCGCTCGAGCTGTTTCAATATTTTCGTTCAACATTGACCTAGGGGGCCCAAAAAAATCCGCAAGTGAGGAATATTACCATTCTTTGTTTGATCATCACGAACGCTTGATTTTATTTTCCGCCACCCGTCGGGGATTGATTTTACCGAACCCCATTCTCAACAAGGAATTTCATTCGAATGCCATTTCCATTCATGCAGTTTGTTTCCTCGCACGTTTCCCGTTCCGGTTTTAATATTACTGTTCTACTAGATCTTTATGGGCTACAGTAACCTTTGAAGCTGCAGCTTCGATTCATGAATATTTATCCACTACACATGTACAGAACGATTCCCACCTACTCATTCCGATTACTTGCTCGTTCATTCCCTTCTTGTGTCAGGAAGAGCGAACACACGTGGGAGAATCAATCCTTATTTCCTTTTCCCACATTTTCAGAGGACCGACACAAGACATGAGAAGATCGAGTCAAGCCAATTAAATTACAAATCATTATAATGACACGCACCCACCCAGGAAGTTATTTTCTACCCCTGTAAGGAAACACAGTGCTCTCGTCTACTAAGGAAGCTAACTGAAAAGTATTCAGCAAGATTGAAACCTAAGTCATGGAAATGTAGATTTACCGATAAGGGAAATTCAACAAAATCATATTTATCAGTTCCAATGTCGGCCGATATCGCTTGTTTTTATCCACAACTTTTTCATTTTTGTGTTCTGTTGTGTTGGAATGAGAGGGATTTCTCCTCCTCCGTTTTCACACACTCATTGAAATCTACCCCATTCATTTGTTGTTGTCAAGTGAACCATTCATTCCGTTTCCAAACACATAGTTTTTACAATCTATTCAACTACATTTCTAGGTTCAAAAACCGACAAAAATACAAAATGACCGAACTTCAACTACTTTTTACATGTTTAAGCCATGGATTACCGCCCCACAAAACGACAGGAAAGTAGGTATTTTGTCACGAAAGTAGCGGCAAAACAGTCGACCGAGAACATTAATGTAACCATAATAATATTTTTACAATTATTCAACAATTATTGTTGAATGGGTTCAAAGAAGGGAAGTGACGCTTGGTAGTATAATAACAATAATTGTTTTGACTCCAAAGTATCGATTTTATTCTAATTTCTAAAGTATGAATCTAGTTGTGATAACAGTTTTAAAACCACTTTCCAGGGTAGTGCACTAAAACTTAAACCATGGTTTAAATCACGCTCCATTTTGTAAATGAATGTGTAAAGCATGGTCGGTACTCCTACCATGTTCTTTGAATTAGGTAACCGTAGACTGAAACGGAAGTAATCTGGGGATCTGGGGGTGTCCCAGAGTGGGCCAGCAGTCATAGTACAAATATGTATCATGCTGAAATAATCACAAGTTTTCTCGAAGTTTTTTTTTTAATCAAATCAGAGCTCGGGGGCGACACAGTTGCCCTTCCGAGTCGAGGGTGCCCACAGGGAGGGGTGCTTTCCCCCCTTACTTTGGCTGCTCGAAATGGACAACCTGCTGGAAACACTGCTGGAGGAAAGCTACGAAGTGCTAGCATATGCCCACAGTGTTGTGGCAAGAGAAAAATTCTCCTCTACTGTCCCTGAAAGGATGCAGGGCACTGCCAACACCATCCAATCATGCTGCAACAAGGAGGAATTAAGTCTGAATCCTGCTAAAACCACCGTTGTGCCCTTCACCAGAAGACGAAACATGTAATTAGTACACCCATCAAGCAAGGAACTCGCCTTCAACTGGCAAGAGAAGTGAAACTCGTTGGGCTGATACTTGACTTATAGCATACATGGAATAGCCACGTAAAATATGCGCTGAGCAAAGCCACCACAGCAATGTTTACTTGCCGGAGGATGATCAGAAACTCTTGGGGTCTGACACTAAAAAGATAAAGATAGTACAAGAAAGTAAAAGATAAAGATAGTGCAAGGGGATAGCGCGACCCTACATCACTTATGCTTCCCTGGAGAGGCTGCAGGGCGAGTTACTGTCCAAAACAGTTGACTAGCCTAGATAGGCTTGCTTGGGGATAACAGGGGCAACGAACACTTGCCCCACCGCTGCAATAGCAACCAACCTATTCGATCGTTGGCGAAATCGACATGTGCCGACTTTGTTCTGATTCGTCACTTTGCTGCCCTAATCATCACGCACACTCATTCAACACCAACAATTACATTTGATTGCTGAAAAATACGATCGGACCATAATGTAAGGTGGATGCGGCGAGATAGTGGGAATCCATCTTAAAAAAGACGATTTAAGACGAAATAGTCTATTTCCACGATAAAAATATATAAACTTGTAGACGCGTTTCGGTTGATTAGACCATCATCAGTACAATACAGAGTGAGGAAGATGTGAGAAGTTACTTATATACAAAAGTGAAATGTGCCTTCTAATGGGCGTGGCATTAGAAAGGTGGCATAAAAGGAGCGTTTTATATTCCCATAAAACGGTAAACTAACCCACTTCCTATTATTCCACCTTTCACCTTTCTCCTTTTATGCCACCTTTCTAATGCCACGCCCATTAGAAGGCACATTTCACTTTTGTATATAAGTAACTTCTCACATCTTCCTCACTCTGTATTGTACTGATGATGGTCTAATCAACCAAATATAACTCAGAAAGTGGGTCGTATATTAGAAAATAGGGGTTTCAGAGTAGGTTTCTATTTACAAAATTCTACGAAGAAATTATTAGGGAGTGTGAAAGATAAGATTCCCTTAGAGGATAAAGGGGGTGTGTATATATTAAAATGTGATTGTGGGATTCAATACGTAGGACAAACCGGCCGAAAATTTAAAATTAGAATGAAAGAACATAGTGATGATCTTAGGTTGGGAAGGGGTAGGGAAGCTTTTGAAAAACATTTGTCAGAAGAAAACCATAGAATTAGTTATGAGATAGGCAGTAATAACCCAGCCATTGGGATAGCTCATGTTTGCCAAAAAGGTCCAAAATTAGATGCTTTAGAATCTTTGGAAATTCAGAAAATTCACAATTTAGGAATATCTGTTAATGACCTGGATGTAATTAGGCGTTCCCCGTTAATTGACATTTTCTTGTGAGTCTTCCTTTCACTTATTTGCCTTTCACATTACCTTTCACCTTTCTCCTTTTATGCCACCTTTCTAATGCCACGCCCATTAGAAGGCACATTTCACTTTTGTATATAAGTAACTTCTCACATCTTCCTCACTCTGTATTGTACTGATGATGGTCTAATCAACCGAAACGCGTCTACAAGTTTATATATTTTTATCGTGGAAATAGACTATTTCGTCTTAAATCGTCTTTTTTTTTTTTTTTTTTTTTTACGATCGGACCAAAGATTTTTCAATCTACTTAAGGGAAATTTAAAATCGTGAGTCATCAATAGAAAATGCTCGAATGCTAGATTGTGATCGGGTTTTTCATTTGGTTCAAATAGGGACGAGTTACCTTAGGTAATAATTATCATGGCTCAAACCGACTTTTGACTCACCAATGGATTTTCCATCGAGAGCTGTAGCTGCCGGTGTTTTGAACAAATAGCAAAAGCAGCTTCTACACTCCTTGCGGAAATTCATGGCGTAAGAGCCGTACACCAAGGGGTTCATGCAAGAGTTGGACACTGCCATGAGAAATAGCGCGTCTTGCAGCCTCGTATCGAGTTTCTGGGCACTTTCCCGGTCGATCATGTACCTGCAACAAAATAATTTAGAGTACCTAATTAATATTTTATCAGTATTTTTCAAGCCAATTCAGGAAGTGGACTTATGGAGTTCAGAGTAAGTAAACATTCAACATTTAGGAGATCGACCTCTTCTGACATATTTGGGGACTTTTCAGATTTTGATTTAGGTATTATTCTTGGAATAATTATTATTCACCTACTATTATTATACACCTATGTAATCGCGACGGAGGACGAAAATTCTGATTGGCCTCAAAATTTGACATTACGGCGTTTTCCGAGTAATTTTGGACGCAAAATCCGTTCTTTCGAGGTCCCACATCTGTCCAAACATTGTACAGAGAACAAAAATTTTCTTATTTTTTCAGAAATATTTTCTAATGACACAGAGTTAATTTAAGTACGTACCTACCTACTATTCCAAATACTGTAATTCATTATTTATTTAAATTTACAGCAGGTATTCATTCGGCAGGAAACAACTGCGCCAACACAAAATCGCCCAAATCCGTGTCGACGTTATAGTAAATTTGAAATCCACCACACAGCGACAGTTAAGCCTCAGTAAAAGCAATTCTACAAACAAAAAAAAAACTTTTCCGCTTTTGTTGAGGAGTTGGTAGTCTGTTAGATGCAGGAGTTAATATCTCACAGCAAATTAGACGGTGATCCGCTGAAAAAGTTTCTAACAACTACATGCCTGGACGATTCCTAGCAGAAAACCGCTCACAAAAAGGCGAGCTGCCTGAATCGTGGAAGCTGTTTGATGCATTTATCATGCAATACGCCCCCATCACTTCAGTGGATATGAAACGATCATTTTCACAATAAATTGATTGTTTATAATTATTAAGGTGCTTTAAAGCACCTTCTTTCTGACAAGAGAAGTCGCCTTGCCGTGGAAAATTGAGGACTAATGTTGCTCTACAACGCGATGATGATGACATTGTAGACGAGAATGATGAGGATATCGTACAATTAAAAAAAAAAATTTGTACTATACCAAGTAAATACTTTCCATGTAAATATTATTGAACTATGTATAACATAGAGATGAAGAAATGATACGGTACCTATGTAGTTTTTACGAACAAACTTCTATTTCACTATCTATTTTGAGATTCCAAATGACATATTTGGGCCGAATCAATGACATAGGTAAATGACATATTTATTTTAACATATTTTGCCATAACAAGATGACGTATTTGGTCTATCTCTATTAATTACCAAATACACTAGACGCACGAATCAATATCATCCCCCATTATCCTGCAATTTTGGATCTCTTATCCAATAATCTTGAAATCATGCATGCTCTGCCGCAAATATATCACGTCAGCCCTAATTATAAGGGGGGGAGGGCGAAAATCTGGGGCTAAGTGGAAAATAACGACCCCACAGGGAAATTTTCTCGTTTCAAGCTCGTCGGCTCAGTCTTATCACTCCGAGTATCCCCCGTATTCAGAAGCCTCGAATACTTGAAACGCCTCAGCAAACCCCGCATTTTGGGTGGCAGGCCTGAAAATAATTTTGAGATTCTCCGTTAGGTGGTGGTGCTTTGAAAAACAAGTCTAATTCCAAGACGTTCTTCTCTGCTAGTGGCTCTAAATTTCTCATTACCATTGGCGTCCTAAAAAATTACTTACGTCTAAGGCCTGCGCTGCTTCATCAGCTCTCCCCCATCTTCAATAAAGGCCTTTGTTGTCTCTGCGATTATCTTCACACTCATTGCCTTTAGCGTAATTTCGGGAGGGAGATGACTGGGAGATTTCCGCTTAGAAGAGCCAGCCGCTCTGGGGTAAAAGATAACTCCGATACCACCCAAAATCCGATCGCAGTTCCTATTTTTCTCATCAAAAGTCTGCTTGATCGGTGAAGTTGACGGTCCAAGGTCGAACCAATCTGCGTGATAGTATAGGGAACGACCATTTCCTCTTTTTCGTACTTCCTTAGCGTTCAGCAACACGAAAACTATTAACCCTTGGCACAGTCGATTTTTCAAAGAGTGGAAAGTTTTTTCTTCGCAACACGCTTTCCTGAGGTCAAGCTAAAGAGAACTTGGTAGTTTTTTTCGCGCTGGAAACGAATAATGACTTCCAGGAGATTGAATAAAACCCCATTTAAAATTCTATCCAATTCTCGTTTTCGATCGATGAAAATTCCCTGAAAATGTGCCAACAAAACCTCTGCCCTTGTTAAACCGATGTCTAACATTTAGTCAGTATAACTCGATATGATTTAGTTACCTTCGGTAGAGTTTTCCTCGGTAGAATGATATTACAACGTACTGATGCAAATTGTCTTGATACATGGAAATTAAATCGTACAGACATAACAACCACGGAAAATTAACAAAACCGGCCAGAGGAAAAGCGGAGTGGTCTGTGCGAGGGGGCTCGTATAGTATGAACTCAGGCGGAACGTGATGAGAGTGGGTTCTCGCTGGTTACCAAAATGGTAAGCATTAAATTAATGCTTTGCTTAACGAGTGGGTATCATTACATAAACTTGAAGGACCGTATTTGCTGCCCTCTTGTTACGTAACTCGGTATACCGAAACTAAAATAAGCCATTCGAGCAGAATCTGCTCATTGTCATATATTGTCATCATCTGATGATGACAATGTATACATGGTGAGTACAAAAATGGAGGCTTCTGTCGGAGAATATTCTCAAAAATAATTATTTTTCCACCAACCGTTATAATTATTATAACGGTTGGTGGAAATATTCGCTTGGTTTGTGGACGCTTGGTAAGTGAGTTGTACACTTTTGGGGGCTTCGAAGCTGTCTGCTACTTAAGCAAAACGGTTCTGAACGCGAGGCGTTGAAGGTTGATATTGGTTCGTCTCCGGCAAATGAGGACCGTACATTTCGAAGGGATAGGAAACCGAATTAGGGCCCTCAAGGCAGAACAATATTGACCTTCAAGATGACCAAAACTGTACGCACATACATGTCATGTAGCTTGGGGCCACTCGCCTTATGGTTTATTATTCTTGAACCAATACACGTAAAAGCGGCGGAGGTCGAAAATTCCGATCTGCCTCAAAATTTGACATTATACGTTACCTACCAGAATAATGTCTTGAGATGCTGCGTAGACGCATGCAGATACTTCAGAAAGGACAGACTTCACTACGAGCTGCAGATTGAATCTGTCAACGAGGCTATTCGAAACCAAGCCATCAACCAACTTTCGAGGCTCCAAGATCATGTCAATGAGGTTGTGGTCCAACTTCTCAGCACAGATGATCTGCTTAGAAGACTCAAGAGACCCACGAGCTAACGCATCTAGTGTGAGAAGTGCAAAAGTCAGAACTACAAGGACTAAGACTTAGAGAAGTATCTTAGTTTTTTAACACGTTCCATTATGTATCAGAATAATGTTGCTTATAAGTTATTACTCATAAGTGATTACTTGGTGCAATAAACAAGTTTTAAAAAATATTTTTAAAAAACGTTACAAGATGTCTAGATTCCAAAAACGAAATGTCCTCCGCCATACGCCGTCGGGGCCGTTTTGGGCAGTAGGAACGTTTTTTTAAATCTGAAATTTTGACAAAATAGGTACTCGGTTTACCATCTAGTTGTGCCCGCAAGATTTTCAGCTCGATCGCCCAAACCCGTGGGGCGCCATGAGGCTAAACTGGGGCTAAGGGTTTTCGGCTATGGGGTCGAGTTAGGGGGCGTTTTCCATGTATTTTTGGACGTAGACCACATTTGATGGGGTCTCAGAACAATCCGATTTCATCGTGGGGATCTATGGGGTTTTCGTGGGGCTACAAATGGGATTTTTGAAGGATCCCGGGAGGTCAAAATTGTGGGTTCAAAATTTTACACCTTATTTAATATGGTGTCTTTTTCCGAGTAATTTTGGACGCATAATAATTATTCGTGGTGGGATTTCATGGACGCGTATTATTCATCTTTCCCACCTCTGTCCAAACATGGTACAGAAAAAAATTTGTTTTTTTTTTTTTTTTTCATTTTTTTCAAAAAGATTGACATTGAATTAATTTTTGCATTATTTTTCTATAACAAAGAATAATAAACTCGGGTGGAAAAGTCGCAGCGTTTTCAAATAGAGATTAATTCATGGCAGATATCCTCAACTTTGTTTATCGTAAACCCTCTTTTCGATCCCGAGTATATTCATTTCATCAATCAAGATCCTTGATCCAAAGGCCTTGGTGGGGGGCTTGGCTCGAGTACTTTCTATTCAACCTGTACCCCTGGGTTTCGGTAATATGTATAATCTCATCGACCGCTGTCCTCCAAAAGGGTCTAACGCGTTATGTGTTCGCCCTGAGGGACCCTCCACGCCCCTTGAAACACTACCTTCTGCCCTAGTCCTCTCGGGTAGACCTTGTCAAAAAGATTGGACAGGAAAATGTAATCAACGACCCGAGGAAATGGGATTTTACATCAACCAGACTGTTGTAGTGATTTAATTTATCAATTCAACTCAGCAACTTCCATTCAATTCTCTTGACAGTCTTGGAGACCGATACCGTTCCCTTAATTGGAAAGGAATGTGGCGTACTTCGAAGTGTAGGGAACTTGATATCTTTCTGTGGATATAATCAAATGCATATATGCATACAGTGAGAACTCGTCAAGTTGACTAACATGGAGGACGTTCCTTCCTCCATGGTTGACTAATGTAACACGCAACCACGATTGGTTCAAAGTTACGGATTTTTATCCATATTTATACGGATTTTTCGGGGTCTGCACGGACTATCAAATATGTATCCGTATTATACGAATTTTCCTCTCTCATACATATTTCACAAGGATATTCGAGGTATCATCAAGAAAACAGTGAAAATCAAGGGTCGTATGGGTCAAAACTCCAGTGGTCGGTGTCAACCACAGAGCAACAAGTCTTCAACGGATTAGCGTCCGCCATGGCAGCGCGTGAGAGATAACGATAAATCTAATTTGATAACTTGGTTATTCGATTTTTGGTTGTTTTGGTGGTCTTGGTAGCCCTTAATTATTTCTTTCATTTTCCTTGCGTATAGCAGCTACAAAGTTTTGACCAAAGAAAGTTGTAAATAACTACTAGTACCTACGTTTCCTCTTTGTTCGACTGATGAATAAAATAGTTTTGTTCGAGTCATCTACCTTGAACGCCTGTTTCTTCCAGCAAGCCAACCCCAGCTTTAAGCCTAAAAACTCTATTAACCTGAAACTGCTTTTGGGGTTCTCTAAAACCCATTCGGAGCATACGGAGTTTCAGACGGATTTCTGATGGTCCAGATACGGATTTTTACCACCAACGACGCGTATTTACGAATTTGTGATCTGGCATCACGGGGATAAATGACATGTTAGGGGATTTTTCTTTAATCACACGGAATTTTTTTTTTGCGCGTGCCCACTCGCGTTTCACATGAGGAGACTTCTGTCTCTAATTGGAGACATGAAGAGATAGACCGAGAGCGTGCTGTAGCCATAATATGGCTATATTATAGGTATATTATAGGTATTTCAAGTTTCGTCATCGAATGGTCGAAACTGGAGAGACGAGGTGTTTTTGCTCGTGTGAACGGTTCCGTGGCCTCCAGTATATTTCTACAAAGAAACCTGCCTCTCGAGATGGGCGTCTCGCCCCGAACAAAGCCTCTACGAGCCGTGCCGCTCTCCGACTGCGAGGACTCATTGCAGCATTTCAAAACTCGCGGTGCACAGTGGAGCAAGAGTGGCAAAGCCCCCCTTTTCCGAACATGCTGATTTCGATTATCTGGCTCATCATTACAGTATAATATACTGTAATATTATTAGCCACAGAATCCAGTTTCAGCGGGGATTTTCCCCGAAAACCAACTTTTAGACCGTAAATTGGGACTCAAAAGTCAAAATAATGGATTTTTTGTGCGAATTCGACTTGAGTGTCGATGAGAGTTATGTAGCTGGAAAGGGGGGGGGGGGGGAATCATAACATTTTTCTTTGTGTTCCAGGATGTCCATCTACGCAACAAAGCCGCCAAACGTGGGGAAACGTTTCAGGGGACTAAGTCTCGAGTTTTCCGTGCAAATCGGGAATCGGCAGAGCTACAAAAAAAGCTCAGGGTTGCTTCGAGATGGGAATGGCTTTCTCGCTCCAGACATGCAGCGAGAAAAAACCATTCCCATGTCACTGCTAGGAATAAATAAAAAGAATAAACAAATACAGCTAAAAAAAAACCAAGTTGCTCTACCGATCATAGCGCACCTTTTCATTCAACGAGTGAGTTTGTTCGAGCATGATTAGCGCAACCTTTTTCCAAAAAATGGAAAGGTGCGCTCACCTCCTCGACATGTATGTTTTTTTTTTTTTTTTTTTTTTTTTGTGTACAGAGCATCACGCCCGAGCGGCTCAACAGATTTTCATGAGGGTGGTCTCATTGTCATCAGCGAGTTCGGGGGGTGGTTATAGGCTACCTTGATTTTTCCTCCCTCATTCCCTTCATCGGTTTTCGGGAGGTCCTTCACGACGAAAGTTGTTTATCTCTGATGTGTAACTAGGAGGCCTCAAAAGGGGGACGAAAGTTTTTGTCCGATTTCGTTGGTACAAGGGTCTATGGAATGAGCTTTTTAGGCTGATTCCAACGACTCCAAAACGATTTTTGCAGCCTGAGCCGTTCGTTACCTCTGATCGGCAAAAGGTTTTCTTAAGCATCGGTCGTTAGGGTGCAGTTGTTTACGTAATGAGCATCACGTGGATGATGTGTTGTGTGGCATAGTTTGGTCGCTAGATACCTACTGTTTCTTAGTTTCTCTCGCTCATTAAATATATCGTAATAACAAAAAGGTTGCGCTCATCTATTCAATTCAATTGATGGCTTGTTTTTTTTTAGTTGGGCGATAGGTTCACAAAATTTGAGAATCTTTAATATATTTGTGAACATTTAATGTTACTTTTCGACACAAATCATCTTCTAGAACTCTCTTATTTTTTGTAGAAATTATCAATTTTAGAGTGATCAATCGAATTCATCAAATTTACGGTGTTCAATTATAAATCATAAGTGCTCGAGTAAAATCATCTACCTACACTATTTTTTTTTTTTTTTTTTTTTTTTATTAGCAATTTTCACTATTAGGGAGGTCAATCGACGCAAAATGTAAAGGCTCTACAACAGTTGTAGAGCCTTTAATTTTTATTGCAGCTTTACAGCAGAGCCTTTTATTGCAAAGTTACTTTGCTTCGTGTTCCAACTTCGCGAGAATCCTTGCTTGGCTTCCACACAGAAAATGTCGAAAAACGAGGGTACATGGGGTACATTCGTGATCAGCGTCAAATTTCCCATGAGTTAGTGTTTTTCCACTGTGCGGCGCCGCTTCCAATTTGTGTCTCGCGAGATGCGAGGCAAAAATCTTCCCTTATGAAAGCTAACGGAGGTGAGACCCCTGGGCCTTCTAGCGAGTTTACGAGGACATTTGTACACATGGCAGTATCGCTCCATTTTGAAGTTAATTACACCTCCTCTTTCTCTTTGATGTCGCTCAGGCCTTTCTTTCACAACGTAGTTACAATAAACGTTCGCCGGAACAAAAATTTAGGTAGGGACTCTTCGTTCAAAAAGGAATAAATACTCATCAATTATTGATGCGTACCCACACAGAGGGCAGTGCATCAAAGATCCTTTTTGGGGTCCTTTCCTTCGCCCGCGTACCATCATATTTCTGGCTCTTTGGTAACATCGTGAACAGCACAAAGAGATTGGTCTTCATTTTCTGCGCAGCTAATAAGTAAGTATATTTGGTTCAAAAAATGTTTCGAAGGAAAGGAAAGGACCTAAAAAAGTATCCTTGATGCGCTGCCCTCTGTCGGGTACTTTTCAATTCCTTTTTGGACAAAGGGGCGACGCCCAAGTGCCCTGCCAGGCGATCGTCGACCCGCGCGGGGACAACTGCCTCTGCGGAAGCCTGAGTATTGACGGAGAGATCCCCAACTGACACTCCACAATTGCAAACAGATCCCAGTACCGGTGAAAACGGTTTACTCAGTAAATTAGGCGATACATACCATAAGGTCATGACGACGTATGGCGTCCAACACCAAATGAATGCCAACACTATAATTATAGTCATCCGGAGAGTTCGAGCTCGCGCTCTCTCAATGTTGGTCATGTCACTCCTTCGCAGCCGCATCCTTCCTCTAACTCTTTCTTCGCAGTTTCTGTTTTGATCCGCTGCAACACACAAACATAGCGTTAAGTAGGAGATGTGAACCCTATTCAGTTGATTGTTACAATCAGTATTAAATACTGTAACAAAATTTGTCTAGCAAAGTTCCTCACACAGTATCATAATATTGTATACCTACGGGTATCTCTGTTACTCTGTGGCTATGGGTCAACCATACCAATAATTATAATTTAGGGGTAGCTAAATGATGAATAGGACTAATCACAGTTCGGCAATGAAAGTTTGTGAGAGGGGTGATGAGACATCCCTTCAAGACCAGGGATGCCAACGTAAAGTAACTTGATGGAAAACCGGGGGTAAGGAACAGCTTTGTCTTATTGATGAGGGTGATGGGGGGCACTGGTTGAGAATCTGATGATTGTTCCATTGAATGAGAACCAAACGATTAGGTCCCAACCCCAGCATTGTAGCTGATAGGGTATGCTACATAATAATATTATGTAGCAGCATAATAGTAATAATGGTAGGTAATAATAATGGTTTTTATATATAACATAAATAAAATAAATAACAATTAAAGCAAGTGATATTATAAAATCCGTAAAATTTAATGAGTAGTGATAACCTGGTGGTGGAGGTTGAACATGGTAAATACTGCCTCGGGTGACTATCTAATATAAAAGCTGAACGCCCATTTGCAAATTAAACAGCTATTGCGGGAAAACACGAAGTGACAATGATATTCCCCACTAAAGAGGTTTGCTAACAAATTTGGCGAGCACCCAAGTCTGAAATTAACTGCGTGAGGGGGAAAGGGGGGAAAAACTACAGTAGCCGAAGGATTTTCGTGACCTTCAGATAACAAGGCATGTTATCTGCATTGCTTGTTCCATAAAGAAACTATCCACTTAACAGGACCATCCTTGGAATTTCCACAGCAATGTACTTCTTTCACCCCAAGGTCCACTTGCCATCCCGCCGGAGTTGGTAAAACTACAGTAGCGTTAATAGAATGCGACAGGCTACGATTGAGGAACTAATTGCGACTCAAGATCAATCACATTACTTAGTAGGTATTATTTGAATTCAACTACCTTAGTAACTGCAGTTTTTATGGATATTTAATTGAAATGCACAAACCGTACCCTAACTGCGGATCAACCATAAAAACGCTGCAAATTTTACACAAGGGTTTATTACCTATTCTTTCTAGGTTACAAAAATTATTTCTGTGTCAATGGAAATGGTTTTTTGGATTTTTTTTTTTTTTTAGATTTTGGTTTATTATTCTTGGAATAATACACCTATGTTTTCGCGACGCGGGTCGACGACTCCGATCGGCCTCAAAATTTGACATTATCCGTTTCAAGAGGTCTACATTCAAAATCCGAAATGTCCGTCCGCCGTCCGCCGTCCGGGCCGTTTTGGGCAGTAGGAATTTTTTTAAAAATCTGAAATTTTGGCAAAATACTTGGTTTACCATCTAGTTGTGCCCGCAAGGTTTTCAGTCCGATCGCCCAAACCCGTGGGGCGCTATGGGGCTAAAATGGGGCTACGGGAGGGGTGTTTTGAAGGCTTTTAGCTATGGGATCGAGTCAGGTGTCGTTTTCGAAGTATTTTTGGACGTAGAATCCATTTTTGGGGGTCCCAGAACGATCCGATTTCACTGTGGCGTTCTATAGGGCTTTCATGGGGCTAAAAATGGGATTTTTGAAGGATCCCAAGAAGTTAAATATTTTTCGAGTAAAAATTAAAGAATTTTTGAAAAAACACATTTTTGAAAAAAAAAATCCCCCCAAAAAAATTTTTTTTGAAATATAAAAATCCATTTTTTTTTATTGACAGAATTAAATGTCTGTACAAGTAACCTATATCACAGAATAATAAACCCTTGTGTAAAATTTGCAGCGTTTTTTTTTTTCACAATTTGTTTTTATTCAAAAATTCTTTATTTTTTGCTCGAAAAATACTTAACCTCCTGGTATCATTCAATAATCCCATTTGTAGCACCATGAAAGCCCTATAGATCGCAACAGTGAAATCGGATCGCTGCGGGACAATGGATTCTACGTCCAAAAATACTTCGAAAACGACACCTGACTCGATCCCATAGCCGAAAGCCTTCAAAAAACCCCTTCCGTAGCCCCATTTTAGCCCCATAGCGCCCCACGGGTTTGGGCGATCGGGCTGAAAACCTTGCGGGCACAACTAGATGGTAAACCGAGAATTTTGTCAAAATTTCAGATTTAAAAAAAAATTCCTACTGCCCAAAACGGCTCGGACGGCGTACGGACATTTCGGATTTAGAATGTAGACCTCTTGAAACGGATAATGTCAAATTTTGAGGCCGATCGGAGTCGTCGACCCCCGTCGCGAAAACATAGGTGTATTATTCCAAGAATAATAAACCAAAATTAAGAAAAATTAGTTTTTCAAAAAAAAAAAAAAAAAAAAAGGCGCTCCTCAGCTGGTCGAGTTGAGCTCGTTTACCTCCAAAGAATTTCAAATTGGTATTTCAACTTTTCTCTTGTTCTGTTTATTTTCCAAACATTCCCCGAATATTGGAGGTGGAGTTTGAATACCCCAACCATTGAACGGCGAAGGTAAACATACCTCAAGAAGTAGGAAAATGTAATGTGGGGAAAACTTTTCACACAACTTCCTCGAGTCAAACGTTACGGTATAATTTACATAAACTCAAGAGAAAGATCCTTTGATATGAAAAGGCCGTAGGTCGTCATAGCCCTCTAAAAAAGGTAAAATTAAAATTAAAAGTTGGAACACACAAGAACGCGAGTTAATTTTACATCAGTCTAACTGAGTTTTAACCCCGGCAAACTGAATTTATTCAAATCTTGCAATAACAAGATTTGACAGACTTCAGCACGCGAGACGTTGTGACGTTGTGTAGCAGTCGACCTATTTCCGTTGAAAGTTGGTGGGGAACATTCAAATTCCAACGAGTTATTCAACGTCACAAGTTTCAAACATTGAAAGTACGTCAACGTACTGAACCGGAATTAATCCTAAATTCAACAACTCAACGTCTTACACTGACTCACCAAGTCTGAACCCATCTCTCTGATTACCAGGCCCGTCGTTGACGAAAAACTCCAAGAAAGCATTTAATGCTTTTTGATGGCTGCCAGTAATTTACTGGCAGCCATCAACGTAATAACATTATGGTTAATATATGATATTATCATGCCGTAGTATCCTGTGGGTTTCTCTCAAGTGAGAATTAGCCCAAACCAATGAGCAAATTCAAGGGTACCTAAACAACACGATTATTAGCGAAAGGCGACATCAAGCCCATCCAGGCCCCGCAAAGACCTCAACGACGCGTGCTGCAAGATAATTCCAGGCAGGGCCTCTTAAAGGTCATCAGATCGTTCCACGTGCGAAAAGCACGTTTTAGAACCCGATAGCGACTCCTGAATTAGAAGTGTCAAGGCCTTGGAAAATAACCGCCATACTAGTTCCTAAGGTTTTCCCTGAAGAACATCCTTCAAGTGGGGTGTGGAGTATTTCAATAATAACCTACCAATGCGGTAAGTAATTCTTGGTTGTTCCGGCGAGTTTTCGTTCCAGCGGTGATTTGGATTTTTTTTTTTTTTTTTTTTTTTTTTTTTCAGGGAAGTGATGTATTGCAAAAGTTCATCCTGAATGAATGGATTAGTTGAATTTCGGGAAAGTGAAGAAAAAGCGTGTCCCGAAATCTAGCATCAGTTTGGGGGCCAAAAGTGTTGAGCGGGCTAGTTATTAGGCGAGCCACCTGATAGCACTACTCAGTTTAGTTTTTTAATCTGTGGCACTACTACAACCATCTTCATCTTCAGTAACTGATACATCGATGTAACTGTTACATCGTGGCAAGGGGCATGGACGGTTGAAATTAAAATTTAATTATCGTGTTTCTTGTAATTTTCGATAATTGGTCAAGAACTATAACTATTATAGAGCGTGGTTATCCAGTCCATCATTCATGTCACACTTCTCTTCATCAGTGTGAGTGAATTCAAGCCATTTTAACTAGTCGAGGTGATCGCTTCTCTTGCAAAGTGGTGATAGACCAAGTCAATTCATCAGTATTCGCTTACCTACTTCCAATATGGCGGCACAAACACAAAATCGTCATTTTGGTCACACCAAGAACATTTTTCCGGTAACCAAAGTGAGGTTTGCCAACACTGAGCTGTAGATTCATGTAAACGATCGTTAATGAATTAAAAATTCCATCCTAATGTAATATCAAGTCGTGCACTCGCACATCGCCCGTAGCAAGAACCTGGATTGAAACTTTCCCTTGGCCTGTGGCAGAGTTTGGAGTGATATCTCTCAAGTTTGTAGTGCATTTTGAAAAATACAGTCAATAGGTAATTCAAAATTCGCATCAATACCTAATTCTTGCATGGTCCTCAGAACAGCATTTCCTTCCGTACAACGCAAGGAGAATTCATTTTCGGAAATTTAGAAAAGTTTAAAATGCTGTGACCAAAATGACCTAAAATTTGGTTTTTTCAGCGATAGATCCGTCAAAATTGAATTCTTATCGCGGGCTGTTCCTTCTTATAACTCTCAAATATATTTAGATGGGTCAGGAAAGTCAAAATTATTCGTTGAAACAAATTGATTTTGAAAAAGTTCACCAGCCCAAAGTGTCCCACTATGTGAAACAGGGCCCAAATCACTCCTCAACTAATATTCCCCTGTGGGTTGGGAAGACAACGTGAGCCCAACGCCAAAAGATGCTGACGGGGGGGGGGGGGAGTAACTGTTGCTTCATGGCGTCCTAGCTACCCGCGTTCAATATTGCGTATATTTATTGTTGTCATGCCCATGGCTCAATGCTTCAGTATAAATGTTTATCCTAAAATTAAGTTTTTTGTTTAGATTTCTTACCTAACTCTATTTGAATCTAATGGTATTTTGCTTGTCTCCCTCAAAGTTTCTGTGCTCCTAAGAGGAGCTTTCAAATTCTGGTCTCTCAACACCATGGCTCTATCCTAGATTTGATGAAGCCATGGGGTTGAAAAGGGAATTGAAAATCAGTAAAATAACGTTAACCGAGTTGTTCAAAACGTATTTTATCACTTCAAAAGGAGGGCGGTAGCTATTCTTACAGTTAGAATAGTTCGATAGTTACTATCGAATGAATACAAGTGCTAGCTCTGTTTCGTGAATTGAATACTCAAGACCATTACTTTTGAAAACTAGCATTACTCTCCAATAACTTAATAATCATTAATATTACATTTAAAATTTAAATAGCATAATATTATACCTAATCTGGAGCTATCCTACCTTGAAATTCACTCTCAGCTAGTATGTGTTCGTACCTCTTTGGTGAAATGTGCTCTAAAATTTATGATACTAGATGATTGATGAATTCTTCATGGCTTCGACAATAATTTACTATGGCGTAAATCCGGGAACAGAATAAGGGAGTAGATTCACCATCAAAATAATAAGAATTCGCAATAATTTTCGTTGTACATTACCTAGGTACGTTAAATAATACGCAGTTACGAATTAAGAAAATAAAAGTATTATATTCCTTCTGATTTAAAATAATTCTTATCACTTGCCACATTGCGATTATGGATTCTTAAGCATGGGTAGGTAAATTGCCACATTTTCAGTCACGTATCAGGATCTCATCTACCATCACCCGAGAGTATCAAAAAAAAAAAAAAACATAAATTTTCAAACATTTTCCAGATTTTTTGCAACACTTTCACATTTTGATATTTACTTACATGTAAAATAGATTATTTTTTTAGAATCACAATGAGAAATGAAATCAAATGTAAAAGATTCATTTGTAGAAGGCTTCCGGCGATATGTATTAGACATGAACTGAGCGACGGCCGTACATTTTCCACTATTGGCACACTGAGAACTTCAGTGAGTCTCCTCGAGATAAAATATCTCCGGCCCCCTCACAGGAATAACAAAAGATCTCACGTGATAGGAGGATTTATTGGACGGAGCCTAAAGAGACTGTTTTTCCCGAGAGGTTCCTTAGTACTAGTGTAAAAAGTTATTTTGTGTCTAACCTGTGGGGACCTTCCGGAAGCAAAAATCCAATAAAGTTGAAACGAGAGTATAAATTTCCTTTGGAATGGACATTTGTTCTGTCAAAGGGTTCACCCTCTTTTACGATATTGCGTCTTTCCTCCATGATTAGATTTTCTACTACTAACTTGAACTTGAGCCGTCATGAAGCTGGTAAGAAAAACAGCGGTTTCCATGCTACGAGTATTAAAGAAACACCTCTTTCTACAAGTCGTAATAAGAAGAAACAATTTTCTCCGAGAACTTTTCCCCTTCTGCTTCATATTAGGAAGCAGGTTGTGACCATCGATGAAGAGTTTACTACATCGATGGTTGTGACCTACCAAGATAATATCAACAACAAGACTCAAATTTGGTACACATCTATTTGGGCCGTCTAATTTGATCAAAGAAAATGAATTAGAAATTGTTGCGTAGATAACATTCATATTCACGAAGTTGGTTGGTTCGTTATCTGCCGGCCCAAATGATACTAAAGCCTGGATGGTAGGATTATAAACAATGCAGGCAGCAAATTTCAACACAAAAACAAGGAGATGATTCTTCACCGATTCTTGATTCGGTTTAATTCCAGCACGAAGCTGAAATATGTGGAATCTTGGAATATTTCAACGGTATTGCTTGATCCAGTAGTGGGTCCAGGGTCGATAAAGGTGGAAAGGGGTCGGAAACACCGCAAAGTTCGAGATCAACTCCGTAAATCAACTTACAAGAACTTGTAGTTTAGATTTGGATGAGAGCTCCTCACTCTCTCTCACACGCACACACTTCCTCGCTCTCTTTCTGTCTCACACACACAAACTCACCCTCTACACCCTATTAACCCCCGGCTTGGTCTGGGCGCCTCAGGAAACTCATTAAATAAGCAAACGACCTCTTCGCCCACGAGAGGAAGTTGATTTAGAACGTCTCGTGTGTATTTCAACCCGATCAACGCAAACCAATAACCAACGCCACTATCAGAGGGTATAATAGATAGCTCTTATATCTCAGGAGTCTTTCTAATTTGGTCCAATGTGATTAGTTTACTGTCAAGATGACGTCTATCTTATGGATCTCAAACTCACCCTTCGTTTCCCGGGTCTTCTTCGAAATCTCCCAGAGGATGCACGTGTACGCAATAACGATCACAAACAGAGGAATGAAATACACGGCGAAAAGGCATATCAGGTTGTAGGCGGCTTCTTGGGTTGGCGTAGCGAAAAAGTCGAAGGACACGCATTGCCAAAATCCCGGCTGCTGGGGGTGTTCTGCGATGTGGAAAACGACACTCTGCAACAAACAAGGAACGTACAATTTTGAAGTTTTCAATTTTATAAGAGACCTGCTATTTAGAGACAAATCAGTAGGGATTAGGGATGTGGAAAAAGTGTCGATACTTCTAGAAAAAAGTATCCATACATATGCCTGATATTATATCGTAGTATCGACACTTTTTTCCCAGTATCGGAGCCGATACTTTTTTCATTCGGATCTTTTCATTTATCAGATACTTCAAAAGATTCCAGATTCCCAACACCATCCTAACCGATCTCTGCCTCACCGTTCTTCGAGATACCTTTCACATCATCCAACGCCATCTTTACTCCTGAAACTTTCATTTTCAATTTCATTATCTTGACACAATCAGCCCATTTCACTAATGTTAACTAACTAGTATTATTTAATCAATAGTAACTGCAATAACCTAAACTAAGTAGCCCTGTCACATACTGTCGGACAAGAATGCTATGTATCACGGCAACCCGTATTTTTGGGCAGCCCGCCCTTTGTAAATTTTTTTACAAAATAAAAAAGGTTGTTTCTCTCTTTCAACACCTACGGCATTCAGTAGTTGAATCAGATTAATCAGACATTCAGATTTAATCAGATTCTGTGACATTAAATTTTAGGTGCTTGACCTCTACCTACCTAGATTGCTGGGAGAACAACCACTTAAACAAGTCGGAGAGAATCAAAAACGACATTTCCACCCGTTTCTGAAAAAGTATCGGAAAGTATTGATATTTTAGGATACTTTCTAGATGTATCGATACGACATTACATCGATACTTTTTAAGTATCAATATATGTGATGACTTTGATATGATTTAATCATATCAGGTATCAATAAAAGTATCAACATTTGATTGATACTGAATAAAATAATAATAATACTGAGAATAAAAAGAGTCCCTTCTGTTACACTATAAATAGAGACTATTAACTATTAAATTTAATAGTTCTAATTTCCGGCTACATACATATGAACTTAACGGTCCGATTTTAGTGTTAGACTGCTCATTCGAATCAGCTGCTGTCTAACACCGTGCTGCACGGCCCCAAGTTTGTCGCCGTTCGTCTCTATACCCGCCTTGATCGTGTTCTATGGATTAGATGGAGAACAATTTGACAAATAAATTTAAAAAGAATAATATTATATTATAATAGTAGGTAGGTACTATAAAATATATTCCTGCAAGAGGCCGGAATTCAAAATAACATTAAATGTTATTTTGAATATAGTATATTATATTATTTGAATATAGTATATTATATTATTTGAATATAGCATATTATATTATATTCAATATACCACCAAAAAAATTTTTGTGGTGGTATTTTTCATGGCTATAGCGAGAACAAGTCGAAAATTCGATAGGGGAGACCGTTGTACCTTGGAACACTTTTCAGTTTTTTTGGAGATAGTGCCTCGAAATTCGTCAATATTGCTCGGCTTTCGGTTTCAACACCTTACAGCAGTCTTGACTAATAGTTCTGTGTGCCAAAATTGTAATTCCTTGAAGCATAGGCGAAGCTATGAAGCAAAATCTGAAGGGACGTTTTTGTTCCAAGGTACAACAATGCTAGTGTACCTTGAAACGGGGTGTGTTGTACCTTGGAAAGCTTGTTATTTTCGAGAAAAATGAAGAATATAGTGAACGACGACGTTTTTTTTCTCTTAGTAACAGCAGTAAAAAACACCTTGAAAACGTTAAGAGAAGTAATAATTACCTATTATAATTGTTCATCATCGTCTGAAATATCATTTTATCAGCATCCGAAGAAAAACCCTGAAACGTTACACAAAGAAGCTATAGAAACAATAGAAGATCTCGTTGGGTTATAGCTCAGACAGAAAATTGATGAATTTGATGGCAAATTTAGTGTTTCAAGGTACACGAGGTACCAACCCTTCCAGCCAAACATCAGTTCCAAGGTACGAGACCCTTTTTGTTCCAAGGTACAACATGGTCTCCCAATTTGCAAAAACGGAAAATACCCAAACCTGACATTTTTCTCATTGAAATTGGTCAGTAATTTGGTGTCTATATAGCAAATAGAGCCATAACAGCTAACCATCGAACACTTATCTTCGAAAGCGTGGGATAAATGAGTCGAACTCTACGATCTCAAAAAGTTACTTTCTTATCACATTTGCCAATTCGACCCCCAATCGTTTTCGTGCATTGATGAAACTACACTGATAACTTAGGCCTCCTCAGAGAAGAATTTAGGCGTACCTACAAAGATCTGCTGGATAACAGCACCAGCCGGAGCTAATTCAAATGTTTCAAGGTACAATGTGATCAAGGTACAACGGTCTCCCCTACACAAGCAAAGATGAAATAAATTAAATTAACATCAGGGTTATTACAACAAAAGGGGCCTTCATAGTGGCGTTACGAAAAACGGCAAAAAAAAAAAAAAAAAAAAAAAAAAGGAATGCAAAAATAACTAACTTTAACAGAAAGCTATCACCCAAGTCGGCAAGTCAAAGGGTGAAACAAACTTCCAAAATGGCAACTGTTCAAAATTTTTGAATATGAATCAAAATTACCCGTATGTCCAACGAAAAGCTAAGGTCGTTACCAGGACGTCGAAGCGAAGGGCAGCTCCAAATTGTTTTTGGTGAAGTCCCTAGACTGGATTCAGGCCTGAATGGATCTGCAGTTCGAGCAGGAAGGAAGTTGACTGGAATCTGTTCGTACTAATGCCATTAGTAATGGTGTGCCACACCAGGTGTGGTACTTCAAGATCACAAACACGAGGGGGCCCCTTCCAAAAGTAGGAATACTACCTAGTAGGGTTCCTAGAGTAGACTTTATTTGGTAGGTACAATGTTTTTTTGACCGACTTGACAAACACAAAGGTTTTTTCACGAAGTTGTTGTTGTTGTTGGACTCTATTTTAGTTGGCACTCTCAGGAAGGGTGTGGCCATTACTATTGTTTTTTATTTTTTATTTTTTTGTTTTGGAAACCTTTTTCCAGGAGTGTTTGTAGGAACTCTTGTTCCATAGAAAGGATTCACTTGAGTTCAGAGGTGAATTGTCTGCCGACAAGTCAGGTATTACAACACGTGATTGATTTTTGGTCAAACATTGGTGTTCGGCGGTTTTTTCACGAAGTTCTCGCGAGAGGGGAGAAAAGCCAATATGGCCGATGCGCGCCATCTTCTTCTTGGCTTCTGAAGACGCCGAAACTTCTGAAGGGCCCGCGCACTATGGCGCACACAGTAAATAAACTATGAATACCAGGGGCATAAAAATATTATGCTCGTTCATAATATGTGCAGAGTAATGCTGTTACACAGTATTGTTATATTGTTACCTTTTGGTTAATTTAGTTGAGTTGTTGGTGAGTTTAGTTGATCAACTTTTTTCTAATAATTGTGGAATGTCTTACTGATTTATAATTTTCATCTCGTTTTTTATGGTGTGTGCTAAATGTACCTATTGTGTGTGACTGCACTGAAAATTATTTAATAATGTTTCATTGCTATTGAAACATTTTGTGGAACTTACTAAAATAGTTGCCTAATGAGACCAAAAGCCGGTCAATAATTATCACTCATGGCCAATGATTCCCCTTAATGATACCACCGAAACTCAATGATTATCACTCACAGCCCAATGATCCACCTCAATGATACCGCCAAAGCTCAATGATTCTCCTCAATGATTTAGTTGCCTCAATGATATTCTACCGAAGAATAATCATTAACTCCAATAATATATTATTAGACACTTAATGAATCATTAATAATGATATATTATTGGCGAACCAATGATTAATCATTCAAAGTCAATGATTGATAACACAGCCCCACAAAATAAAAAAAAGTTTCTGATCCGGGGGTCTGACTATGGTATTCCTATGTATTTTTCGACGCTGAATCCGAATCCGAGGTAAAAAAAAAAATCCGTTCACCCCTTAATTTTTTGTGTAGGGACGATTTTTTTGTGTAGGGGCGATGATTTCGTTCGTTACTAACCTCCTACAGTAAGCTATTATGAAATTCAGTAGGTAAGTACACTCCACAAGTTTTTTTTACACTATCTCGGACACTCGGAAGACCTCCTCCTCTCCTATTGTTTACCAGTGCGAATTCATCTTTTATTAACGTTTGATCAAGATAATGTGACGTGTTTCGACACTGATTTTGTCTGTATTGCCTCGGTTGCACGATTTGCTAGTAAACACTCAGGTTATGTTGCTTTTACCAAATTTGGTATAATTTGAGTTTTAAATTTATATAGGTACAGCCGTGGATTTATGACAGAACCGTTCAAGTTGATAGTAGGTAATCCTGACGTTCATGTTTCCCACTTGAACAACCGCAGTGGTTGATTTCAAACCATACGACACAACAAGGCTGAGGCAATCAACTTATAACATCTTGTAAGAGTTATCGCCGTAGTAAAAACACAACGCCGACAACGTAAATAAAAACTACTGCCCAAAAGAAAAGTCATATCTCTTGGGAAGAGGCCGTCCACCAATTTTAAGGCTTGTTGATAACTCTTCACGACTGGTTGGAGCTCCGCCTGAAACTTTGTGCAAAACGTGGGACAAACAAACGTGATTTACGATCTGACGCTTCTAAGTAAATATAAAAGAATTCTCACGCTCGTCCTGAATAAAGGAGGACCAAAAGATGTTCCCGCTTATCAGGTTGGATGTCCTCCCCGAGGTGTAAGGCGTGTAGAGAATAGCAATAAAAGACCTTTCCTTTCTACTTTGAAAGGGTTTGATAAAAGTTGATTAGGCTTAATGGAAATTCCAGCTAGAAATGGGTTTTCTACAAAACAGAGCTTACACAATGTGTAGCACACAATGTCATGTTAAGGTAGTTAGACATCAAAGAAAAAGTTCCTACACAGGGAAATTACTGCTTAGGAATTCATTTTAGACCAAAGAGATTGAAATTTGTAGTTAAATCTCAAGAACATAAGGATTTGGAAGGCCTTATAACAGTAATCGTTACAGTAAAATTTACTATACATTTAATGTTATTACATTACCTAGGTATATTAAAATTTAATATAAGAACATTAAATGTTCTTATATTAAATTATAACTAACTATAACAGTTATAAGATCATTAAATTTTAATGATCTTATAACTGTTATAAGGTACCTCTTTCCGAAAGAGTGACAAAATTAACAAGAGGTTGGAGTCAGCAGAGGAGTCGTTTTTTCTTCCTAACCACCTTAGAGGTTGGGTTTTTTTTCCACAGCTTTTCCCTTCTTTTCCACTCCTTGTCGTTCAAGGGAGAGCGACAAGGTTTGTAACTTGATAAGTTGGTTTGCTGGTTTTCAATTTCCTGGGAAGTTTAGTGTTGGTAAAGGTACAGTTTTATATATATGTACGTAATATCGTTAATCTTGGCCTTCATCTTAGCAACGTCAAGTCTTCCTTGGTCAGTAGCTAACCAGCCGTGAAGGGGTAATCTCTCTCATTTTGGCAGCAGCTGTCGGCATTAGTTGAGAGATAAGAACATTAGAACTTCTTGGCCACACTTAAACCCAACGGTCGTCGGTTAATCCCATGGCGATGTAGGTGGTAGAAATGAGTAGGTAGGTAATCAATACAAACTCTTTAAGAGCAACAAGTAGAAAGGGAGCTCTAGTGAGTTCCACATGAAAGCTACACCGAATTTTTCCACCCTTTATCGCTCAAGAAAGAACAATTCATCTACTTATTAGGTTTAAAACTTGATAGATGAGAGATACTAACTCAGTCCCTTGATGTTTGAGAGTGTGTTATTCTATCTCCTGGAAGCTAAGGGTTGGTAATAGGTACCTACAGTTCTTCTTTTACTTCATCTTAGCAACGTCAATTAGTGCAAGAGAGGTTTCATTTCCACCTTGTGCCGCGGCGTGAACGAAACAGCTAAGGTGCTGGCGATAAGAGGCTGCTGGTCTAGGCCAAGGAGGTTGTAATATTTCGATTGGGATCTCAAGGACCATCGAATGGAACCTCCTGCGAATTTCAATTTACAAAGACAGGAGGAAACCCTGGATCTGGAGGAGGAGTCCATTGTCCCTTTGCTGGTCTGGGGAAAGCCAGCATGGACTTGGCGCATCTGATTCAGGACTCCTCTTCAGATTTCGCCATCGCCAGGACCCTCGGGTGATGCCGCAAACACGGGCAGGCCGAAGAGTGGTGCTAAGGCAGTGGCATGTACTCTATCTAGACGTTTCCCGTGAATGTACGCTGCTTGCTCCCACTGCCTTCAACATCGCATCCAGAGGTAATTATTGACGACAGAACCTTGCTAACCTGGACCACATACATCCTCCAACCACAAGCGGCAGCGATTACATGGAGTTTGCGCGTTCGAATCTTCGTCCATCACAGGAAACGAACATGTTACAAAATGTAGGAACTCACCCACACCTAGGTATCTGTTGTAGGTACATAGGGACACCCCCTATTTTGGTCCCTTCATACACAATTTCAGAACGGACATCAGTACAGCAATCCCTTAAATAAAACGTTATTTTAATACCTAACGTGAAGCCCAGGATGGCATGAAAATTCGCTTTAAAACCCCCCTATGAAAAAAAGGTCATAAGGTAGTAATATTTTTATCTTAATCGCTAACCTCACTCCTGTGATAATACTTAGAACACTCCCTAAGCAATTCCTGAATGCAAAAGGCATTCCCATCGTCCAAATTAGAGACATAAATCCCTCGAAGGAAAGTGGATATTCCTAAGAGACATGGAATTATGACAAGAATGTAACGGATTTAGATTGAAGGGGATTTTATACACCGATATAATTACGTTATGGTATTTTGTGAAGTACCTCATTTTAGTGAAGAGAATACTTCACCAGGGAGTTTTGAGGCGTTCGAATTTTCGTGTTGTTAGGTAGGTACCTAGATAGAATTTAGTTTACCTTATAGGTAGCAGAGATCGCACTATAATGACAAATCGAAGATTTTGTCTTGGGTATACTTATACATAAGTGCTTATCGCTCAAAATGAGTATACTATTAGTACTAGGAATATACATATTCCTAATACTTGAAAATATACAAACTTGGTAGTCAGTGGTTCGAAGGTTCACATGAGCAGTAACTCGATCTTAGGAACAATACTTACGTAGGACAAGAATAAAAGTTTGGTCATTAAAGTAAAGGTACTTTGTCTTCAGTTCTGAAGACAACTCAAATTTGGTTTCAACGCGGGATCTGACCTCAATTATTGAGGGGTCCGTGCAATAAGGGCTTATAGTAAAAAACGACTTACCTACTGAGAAAATCAGCTTCGACGTTTTTCAACGTGCACCCTGTAATGTGTATAAGTACGTTATTTTCTGTCCAAACCGGTTTCCCTCAAATGTCTTATTCTTCTACTTAAAATGTCACTTAGCTAATTTATCATGAAATTAACACCTTCCGCATCGGAGATATTTCTTATTATTGCGAAAAGGTTATAAGCCCTTATTGTAGGAATAGAAAAATCCCCTCTCAGCCTGTTCCCCCCTATTCATTAACCCCAGTCATTAACAGCCCCGTAGGGGGGGGGGGGGGGGGGCACTGGACCCGTTGCCCCCGGGCCCGGCCTTCGTAGGGGGGCCCGGATTTTCTTGAGATTTTTTTTTTCTTTTTAGGGGCCCGATGAATTTTGCCCCCCGGGCCCAGATTTTCTCTCCACGGCCCTGGTCATTAACAACCTTTCAAGTGGTCTTGCCCCTATTTTCGCACAACTTGCTTTCAAATTGGCCACTGCGCAAATGTTTTGATGATTTCAAATTTTTCTCATATGCTAGCCGAAACTTACTTTTTTTTTTTCAATTTTTCCGACTCCTAGAAGTACCTACCTACCCTAGAATGAAGATGACGCGATCTATGTCATTGTCCTCCTCCGCGGGTTGGGGCTTGTAGTAAACAAGTAAAGGTAGAAATAAAGTATAATATACATAATAAAAATTAGGATACACTATAGTACATTATACTATTATAGTGTATCCTAATTTTTGTGTTCGACGATGAGCAGCCCCACAAGAAATCGAAGGTACTCGGAGCGCTTCCTATTCATATCGCAGATAAGTAGGTGTGAATGAAAGATTGACTAGATTTATGGGGTGAACCCATCGAGATGCATGATGAAGTGTTATAGGGCCATAAATTACAAAGAGCATTAGCATAGGCCGGGGAATAGGCTTTCGACGGTAATACATCACTCTAGACTCCATCAGATATAGTCATGAGAATTCGCTCCATTCTTGATCGTGTGGGGGGGGGGGGGGGGGTCGTTATCGGGTTTAAATTCCCGAAGAACACCTGAAAAAATTATTTCAATCTAAAGCGTGAAGTTTCGGGCTGGGGCATCTAAGTGGCCCACCTAGAAAATACGATGAAAGGACCTCTGGATAACTTAAGATGGATAAGGATAAGGACAAGGTATTGGATAAGGTAAGACAATGTACTTGGATTTCCACTCTCCTTCTCGCGGATCGCCCGTCTGGGCCAAGGAACTTATAAAAACTACGGTAGTTCTTATAAGTTCCTTGGTCTGGGCTAGTGCTGGCGGGAGGGGTGGGGCGTGCTATGGTCGCGGCGCAATTGTGCAAAAACCCCTTCTCCCGCGTCAGAACAAATCCGAGCGACTATTTTCCTTGGGATTTCACCTCGTGAATCTCTCTGAATTCGTGCTTTTAGTTCATTGGCTGACCACCAGAGAGCAATTCTTGGAAGCGCCACTCATCCCTCCACAAAGTTGAAATTTTCGAAAATGCCCTGTAAATTTGTATTACACCGTAGGAGCCCAAAACTCACTGCTATGGTTTCAAATTATGAAGTTCTTTCAGAAAAAAGTATTAGTCGACAATCGGTTCCCGGGCCCATTCGGTTATAACCGAATGAAGCATGTCATTCAAGAATTCAAATGAAGCGTGCATTTATGTACATAAATGTATTTATTCACTGGAATGACAAGCTTCATTTGATACAAAAGGGGGGGGGGGGGCGCACACAAAGTAACCTCTCTTTGTAGAAGAATGTGTTTTCGACCATAAAAATCCTGTTTTAGTTCATTTTATTATATAACCTCCATCACTATCATCTCCCCCTCCCTCCCAGCCCTATCTTTGAAATATAATATATTTCCATATTATGGCAGTAGAGGCGAAGGAAAAAATGAATGTCATGGGATCGATTTCCCTCAGCAACGAGAATTGAGGAGTTCCGTGCAATAAGGGCGTATTATAGGTCTATCAGCTTATCTTGCCGGGACGCGAAAATCGATCCACCATGATGTTTTCTATAGGTGTCAAGTTTCAGGAAAAAATGTCCATTGCTTTTATTTGTACCCTTGTTTTTTGGGTTAGCTGTTATACACCCTTCTTGTGGGGAACGTCTGTGAGCTGTCTTCTGATTCTGTAATCAATTTTTGGTTTATTATTCTTGGAATAATACACCTATGTTTTCGCGACGGAGGTCGACGACTCGGATCGGCCTCAAAATTGGACATTATCAGTTTCAAGAGGTCTACATTCTAAATCCGAAATGTGCGTCCGCCGGCCGTGTAAAGTTAGCAAACGCAAACGCTCAAAAAACTAAATTCACTGCGAACAAAATTCAGTGCAAGCCAATTTCGCGAGTTCTGGGCACAACATAATTCAATCATTCTAAAAAATACAGCTCACTCAAAAAATGAACTTTATTAACTTCAAATTACCATAATATGGTAATTTCAAGTCGAATTTTACCATAATATGGTAACATGGTGAAATTTAATTTTATGAGGAAATGTTTTCATTATCCTAGTCCGCTCTCAACTACGGTGCCACTGTTACCAAGCTGTAGGATAATCGACAAACTTCCGAAGAGTGACAAAAACAACAGTAACTGTTGTCAGTTACTGACAACTAGTCCAGCTAGTCCAACTAGACAAACTAAACAGGGAACTAGTGACTCTCCCCAGGCAAAAGACAAAACCACGACGCTAGGGAACTAGCGACAGTGTCCTCGAACAGGCTTTCACTGTCTGACTGATATCTATAGATATCTGGATTTATCTACCTAAAGCTTCTATAGAAGCTTTAGGTAGATAAATCCAGAAAGTTCGGATTAAACACGACTGACGCCAAAGAGCGAATTAACCAGAACGTTAGGATTAGGGTTTTACAGCACTAATTAAATCGAATTAAATCTTTGCTGGCCCTTTGACCAAACTACGAAATCATTCCTTTTGAATTGGAGCCCCCCCCCCCCCCCCCTCCGATGGGAAATTTCCAAGTAAACTAATGAACGAACATTGTCCTAATAACTTTCCAAGTAAAAGAAAGAAATTTCCAAGTAAAGGAAATTTCCAAGTAAACTCATTAACTTTGACGTAATTAATTAACTAATTAACGTAAAATAATTAACTAACGATGTTTGTCCTATAACTTTTTCCTTTCTAGAAAAGGTGTACCAATTAAAAGGTTTCGACTAATGGGCCCTCTCTGATTTAAACATCATTTAAACGATTCAATGGGGACTTGTATACAAAAACGTGAGCGTTTTATCAACACCGAAATGTCAAAATTATACGAATACGGAAGAGGAAGACTGGTCTGTTTTTTTTTTTTTTTTTTTTTTTTTGCATTTATGTAAAAACAATAAATTATTTAGACCATCAGCAGAAGAGTCTTCTTTCTCCCTAACCTCAATTTCGGATTGAACCTCTGCACTTTCGACAAACAACCACTTCGTTATAAGAGCATTTATAACAAGCAATCGCTTGCACTTTCTAACATTAAATTTATTGTTGCGCATTAAATGCGGTTGGGTCAAAGCTTTCGCATAAGTCCCAGGAAGTAGAGACTTCTGTGTCAGTGAATTTTCAAGATAAAACTTGAGTACATCCATAAGATATTAGCAACCCTTCGGGCAACGGAAAGGCGGTTCAAGATTGGTTTCTACGGCATTACAGTTCGTTTACACTGGAGAGCGAGGATGTTGGCAAGACTTACCACTTAGTGGTTCTCACTAACCCTAATTTCGAAAGTTATCCTAGACCCTCCTCTCCTCAGTTCATCAAGCTCTCCCTCATTTGGACCTGAAGTAATTACCTACGATAATCATTAGTTACTAACTCTCTATTATAATAGTTTGGCGATAAATTTGGTCTCAA